>OU343225.1:281221185-281268255 GCA_910596185.1 Chrysanthemum makinoi | reverse complement strand
TTACATGTGTTCTTCATAGCAGTTAGGTATGTGTGTGTTCTTGGTAGCGACTTTTTACCTCATTAATTCATAGTTACTTATCATTATCAATCGTTGGTAGCTTACTTGTATTTACAAGTTTGTAACTTAGTTAATCTTGTAGCTTAATTTGGTCTTATCATTTTCGATAGCGACATATCTTTTACAAGATTAGCGACTTGTTGGTTCAATTTTCAAGTGGCGACTTGGTTTATTAAATTATTTTAAGGCGACTTGCTATTATAATTTCATGTTAGCAACTTGATTCAGGATTTCCTGTAGCGACTTGTATTGACAAAATACTCTTAGCGACTTGCTATAACATCGTTTGTTTGAGCAATTTGTACTTGGTTTCTCTTGTAGCAACTTGGTATCACAACTTGTTTCAAACAACCTGTTATAACATCTCCATAATAGTATCTTGTCTCATGATATTATTTCATAATAACTGTGCTTTTAAATAAATTAATTCAAAAACAACTTGTCTCTCGAAAACTGTGTCAAATGGAGTCGTTACCTTGAAAACTCTCTAATGCCACTCAATCTATTTCAATCTGCTTATGGGAACTCTGTCTAAGTTACTAAGTTTTTTTGTTTATGTCATGAGGCTGTATTCAATGTTGCTTAACTAACCATATCTAATCTAACATGCTCTCAATCATTGGTGTTGTATGTGTGTATCTTTAGATCATCAATGGCAAACACAATCTCATCAGAGAACCCCTCGCTAATCTACTCCATCTATAGTTCCATGGACAATGAAATTCTTCCAAAAGACAAATGGGTAGAGATTGGGAAAAGTAATTGTTATGCGGAGATGCAAAAGTTGCAACAAAATCCAATCCTCAAAGTGTCTATTGATATCCTCAAAAACACAAATTTCTTCAGTGCCCTAACCAAGCAATGCACAATTCCCACCATTTACATACAACAATTTTGGAACACCATTTAATGGGACAAAATCACGTACCAATATACCCGCAAGTCGGATGATAAGGAATTTGTGATTAATTTAGACATTCTCAAGAAGGCCTTAGGAATCACACCCGCCCACCATATGATCCTAACCTCCACCTAGTGCGGAAGAGCTAATAGTCTTTTCCGATTGTTTGGGTTATCAAGTTGGCATATCAAGGGCTTCCGACATCATCACCTGACACATGTATCAACCCCCGAGAACAATGACAACAGCTTCTCAACTTATGCTTATCCGGCAAAACACCGTTCGATAAAGTGAGGATTCCCATCTTGCAAATCCTATGGGGTATTGTCAATGGGGTGAATGTTAATGTATCGAACGTATCTGGAAGAATTCTCGTTGTCAATGAACACATTTATCTCCGATAGAATAAACTTCGTAATAAAGCTCAGTGGTCGAAAGTAAACAAACTTGTGATTCCTAGCATAAGATTCTCTAAGCTTGTCATCCAAGACTTGCAACAGACTCATAACTTCAATCCTAGGAGTGAATCACCCTTCATAATGCCAAGGAAGAATTTGTTCGGGTAACCTTAAATATGTTGCTAAAGGTATGGATAAAGAGATCTTTGGATTGCCAATTCCTAATATTTTTCTCAATGCATCGATATTAAGAAGACGGATTACTTCAAACTGTACAAGAAAAGGGCTTCCAGATCCAGTGTTAATGTTGATATCTCTCCCACTCCACCACAACCCAAAACTGCTAAGTCTCGCTTCCGACTCAAAGACATCCGCTCAAAGACTTCAAAGACTTCATCGTGCCCTTCCAAAAAGGAGACGCGAAAGGTCACAACCTTCCGACACCACAAACCCGTAGTAAAAAGAAAGAAGAAGGAAGTGGAAAAGAAAACGTTGAGGAAACGGAGGTTTCGAGGGGTAATACGAGGTTGATTGATGAAGATGATGCTGCTCTGCATCAAGGAATTCAACAAAGCCTGGAAAGCCTGAACATGAGACCACCGGTTGGAGGTGTCGTGTTAAGAGAACCTGAACCTGAGCCACGCCATACATCTCCAATCACACAAGACAAAGGGAAATGGATTGCTGGTGTAGATGACGAACAAGCCGCTCACATGCTTCTGACCATCTCCTCTTCACCATCAAGAACTACCACTCAATTTGAGCTGAAGAAAAGAAGTGTTGAATCCTATTCAGCTCAAGAACACTGGATTGGAAAGGAGGTATCCAAGGCACAAGAAGAAACTCCCTGCAAGTGATACTCAGCCTAATCAAAATGTTGATGAAGAGATGCAGAAAGACTCACAGGAGAACGTTGAATAAAGATCTGATGAGACCGCACATTTGGAAGAACCAAATCTGTCTATTGATTCTCTATCCTCATTGAAGAATCTAGATACAGAATTATCTTTTGGTGATCGGGTTCTAAATGTCAAACCCTCATAATGAACCGCTTAAGAAAAATGATGAGAAAGAGGAAGTCGAGTCCATGTACAATGTTGATATTCAGAAGACACATCAACTCCTCTAATGTCAGCACCTATTCAAGCAACCGCACTTCCACCACCCAAACCCAATATTGATCCAGTATAAGTTGTCATCTGTCGCTGATACCGCCACCTCGCCAGCCACCTCCTGCGCCACCTCCTCCACACAAAACGACCGAGCAATTACTCAAGAGGCTATGACACGTATTGCAACTATTGAGAAGCACTTTCCGTCAGCCGTCAATAATCTTGATAGTCGTGTCAAAAAGCTAGAGAATCTTAACCTTAATGAGATTGTTACACGTGCTATTGAAGCGATATTAGAAGATGGTTGAATGGACAATGAAGGCTCCATTATCAGCCGATTCAAAGATCTCTATCTCTGACTTGAGAGACTCTCTTTAAAGAATGTATGAAGCAGAGAGCATCCGGACGATACACATAAGAAATTATATGCAACTTGAGGAATCGATGAGACTTGATAATTATCGCCAGCTTGTAGAGGACGACGAGACAGAGAAGATAAGAAGAAAAGAAAGACTGCTCCGGTGAAATCAACTGATAAGTCTGGAGGCCCCAAGCCACCACCACCTCCTTCACCTCCAACTGGAGGAGCTGGAACTTCTGGGGCTGGTGGATCTTCTGGCACAAACATGACACCTTCACCACAACCACCGGCATCTCATCCAAAACCGTCAAATCAATCTAGTCCATCCGGAGATCAGGGAACTCAAATGAAGTGTGCAGCATGGACCATGGTCGATTCAAGGTTCACACCCACATTCTCCTCTTTTCCTGAAGAACAAGTGTTTCATGAAGAGTCGTATGTCATGGAAGAATCTGAATCTGATGACGATGATGCATCCACCAAGCATATCCCCAAGCCGTCTGAAGATGATTGGTTTGATACATACATGTCAGGTGAACACTCTAACACATCTAGAGTTGCACCTTCAAAAGACACCATTCGGTTGGCTCACCAGAGAGACCTCATACTTCGAACCCTCATGGTCCATCCCGAGACTGACACGATGATCCCCACAACAACTGGCTTCAACAATTTCTACTAACTATGAAACCCCAGATGAAGACTCTACTTCATGCCACCGGAGATATGGGCGCCTTCATTAAGTGGTTTTGTGAACAGAAGGAATCTCGGCCCATCACTCCAAAGGATCTTGGGGACAAGCTTTTGAAATTGTCAAGGTTTTTCACCTCAGATGCCAATCACCAATATCGATGGAAGAATGCCACAAGATGCTAAGTGATCAAGTCAGTGAGCAGATTAGTCGTTTTAATGTATACATGCCTCTTCCTCTCAGTGGTGAACCTGGACAAGTGACCATTCAGTCTGAATTCTTCTTCAACCGTGACCTGGACTATCTATGTGCTCGCTCTACTGAAAGAAGACCACCTTTATCGATTTTGAAGATGAAAGCTGCTACCTACACAGATTCAGGTCTTGAGCAGATGGTACCTGATCAATTCTGGTCTGACAAAGAACATGTATATGAAGTCGAGGCCTCATATGGTATTTCTCATTGGTTGTTCAAAAAGAAGAAATTCGACATTGAGAGACATGGAGCTGACAAAAGACGCAAAGGTGTTAGATCCAAGCTACGAATTCTAAGTGTTGTTAGTGTAGAGATCTTCCCAATCTATGGCTATGATTACCTTAAGAAGATCGTTCTTCAAGAGCGCACCAGAAAGATCATGTGATTGAAGAGAACGACTTCAAACACTTGATGCCAAATGATTTTGAAGATCTCTACCTTCTGAACCTACAAGGACATCTTAACCATCTTCCGGCTATATAAGAAGGCTCTCTACGGCCTGGTCAACCTTTGGATCGGGGCTTAGTCATTCAAAGGGTTGAGGATTTTCAACTAGGAATGGAAAGCTACCGCACTCGTGTCAACCTTACAAGTCCACAATGGAACGCCTCAGGACATGAATTTCGTCATGAATATAGAGTTCTTGACACCCCTAGAGCCGTCATCTTCACCGACAGATACGGGACTCGCATGCTAATGAGACTGTGTGAGCTCTACAAATTCAGTGATGGTACTCTCAAAATGGTCGAAGAAGAATTGAACTCTAGAGTGAATGAAATCAAAACTGATCTGAAGCCGTGGAACAAAACAAAATTCTGGTCTGATGATGATTTAAAGAGGTGTGAGGATTTCATTGCTGCAATCAGGCGAAGACTTAAGACTCGAATGATCTTCCGCAACCTTGAAAGCTTTGTGGGTGGTAGACTTCGAGAAGGTCACTACATGCTGCTTCAAAGAACTGAATGAAGACTTCTTCCAGAAGTAGTTTTGTACTTTTTATGTGTAAAATTGGTGTATGAACTATGAAAAACTATAATGTATGTAATAGTGTTAGGTTATGTATTAAGGTTTCCCTTTGTGTCTAAAAGGGAACTTCAGTGTTGTCCACTTCAGATCATATAAAACCGGACACATTTTTCTCCAACAAATATTTTGTTTCATACATATTTAAATCACTTAAGATCCAAAATCTCAAAGGATTTGAAATTTTGATCGGGGGAGAAAATGTGATATAAATATGAAAGATGATAAAAGATGACCATTTTTGTCTCAATGTGCATACTACTCTCCCATATGTGCTAAACGCTTTCGAATCTCGAAGCACATATTGAGGGGGAGCATTTCAAAAGAAAACAAACTTTCAAGGTACAAAACAAAATTTCTTAAGTTTCAATAAAAAGTACCTTGATTGATTTTCTAATGGTTTCAGTTTGGCTATATGATCGTGGAACGCTTCTAAGAACTCTTTCCTCTTCGCAAAACAATTTAAAAATCACATGCACAAGTTGAGGGGAGTAACTTTTGAAAACCACATCCTTTCCCTTAAAATATCTTTAACAAAGTATGAAAAATACTAACTTTGATCGGGAAAGTGATGTTGATATCTTTTAGAAATTGTCGATCGAAGAATCGAAGCTTTCATTCTGAAATCTGAGATTTTCAAGTCCTCTTGCCTCCATGTGCTAAAACCATTTCAAAATATATGATGCATATGTTGAGGGGGAGCTTTTTATAAAATTATCAAAAACAATTCAGGTACAAAATGTTTTGATCATGTATCACAAGTACTTGGATTGATTTTCAAATGGTTTTCAATTGGTTTCAATGGAAGAAGAACAGTACCAAAAAGACTGACCAAATGTACTTTATGTATGGAGATATAAAGATGGTTAGGTTAGGTATTTGTTCCCATGATTCCGCCAGAACCGGAGGGATCTACCCAGGGATAATCCACTAGATAGTGTAGAAGTCCTTAGGTTTGATGAAAAAAAGGAGAAAAGTGAGTTATGGGAAGAGTGCGGACTGAGACTGAGCTAGTACTGGAATAAACCCAACAAGGTTTTGGTCATGAAGTCTTGGTAAGCACTGAAGGGGTTGAAGAATGAAAAAGAAATGAAATGAGAAAAGGGTGAAAAGAAATAGCCCTTCATTAATTCAACCTTAGGGCAGAAACCGGGTTCAATTCATATGCTACTAGTGGTTACTAAGGTAACACTGGTATTGAAGACAAGACATCATGGACCCAGTGATGCACTGCATTAAACTTCCCAAGCTACTCAAGTTCCTCTTAAAAGGGCTTGTTTCATTCTCACGGGGAACCGACATAATCTATCGACTTTCTCTTAGAGATTGTTGATATTGAAGAAGGAGACCCTCTCCCTAGTCTCCGGCATAGGAACCAAATATGCACAATTGAGTCTAGAGCCAAGAGATCATCAAATAAATCTCCTTAGGACAGTGTCAATGAAGACTCTCTGTTTCACACAATGTGGAAAGAGAGATTATATCTTATGAGTCCTACGCATTAACCTTGTGGTATTGCAGTAACATCTGAGTGATATGCAAACATATTCACAATGAAGATGGAAAGCCTTCTGGAGCCAACATCAAACAAGCTCCTGGTAGGTGGCATGTGAGACCTATTCAACAGATCAACCATGTGACAACTGAATAGAAACAATGGGGCTTATATATTTGAATCAATCCTGGTTCGAGTTATGGATTGACGGATACCTTTGAAAAATCAGTCGTTGTGCTTAAAAACTCTTTACTTTAGCACATCGACTGTGTACAAATATTTCAAATTAAAAGGTGTTTATGATTGATAATTAATTTTCATTAAAACCTTCGTTGTATTGCAAAAACAATTTCTATTGAGCGATACTCGATTGTTTTTCACATCTCTTTTTATCAATCAGTGAATCTCAATTCGCTGGTTCACTCACTCCGTGTTGTCTTCTTTGAGACATTCCGGTTTGAGAACAACTAGAGCAGCTCCGAAATCCTGTCAAGGAAATTCTTTGGAATTTTACTTGATCACAGGTAGTACTTGTATTGATCAACGGGGAACCGCGGGCCGTGTACCTCAATTCAACGAAAGTGATCAAAGACACTTCGTGCGCTTTATTGCTAACTGTTGTATGCAGGTACGCCCTATGTTTGCAGTACTGATCGAATGAAGCGGTCAATCCATAGCCGCATGCTCACACAACACATTCATATCTAAAGAAATCATGATTATGTGCATCAATGACTCTGATAATTTCACTCCATGCTTCGCTACGCCTGCTGCCATATCATGAATCAACGAAAGCTTCCGCTACTGATGAAAAGAAATCATGATCCGAATGTGAGCATGTCTGGCCCAATTGTCACAACAACATATACCGCAACACAACAATAGGTGATGCTGAGATTAAAAATGTGGCTGATGATCTCCATTAAAGCTCAAAGGTCATCAAAGTGGATCAGCTTTATAACCTCCACGAAAGATACATTGTAGTTGAACAATGATGAAATCACCACGGAAGCACAATGTTTGATTACTTTGAAGTATTAAAGTCTACGAGCTCATGACTGAAGAATCAATAGATTGCTAGTATGCAAATTGTAATTCATGGGGTGAACTCCCTTAGGGGGAGATTGTTAGGAATTGGAAATTCTATAGTGAAGTATCGGTCACCCCTAAATGTAATCTAGCTTAAGTTAGCTCGTAGGAATATCGTTTAGTATGTTATTTGTTAGTTAGATATTAGTGTAGCTTAGACTAGTGCAACACTGTGGAAGAAGGACCTGCCTTACCCATCTGATGCCTGATCCACAGCCCTAAGGAGGGCATGACTCTTTGTATAAATAGCCCTCTCCTCACAAGGGAGAGGGTTGGATGTTCATTTGGAATCTAACCTTTCATGAGTTTCTCTTTCTAGAATATCCCACTTTCTCTCTCTAAAACCATCTTTATACGCCTCATTGTTCATTGGTTTAGTGTGTTTGTTAAATCCAACATGTTATAGTTTTAGAGAGAGAAAGTGAAAGAGAGTTGGGAACTTGGTGAAAACAAAGAAAAATAATATTGAAAGCTCCAACCCTCTACCTTGGGAGGTAGAGGGTATTTATAGTTTCTTACAAGACATGCCTCCTACGGGCTGTGGATCAGGTATACAGTGGGTAAAGACCCGTCCGTCCTCCACGGTGTTACTTAACAAACTACTTATTAGCATAACATGACTACGACTACGAGCTTTCTAACGAATACATATACTTGAGGTGACCGACTCTTTAACTACCGGATTTTCTAAATCCTAACACTTAAGCCACTAAAATTCATTGGAATGTGATGATTAACATGCACAAGAGTCAACTTCAGAGTTGTATTGATCTAGGAACTCATTTAAGATGAGATGGAGTGTTTAAGTTAGCAAGATGAGCTTGAAATGATTGTTTTAGCTAGAATTGACATGAATCTGTCATACGGATCCCACGGTTCCCTCCAATGAGGGATCTGCCTAGGCTAATCCTAGGGATCCGCTCTCCCAAAGAAAATAGCAATGATGTTTTGTAAGGTCTAATGCCTATTTCTTCTTGAGTGTTTCAGTTCATCTAAGTGTCTTAAATGAAGAGGTGCTTAAATACTTAAGGGTAATGAGTGAAGTAGCTAATGATTGCCTTTTATTGAAGAGGTTGGAACTTTTAAGAGTACCAATGCGTGAAAAAAGATGTCACTAAAGATTTGAGAGTGTCAAATAGAGCTAAATGATCCTAGAGATCAGATAGTAACTTAGGATAGTATCTTGGAGGATATCCTAAATGCTTTAAGATGGAAAAACTAGAATTTGATCAATTTCGACCAAATTTTTGAGGTAAGGATGATTATAATCAATTTCGAAAGATTTCCAAAGCTAGATGTTTTAACAAGTGAGGGATCATGTATGAGTATAAGAGCGGAAGAGTAATGAGTTTTGGTGAGACGATAGATCTACGGGTGTTTCTAGTGTGATCTAAATGAGTTATGTGTGAGTACGGAAAATCTACTCAACTTTGATAAGGACTTAGTTTTCCTTAAGGCACTATGTCTAGCTTAGTGTGAAGTGATCTAAAGACATGTTTGAAATACAATGATTGCAATTGCATTTTCTGTTTGCCGGATCCCACGGTTCCCTAAGAGTAGGGATTCGTCTAGCACAAACTTTGGGATCCGTCTATATGCTAAGCAGAACCTTTACAAAAGGTATGCATTGATTTTGACAATGCATTATATTTCAAGGTTTAATTTAAGAGGTTCTAACACTAAGATATCAAATGTAAGATGTTTTATTTCATGAAAGAAATTGGATTACATTGATAAAGCATAGATACTAAGGATTGATCCTATTTGGAAAGAGGACTAAGTTCCTTGAGCATTTTCGTTAGATGCGTCATCAAATGGTTGATGAGTGTTTGCCGATTCAGGAATGAAGAAAGTCTTCATGAGAGATGTGTTTAGAGGTTCCATCATCTTGTTCACAAGTACGTACAAGGGACTTTGAAATTGAGGATGAAAGTACATGATGTTATGATAAAGGCGCGTCAAGAACATTCCATAAGGGATGAGTTTGTTCTTGGAGCCTTGAAGATTTACAATTCGCCTTGCGAAGAAGTAGGCGAGATTGTATGGTTGTTGTGTTAGCAAACAACACATTATGTGAGCACAACAAGCGGGAAGGATTTCTCGATTTCCCCTAAGGCTCCAAACATTCTCACATAGGATGAGTGCAAGAGGCTTGTACTCTTCTCGGATATCCCGTGTATGTATAATGTTTGGATCGAGTAAGGGGTTTGCATATCATGCGATTCAAGTCTTCCGGGGAAGGTATGTGTGAACAATATGGGCTATTTTCTTCACAAAGTTGAAGAGAGAATCAAGAGACCAATCTTCAGTGAAGGCACATTGTCCATGATTTGGAATTGATGAGCAAATTGCCCAAGGGTTAAAACAAACTTTTGGTTTTTGATCCAAAACCAAAGAGATTGAGCGATCCTCGTACGAACGAGTTCAACTTGACGAAAGAATTCCAATATAAATCTTGGACATATTTTCTCGTTAATTTCAAGAAGACATTCTAGTGCTATGGCGAAGTATTGATACCTTCTTCGAATTGTAGAGGGGTGTCGACAATACGTCCTTCGTAGAAGTGACGGTTTTCGAGATTATTGAACCCACGAACATGATTGCCAGGTGTGTTAGGCTCAAGGGAGATGTTAGGAGTGTAGATGCTAGTGAGTGAAAAATCAAATTCATATTCATGCGACATAGCGAAACCTATAGGAAAGAGGAGTTAATAGGATGTGACGTATTACGGGTGAAACAATGATTCCCTAACATTTTTACAAGATGTTTATTAACAATGATATTTAACTCACTTAATGTTTGACATTCTAGTATAACATTTCTTTTAGGAAGAAAGCGATTTTTATTTTGCATGAAAAACTGTTATCCAGGAGGACGGTTCCCAAGGTTCCCTTTTATAAGGGATCCGGCTAGTATACCTACTGGGATCCGTGGATTTGTAGTAACAGAAACAGTTTTTTGATAAAAACATAATTTTTATGGTTTTATACCAAGATATGTGTATTAGCCTACATTTTCTTTTAGCATGCATTAATGATTTCTAATGTATTACGAGAAAGATACGAAAGATGTAAATCAAAGAAAATGACAAACACATTAAGATAATAAACTAGGTAAACTAATAATATTTCATTTCAATGCTAAGAATGATACAAAGGATTGAGTATATAATCCCAATGTAGATTAACAACACAAAGTATATGTCTCCGTATGAGAACTTCATCATAGGAAATACAAGAGCGATGAGCGCTCAAGGCGATGAGCACGGAGCGATGTAAACCATGTTGATGACGAATCTTCTTGGTTTTGGTTTGAGATGAGATGAGATGATGAGGAAGATGAAGTTTTGAATGAGAGGTAATTTTTTGAAAGTGGAAGATTTAAAAAGGATTTGATAGAGTGGACGACGGATGGTTTATTTATGGGGAAGGAGGAATTTTTGAGATTTGTGTTTTGTTTTATTATTAGAGAGATATGATTTTTAGATTAAATGAAATAAAACACAAGTTTTATAAACCGTGACTTTAGACGAAAAAGTAACACGTATGTGAGAAAGGCTTCCTAATGAAGCTACATGTAATACATGGATATACACAAAAGATAATCATATAAATACCTATGTAAGCATACTTATTTATCAAGCTAATGTCATTTAGAGATAAGTAGAAAATCATACCTCTAATACACTTAGGAATGTCTTTACAAATGAAACAACAAATGTCAGTAGACAATTCCGGCTCCTTTGTGTTTAAGATACCTTCTTAGGGAAGGTATTCTTGTTACCAAGCGATTCCTATGGCTTGGTAAGTATGAGCTTTAACTAAGCAACATGAAAAAGAGGATTAGTGTAATTAAATGAAGAATAAATAATAAGAAAAATGTTGTCATCTAATCAACATCCAAACAAAGAGTTTTAAAAGATATGGTGTTTGTTTTAATGAAAGACCTTCTTTGTAGTTTTCAATTAACCACGGATCGTATCAAGTTTTTGAAGTACAATATAATTTAAGAAACTTGGTAACGAAGCTCTGATACCAATTGTGGAAAACTAGAAGGGGGGTTGAATAGTTTTACCAATTAAAACTCGTTTTAAACTATTTAGATCGACTTATGTCAATCTATTTGGATGTGTGTTGGATGTTAATAAACAAACATATTGAAATATAAATATGTAATGAAAAGATAAAGAGTAAGAAGCACAAAACCACAACGCGAGTATTTATAGTGGTTCGGCTACAAGGACACCTTCCTTGCCCTACTCCACTCCCCGATTCACCTACTCGAGAGTTCGTAATCACTACACTACACCAACTCCTTATGGTGGAGAAACCTTCACAACGTTGCCTACTCTTTTTCCGGTACTAGGCTAACCACCGGGTCCTTTTCACCAAGGAGAACCAATCCTATCACAACGTCGCCTACCCTTTATCCGGTACTAGGCTAGATATTGAGTTCCATTATAATGGAGGAACTACTACCCACACTACACCAATCACCTAACCCCAAAGGAGATCTACTCCTTATAATATCAACAAGGATAACAATATCCTTTGACCCAATACTAATCTATCTTGTACATCGAATCACACCATACCGAATGTACATCTTAGGCACCTTTCACTAATGCCTTTGACTAGATCTTCAAGACACCCTTCACTAATGTCTTGTGACTTGACTTCTAGGCACCCTTCACTAATGCCTACAATACGGACGATCGACACCCTTCACTAATGTCTTCGTCTTGACACTTGAGACATCTTTCACTAATGTCTTCAACACTACACTTCTTAGTAGAAAGAAAAGAGCCATAAACAAGAGGACTTCAGTAGTCTTGATGATGAGGAAGCATGGCAACTCATGGACTTGAGCTTGCTTGACTTCAAAGGTGGTGATCTCGCCTTTAAGAGGAACCTAGAGGATCATACAAAAATAAAACTACATACATAGATCACTTGGATCTGGGGTTAGAGAGTTTTTAACTCAGGGAAAAAGTATGTGAGAAAGGGGTAAGAAACAATAAAGAAACGACTCACTATTTATAGAGAGAATGTGTCTACTGTTTCACGGATCCCACGGATCCCTCCCTTAAGGGATCCGTCTAGTGTAAAACTAGGGATCCGTGGGACGCTCCCCTTTGCCCATGGGTATTTTGGTTATGGGTCATGGGTCATGGGTCATGGGTTATGGGTTGATCCATGGGTATTTCATTAGATACAATGTACCTAATAGATGCAATGCATCTAGTCAAATGGGTATGGGTCAATACCATGGGTTATGGATATGCTCCATGGGTTGTAGTTTTTACCCATTTATAATACATGCTAGTTATGTATATATTTGCCCAATATGTAAATACTAGTTGTTGTACATAAGGGTGTTAGTAGGGTCGGGTTGACCCGACCTGAACCCGAACCCGAACCCGATAAGGCTTATCGGGTCGGGTTAAATCGGGTTAAAAATACTTGTCGGGTTGGTTTGACCCAAACCCGATAACCCGACAATGTTATCGGGTCGGGTTAGGGTTAAATAATTATTGTTATCGGGTCAACCTGATAAGACCCGAAAAGGTAACAGAAAGTTGTTAAGTTCACTTTTCATACACCTTGTAAAAACAGTTAACATGGCTAGAAAGAGCAACACATTATAACATAACAAATAATTTGTTTCCTTAACATAATGATATGATAGATGGAGCTACAAAATGGAAAGGTGGTATTTTGAGCACGAACAGAATAAATAATACATTGTTTGTTAAGGAATTTAAGGTAGTTGCAAGTAAAATTATACTCAACATGTTGTTAGTTTCATAACAGTACATATCGAGGTAAAGCTTCATACAAATATGATGCATGGGCTTCACTAAGTTATAGTTTGGTTATGGAGTATTTTTTTTGTAGCTACGGAGAGTTTCATATGTACGTGTACACTTCGAAATAACCATACAGGGAAACCTATTTTTGTCCCTTAAATTGACAAACATTATTCCATGTGTTCCTTTTATTTGTTTTCTTTTGTGTCATCCTATTTCCTTCTAAGTGACGAGTTACCTATCGATACATGATAATTATATAAATTTTCTATCTACAGGTTTATTTACATAGACATAGATTATCTTATAACCCGACAACCCGAACCACCCGACCCGACCTAACCCGACCCGATAAACACCCGAACCCGATAACCCGATTTCTTATCGGGTCGGGTTGCGGGTCACTTTTTCAAAACTCAAAACCCGACTCAACCTGACCCGATAGACCGGACAACCCAATAACCCGACCCGATAACACCCCTAGTTGTACATATGTATTACTAAATCATAAAATCACTTATACTTTGTTTTAGTGTTTTATGTGAAAACGTGAGTGTGTTAGAAAACTATTGGCTCAAACTATTTACGTATTTTATTTGTTTCGTTAAAATGATTTTACGTTTGTTATCGAAAAAACATTAGAAGATCGTAAAATATAAATAAACGTTTTTACGGCTTATTTGTATTAACATTTTTTTCAAGTGCACTTTCAATTATCCTATTCAATTTCTTAAGTTCTCCAATTTCGCTAACAATACTAGCTCGAAGTTGGTTGGAAAAAGTTGGATCGAGTGGTGGGTATTTGTTTGAGGGTAGGTTGTTGTTTGGTGGGTTATCACCTTCCATGATGAAAAGTGATGGGGCTATGAACAAATTCACGAAGAAGGGGGATAGACTACGAGGAAGCTAAAAAATGAGAAAAAATATTACTTGATAGGAATCAAGCAAGGGAACCTAAATGAGATAGAAATCTAACTAGCTATTCTATTCCCCGACAGTGGCGCCAAAAACTCGATGCACGTACAAGGCGCGTTCAGGGTCAAAGGAACTCCCTTTTCGTCGATCAAGTTTTTCAACACCCTAGGCAGTGAACCTAATCGTTGTAGTGTAGTATTGGGTAAGCCTCGGGTATTGATATCGTTCTCTAGGGGAATAGGAATGCTAGTGAGAATTGTACTACGCTAAGGTTGGGGTTGAGGAAGAATATTTTTTTTTATCTTTTTTTATAATTTTTAGAAAGCTAAGGGTAAAATCTCGGGGTTTGGATTTGGTGGTTGAACTTCTACCGATTACTCTACTATTCTATTTATCTAACTATGGGTAGTCTTATGTCTATTGATGTGTGCTCATATGATGATTAAAAATGTGCCTGCCTAGATACTATTACTCCTTAGTTATCTTTTATTGGTGGTCAAATTGTCACGTCCTTATTCTTAACGCGTTGTGTTTTTAAGGTCGTAGGGTGTGCCTTTTTCCCTAACTCTTTGAGACAACCTAAGGTTATTGCCTACGAAATTCTCTAAGATTAATAAACTAACTTTAAGGGTTATCTTTGGATGTTTAGCCTACAAATCTGCTAAGTGACTCATAAACTAAGGTTAACAAAGATTACTCAAGCATTTAAACACAACGATGGTCTAATCGCACTCCTAAGCCAATTACAATTAAGGTAAGAGACGACCAATCAATAATTAATCACTATGTTTCATAGATCTAAGCAAACACACAAGAAATTTAGCCGGACATGTTAAACACGCAAGCATACACACATTCAATCGAAGACATAATGGAATCAATGAAGTAAAACACTTCTCTTGATGTAAAATAGGGTTTGAGAACCCTAAGATACTATCCAAGTTGGACTAAAAACTTTTAGGGTTTTTACTCCACAAGTCTACCTCCTAAAACACTAAAAATTCGATTTCTATATATAGTTTTACACTTGCAACGGCGTCACCTTATAGGTGGGACGCCGTCATTAGGGTTTCGTCTTGGCCAAGTAATAGTTGGGATGGCGTCACGTTGTAGTTGTGACGCCGTCGGGCTTCATTAGTGACATCGTCTGATTCTGGTTCTAGGCCGTCTGAGCTTAAAAGTCTTCGTGACGCCCTTCCTCTTCAAAGCCTGACGCCGCCAGGTGTATTTTAGCAAAAAGTATACTGAGCCGTCAAAGATTTTAATTAGTATAAGGGGACGGCGTCGCCCTTTGATTGGGACGCCGTCAGGTGCAATTCCAGCAGCTTGAGTGTCATCGATCTTGACTTAGCCATTTTCTTCATATATTCACTCATTTTCGTCCAAATATGCATCATTCCAACATTATGCTTCCAAGAGACCTAAAAAGTGAAAAGGAACGAAATTAAGCAGTAACAGATATAAAAGTGGGCGATTAAGGGCTTAAATGACCCCTTAAAAGTGTACGTTTTAAATCCTTATCGAACGTCCCTACCCTTTGTATTTGCTTGTTCTCAAGCAAATGTGCTTTTGGCCAATCTATTTATAAGTTAGGGGGCATGAAGCATTTGTTTAACATAATTCACAACAAGTAAAAGTACCGTAATAGTCATAACAAGCACGGAAATTATACACTAGCACCTCAAGGGGTGTTTGGATTCTCTCATCTCTCGGGTGTATATGAAATATAGTAAATGGAAATGGAAGATAAACACTCATTAACCGGTCATAGTACATAGATTACCATAGGCTTGAGAGTAGATCAAAGCTCCACCGCTTTGGCGTAAACACTTAGGAAAAACTATCTAAGAGGTTTTTAAAAGGGTTATAACGTTAGGCTTACGGTAGGGAAACAAAGGGTTTGGTTGGATAGGCGATTTAGTGGTGGCAAATCAAAAATCTTATGTTACAAGCATGAAATGAATGGCGTTGCTAAGCTAAGACTCGACTCACTAAACTCTAGATAACTTTGAAACAAACAAATATAAATATAAAGATAGATGTAGGATGGTAGCCCGTATGTTTTTTTTTTCATACACTTTTACTCTACCATCCTCTACGATAACATCAAAATATACGGGATTTATAGGAGCATCCCTACACTTGAGTTTTTATCACTCTAACACTAATTTGGCCCGATTTGAAAGGATCAAAACACTTGAAGTATTCAATTACGTAAATAAAGGGAATTTGAATTTAACGTTCTTTCCCGTCACTCCATAAAATTTTAATTTACTCATGAGTCCCAATCATCCCAAAACTGTGTACAAAAGATATGACTCGACTTAGCAACCATACAAGTAACTAGATAATTGAACTAAGGGTTTAGTATGAGAACAATAATGCACTAAAGGAGAGTGCATACAAGGTAGGCTAAGGCGATT
Source organism: Chrysanthemum makinoi (assembly GCA_910596185.1). Classification (NCBI taxonomy): domain Eukaryota; kingdom Viridiplantae; phylum Streptophyta; class Magnoliopsida; order Asterales; family Asteraceae; genus Chrysanthemum; species Chrysanthemum makinoi. The sequence goes on along the minus strand of OU343225.1, from coordinate 281,251,723 downwards.
TGGGTGTACATTTGAGGGTGGATTATAAACAATGCTCTTCATTGATATTCCGAAAAACCGAAACATCACGAGAACCGCGAAAAGGATAGGCTCTGAGGGGTTAACTAGGGGTATCGTGTACTAAAGATGAGTACATCGCAAGGGTGTGGGGTAATTACTCAACCGATGTGGAAGAAGTAATTATAATACATGTATCAAACAAGGGTTATCCTAATTATCATTTAGTCATTCCTAACTACACAAGTGTAGCCTCACTAGCGATTTCAGGATGCATCACAAAACAAGTTCTAGAATCTATTATACTACCGGTATACTCTCGAAGCATTAAAGGTGAATGCTTTAATTCCTATAGATCTAGGGGCGAACCTCACATTTTTGGGGTGGAATTTGAGTGGTAAACGGTTTTTGTGCTAGTCATATAACTCCTATCCATGAGACGCTCTATTAAGACTAAAGTCCCACCCGTACATGTCATGAAAATTTTTAAATCTGGTTGCTAAAATTGCCCTAAAAAATATTTCTCATAGCTTATTACACAAATTTGGACAAGACAAATATTCAAGGATAAGCATAGTTTCAGAGTTCCCGTTTTATTCTCCCTCCCTACACTTAAACTGAACATTGTCCCCAATGTTCCCCGAAAGTATCAAAGTTATGATAATGGAAGGTAATTAAAAGAGAAAGAAACTAGTACTCCCCTGATTAGGTCGGTAGGATCCATGTGAAGTAGTGGTTAAATTCTTTCCCAAGAAGAATGTACGCGTGATAAGCTTCATCCAACATTATGTTTCTTCTTCTTGATAAATAAAACCTGCACACTTTAAGAAAATAGACGAAATCTTCATGTAAAATCGGCGGTAAAACTATATATGACTCAACTACACTAGGATATAATGCTTGTGGAATGGATGTTTGCAGATTTTCTGGAAAATTAAGACTTGAGAATTTCCAAAAATTTATAAATAGCATAGAAAACGAGGATAATTTTATAAGCTGTTTCTGCTCCTCATGACGTCGTCAGGTTCTAGTCCTACCGCCGTCAGGTTATCCTGACAGAAATTAGTCTGTTGCGTTTTTCTAGAAAAATTCTGGAAAAATTACACCTTTAAAATCTGGAAAAATTCCTGCAAAACATCCACTATGACTCGATACAGGCATTTGACTCTAACAAACACACATGTATATCAATTTTAATAATCGTAGTTCTCATGTTCACGTTCTTTTGAAAACATGTGTAATCTTCCCTACAATTATCCTTTTTGTAAAATACCTTTATATGTAATTAAGATTAGGTTAAAGACAAAATAAAACATTTTCAAAAATTCAAACATGAGAACACACAAACAAGCAAACAATTAAGCATGGGTTGCCTCCCACGAAGTGCTTTTCTTTATTTATGAGTCTTGTAGCTAGTCTCGAAGTCGTGCTCCTACTTTCCTCTTATCTTAGATGCCCATTAGATTTCCTTAACTCTCATTTCATCACGAATATATTCAGGGCCTAACTCTAGACAAACAGTGTAGTAAACCTTGTTTTCCAAATCTACTTCAAAAGCCGGAATGTTGTCTACATCTATATCATCAATACCCTCAAACTTTTTATTTTTGTAGGGAATTATATATTTAACACATTTGGTCCCATTTGAGAACTTGGCTATTCCTTCCTCTGATCATAAACCATCATAGATTCCTCAATAAATGGTCTCCCAAGTATCACATTTCCTAAAAATCCATCAATGATGCCCTTAACATTTTCCAAGATCATGAAATCACACCTATATGTGAAATTACCTACGAAGACATGCAATACTCTAACCCTCCAACATAGTTACTCGCTTTCCTAGGGTAAAAGGGGTCCCTCATAGGTCCTAACTTTTCGCTCATGATCCAATTGTAATAGAGTCTAGAAATTATGTTCATGGGTGCCTTATAGTCTATGTAAGTGTGATCCCTATATGAGTACCCAATCATGCACGGTATCTTAATGTTTTTAGGGTCACCCCTTTTTATGCATGGCTCGAAAGGTGGTCGCAGGTAGTTAACTACGTTATAGTGATAGGCGGTTTCCTTCCCGTTAGGGTATGAATCGAAATACTCCCTAAGTTCCTCCTCCTATCTACCCTCCATAATTTCCAACACCTTATAGTCCCCTTCTCCTATCTCATCCTCCGAATCATCGCTTGTGGTTGAATCACTATCTAAAGTACTAGTGGATTCCTCAAGGGCTTTTTCAAGTGCACTTTCAATTATCCTATTCAATTTCTTAAGTTCTCCAATTTCGCTAACAATACGAGCTTGAAGTTGGTTGGCAAAAGTTGGATTGAGTGGTGGGTATTTGTTTGAGGGTAGGTTGTTGTTTGGTGGGTTATCACCTTCCATGATGAAAAGTGATGGGGCTACGAACAAATTCAAGAAGAAGGGGGATAGACTACGAGGAAACTAAAAAATGCGAAAAAATCTTACTTGATAGGAATCAAGCTAGGGAACCTAAACGAGATAGAAATCTAGCTAGCTACTCTATTCACTGGCAGCGGCGTAAAAAACTTGATGCGCGTATAAGGCACGTTCGGGGTCAAAGGAACTTCCTTTATGTCGAGCAGGTTTTTCAACACCCTAGGCAGTGAACCTAATCGTTGTAGTGTAGTAGTATTTGGTAAGCCTCGGGTATTGATACCGTTCTTTAGGGGAATAGGAATGCTAGTGAGAAGTGTATTACGCTAAGGTTGAGGTTGAGGAAGATTATTTTTTTTCTTTTTTTATATTTTTTAGAAAGCTAAGGGTAAAATATCGGGGTTTGGATTTGGTGGTGGTACTTCTACCGATTACTCTACTATTCTAATTATCTAACTATGGGTAGTCTTATGTCTATTGATGTGTGCTCGTATGATGATTAAAAATGTGTCTGCCTAGATACTATTACTCCCTAGTTATCTTTTATTGGTTGTTGAATTGTTACGTCCTTATTCTTAACGCGTTGTGTTTTCTAAGGTCGTAGGGTGTGCCTTTTTCCATAACTCTTTGAGACTACCTTAAGGTTATTGCCTATGAAATTCTCTAAGATTCATAAACTAACTTTAAGGGTTATCTTTGGATGTTTAGCCTATGAAATCCGCTAAGTGATTTATAAACTAAGGTTTACAAAGATTACTCAAGCATTTAAACACAACGATGGTCTAATCGCACTCCTAAGCCAATTACAATTAAGGTAAGATACAACCAATCAATAATTAATAACTAGGTTTCATAGATCTAAGCAAACACATAAGAAATTTAGCCGGACATGTTAAACACGCAAGAATACACACGTTCAATCGAAGACATAATGAAATCAATGAAGTAAAACACTTCTCTTGATGTAAAATAGGGTTTGGGAGCCCTAAGATACTATCCAAGTCGGACTACAAACGTTTTAGGTTTTTTACTCCACAAGTCTACCTCCTAAAATTCTGAAAATTTGATTTCTATATATAGTTTTACACTTGCAACGGCGTCACCTTATAGGTGGGACGCCGTTAGATCGCCGTCATTAGGGTTTCGTCTTGGCCAAGTAATAGTTGGGACGTCATCACGTTGTAGTTGACACGCCGTCGGGCTTCATTAGTGACGTCGTCTGATTCTGGATCTAGGACGTCTGAGCTGAAAAGTCTTCGTGACGCCCTTCCTCTTCAAAGCCTGACGCCGTCAGGTGTATTTTAGCAAAAAGTATACTCAGCCGTCAGATATTTTAATTAGTATAAGGGGAAGGCGTCACCCTTTGATTGGGACGCCGTCAGGTGCAATTCTAGCAGCTTGAGTGCCATCGATCTTGACTTAGCCATTTTCTTCATATATTCACTCCTTTTCATCCAAATATGCATCATTCCTACATTATGCTTCCAACAGACCTAAAAAGTGAAAAGGAATGAAATTAAGCAGTAACGGATATAAAAGTGGGTGATTAAGGGCTTAAACGACCCCTTAAAAGTGTATGTTTTAAATCCTTATCATGCTTTCTTGAATCATCTATCCCAATTGCACCAAGAAAACTTGATAAAATACTCGTTTATGGTCTCGAAATGCTATAAAGGCCAAGTTGTAAAGTTTACAATACTACCGGCACACTCAATATTTGGTGGATTGTGTAATCTGAGAAAATGAATAATGCTGAATCTTACCAATGGAATAATGTGCTCGGCAAAGATCTACTCTAGTTTAGTTAGGAAAAACATGTCAAAAATTTTCAAAATGGCACAACTTTTCAAAATAAACTAGAAAAATGAGGGCATGTAAAATTAAATGATAATTCTACTTCTGTCCCCCCATTTAAATTGTACAATGTCCCTATTATACTAGAAAATGTTAAATAAATAGATACAAGTAGAATTAGAACGAGAAGCTCCCGTGAAATTTGCTTCAGTATGGTCGAAGGAACACGTAAGAAGACGTGTCTTGACTTGGTTTCCCTGAGCAAACTTCATTTTCCTGAAATCATACCACTACCAAAGCATAACTCTATAAAAACATACATAGACAAAAAAAAAGAAACCTAACTTACTTTCGTAGGAATCACGGTTGCATTTAGCGTATGCAACAAGTCTTTTAAACCACTTGGTGTCCCAAGTGGACGAGTGTAGTCTCATGAGGGTTTACACGAAACACGCCCACAAAGTTCATTTAGTTACTAATACAAGGTTATGGAATGTAAGTCATTTGAAAAATAATTTTTGCTACAGGAGGAATTTACGGCGTAACCTCTTCGTCTGGGTTACGCCGTAGAAGAGTTGATCTGCTCTTTTTCTGTCAGATGGTAATAATTTTCAGCGTAACGTCTTTGATTGAGTTATGCCGTAAACTATTCTGTTGTCAGTCCTATAATTTTTTCAACTCCATGGCTTATTCCAAGCTTTCACTTGACTCACATTGCTATAGATCCCTGCAGAAAGTGATAACAAACAATTCAAACCAGACAATACTAAACAAATGGAAAGATAAAAGGAGAAAAGATGGTTTGTCTCCCGAAAAGCACTTTTCTTTATTAACGAGTCTTTATTTTAGACTCAAAGCCATGGTTTACCTTGGTTATGAACACCCCCATTAGTGTCCATTTCGTCTTTGATAATGTTTTTAACTTTCTCCCCGTTCATCCTACTGACAGATAACTCAATATTCTCTATTTTCTCGGTGCATATAAAACTTCCTAGTCCTTCAAATGTATATCTCCTGACTTCAAACATGTCCACCTTAACTGTTGGAGGATCATAATTAGTTCCTTCCATACTACAACATCTCTTCTCTTCTTCCTCTAGAACATCTTCATGCCAATATATTGGTGTTTCGTTATAAACCTTTTCACATTTCTCCCAAATATCTTGAAGGACATACCCCTTTTACCTATTCTAAGCTCATATTCATCCATTAGATGCAAAAGTTCACTAATTATGATTTAAACTTACCAAAAATTCGGGAATAAGGGTCGTTGTATCCTTCCAAGGTATCTGATCCATCCGAATAACTTTCAATCATCCATTCAACAAACACCTTCTTTTTCACAACTTTGTCTACCTTTGTGGTTTCAAACTTAGCTCGCAACCAACCATCAAACGAAAGATCACACTCCCTTGGCTTATTTGTTAGACTATTTTTTCCTTTCTCCAATTCATTAATCCCTATGTGGTTTTCTTTAAAAGGGTTAACGTCGAGCATTTCAATCTCTCTCCTACTTCTTCAACTGAACAGGGAAAGTAATGATTTTTTCCAAAAGGTTCACGTGCAACATCTTCCCCTAATCCCATGATTCCAGGTCTAGTTACAGTGTAACCATCTTCATGGGGTTGATGGAACCGTACAAAGTCATTTTGAAATCTCACCTTAACGCACTCGTTAATAACCGAGTTTCTGAACCTTATTCTAAACCAATCCCAAAAGGTTATATCTTCAAATCCAATGTCGTGCCTTTCTTTATCATGGAAACATCCTCACTCTTGGGTAGGGTTCTTCCCTATATTATTTTCTGCCAATTCTTCCCCATTACTTATTCAAGGTATGGGTTACATGATGGCCAAATTTGGATCGAATCTTGAATCATGGTTTGCACCGGCTCGCAGGAGTGCAATTTCCAAGTAACTTTTCCTGGTTCATTAGTCTGTCCCCTGCGTCCTGCCTTTGGTCCCTTTTCATCATCAAAATAAACAAAGCATCTCCATGGCTTTCATCATAATCAGAATCATAACAGTAATAATATTTAAAGCATAAAGGAGATTCATATGACAACAAATCGTCTGCAATTCCCATAAGTCAAAAGGATCTTCCTCTTGTGATGGTTCGGCCATGCAAACTTTTTCAATGGTCACGGGTGAGTGACTTAAGCCCCATTCATTTAAAATGTAATTCCATCTTCACCCACCCGCAAAGAAATTTTCCTTTCGAAAACTTTTATACGCTCATGGTTGAGGCTAAAAGTGGTATTCCTAAGATTGTATTATTAGTCGGGTGTCCTACCATGTCTAGAACCACAAAATCTACTGAGATGATGAAATTATTAGTTTTAACTATCACATTTTTCATTATACCCCTAGGTGTTTTTTGGGTAATGTTAGCCATTTTTACTAACATTGTTGTTTCTTTAAGATTAGTCAATTTCAAATTTTTGAACAACAAAAATGGCATCATATTGACACTGGCACCTAGATCAGCTAGAGCTGACAAATTAAAGTTACTAATTGTACAATGGAGAGTAAAACTCCCAGGGTTAGACTCTTTCTTGGGCAGTTGGCAAGGTAAACTTGCTGATTCTTCACTATCTTGACTATTCTGTAAGTAAGTGACTCCAAAACGTTTATTAGTATAATCAGAAACAGGATGAGTGTCATTTACCTCTTTGTGTGTGAAAATGGCCTTGCAAGCTCCAATTGCCATGTTAGTTCCTCTAGCTTGGACATCTTTAGTTAATTGTCCAATTTGAGTCTCTAGGTTCTTGATTGCAGCATCATGATTTCTTAAGTTCCTATCTGTAAGCTTCTTAAGGTTTCTTTATCCATCCCTCGAACTCATCTCTTTTCTTTGTCGACTCCTCGATGTGCTTATTGATGATCTCTTCGAGGTCAGGTTTCTTGTCTCCATAAGGTGGACGGTTATCTCATCTTGTGTAGTACCCGGGTGGTCCCACACGGTATCTCGCCCAATTACTTCTATTGCCTTAAAAAGGCTTACTAACCTCTCCATACTTTACTTCTTCATGCAATGGGCAATCTTTATCCAAATGTGCTCATTCATAAGTTTCAAATCCTTCCTGTATATCATGAACATTTTCCTTTAACTTCTTCATATCTCTACCTAAACTATCAAGCTTGCTGGTGATTACTAAAATTCCATCCAAACTTCCCCCATCACTTTTACTGCTTGCACCATCATTTCATTTATGCGAATAATATGCCATATCTTGAATTGCCTTAAGGGCTCGAGTGGGTGTCATCCCAGGGATCGGCCCCTAAGAGTCGAGCATCTACCTGGTTGTTATGTTCAGACCTTTGTAGAAAATGTTGATAGTCTGTTGCTTACTGAGATCGCGAGTTTGGCACATATAAAGGAGGTCAATATACCTATCCCACGCTTGGTAGAAAGTTTCATCTCCATCTTGCTTTCCTCAAGTCGTTTTGCCATCTTAGAAGGAGGGCAATATCTATAAATAAAAGCCTTCTTGAGGAGGTCCCAAGTGTCAATTGTGCCAGCTGGCAATCTGTCTATCCATCTCTTTGCTGCTCCAGTGAGTATCATAGGAAACAATCAGAGCATGACAGATTTGTGAGAAACACATGGAGTGTTGAAGACTCACGATGTACAAGACCTTGTCCACGTACTCATGAGCATCGCCGGTCTTGCTTCCAGAAAAGGGAGCTTCCCTCAAGTCTCGCATGAATTGTTTCTTGATTTCAAACTTAATATTGACGCCAATAGTCGGCCTTAAAACTCCCGGTCCTTGATCCCCTCGAGTCATAGCTAAGTACTCTTCGAGAGTGATTGTGTTAATGTTGATGTCTTCCATTTCAAGCCTAAAAATTATGAAAATCAAAGAGTAATATTAAGAATAAATAAGTAATGAATACTACTAAAACAAAAATTGTAAAGCTTAAATTAAAATCCTAATTATCTCCCCAGCAGCGGCGCCAAAACTTGATGCTTATTTTCTAGATCACGTTTTAAATTTATATTATCTCGTTTACATATGATCTACGTGTGCACAAATAGGCAGTGTACCCTGTCTTGAGTATTCTAGTAATTGGTAAAATTGAGGTCGTCCCAAGAGCTATAGGTGGAGTCTAATTTAAGTCCAGTTGTCACATAAATGATTTTTTGAATTAATTAACTAATTAATAAACTAAAATGAAATGTGAAGATAATAAAAAGGATAAGAATGTGCTAGCCTTGTTACTACTTTATCATGTAATGATCTAATTCCTATGTGCAATGTCTAATTCTCACCTTATGTAGTAGTTCTAAGTTATTAGGCACAAATGACCATAGGGACCTAACCTATAATCCCTAGATTCCCATCTCGATGGTCAGAGGTAGCGAAGTATCTAGTTCATAGTCATTTAAGCACCAACTATCTATTAGACTATCTAGTGTCGAGTTTCTTACCACTATAACATTAAACCTTAGTTTGGTTCACGTAAGGTTTTTCCCACGGTTTTTAAGCATCTATTCTAGTGTAGGTAGTCCTATGATCAAGGTCTGTTAGGTCACCATATTGTAACACAAGCATCAATAAGTAAGAAATATAGAAGAGAAGTGATCGAATGAACACACAATACTCACACACGAATGAATATTAAATGTTTATGCGTAGGAAATGTGTAAAAGTCAACCAACCTTTAAATGAAGGTTACAAGACTATTTATAGGAGAAGGAACTAGGGCAACACTACAAGTCCCTTTCCTTCCTTATGGGCTTAGGCCAAGGCTTATGGGCTTTCAACATAAGCCTTGCCATTAATACTAACATAAAAGCCTAATTAAGCAACCTATTACATGTTAATTACAAACACTTGAATTATAGTTTAGGAGTGATTCCAACAATCTCCCCCTAAGTGTTGGTAATTAATGACTTAAGTAATCTTGAAACGTTGTAGGTGCTGATGTAATAGTTGCTTTGACGTCTTTTGACATTCTTCTTTCTTGTGAGAAGAAGTGTCTTGATTCCAAAAATCTCTCCATTGTGAGGATCTTGTTTTCTTTGAAGTTTTCAGCTTTGACGTCTTCATTTATCTTTGTTCTTTGTTCAGGTGTGGATATGGTGATGTTATGTTGTGGTAATCTGCATCAGGTCCACTTCGTTGCTCCAGTGTCTCCACGTCTTTCTCCAACATGCTCATACTTATTTTGACAGTGAATTTCAGATGTGAAGTAGTTCTCGAGTCTTTTTAACTTTGTAGATTCTTTGATTTGAAGAAGAATCATTTTGACTTTGTGTTGCCTGAGAGAACTTCTTTGATGATGTTGTTGGTATGAGCATGTGAAGAATCTGCACGATCTTTTCCTCCCGCGAGCATCCATCAGCAGCAACATCTCTGGTATAGTCACGAACACCAATTGATCATTGTAATCTTTTCATAAAGAATTGATTATTACAATTGTTCTACTGATGAATGTCTTGATTCCATTCACCTTGGTCGGGCGAATCAGCCGTCCGAATCCCGTAAGGGACAGTTGGCATTACATTGAACAAGTTCAAGTAATGACCCACATATTCAGGACTCGATTCTTGAAAGGAATCTCCTTAGCGGGATTTCCAGCACTTACAAGTTTGAATTTCGAGAGTGATAACAGCATAATGTGAAAACACATCTCTAATTCTAGCAAAGGGTGTTCCTAAAACCGGATGCCCTCAAGAAGGCTAACACGATATACCTAAGTACATCTACAGTTCAGGTGAGTCGCTGAGATACACCGAAGCATCACCCCATGACTGTAAACAGTTTGAGACAACACTAAGCGTAACCCACAAGGAGTTACCGAAGCGACCTGCTGTCAGGGCTGTTTGATGTTGACCCTGGCAGGAGTTTCCATTCAATCACTGAAGATCACAGTTGTGAACCTCTCATAAATGTTCTCGACAGATTGCTAAGATCTGTGTAGGACTCTAGAATTGTATCACTTGCGTTCTTAATGTTGAATGACAAGTGATGAAATGTCAAGTTTTCCTAGGAGATCTTTTAATGAATATCGTGGCTCTATACTCAATAGTGCGCTTTGGTTTTCCTGAGTAGAGACTAGGGAGAGGGTCTCCTTCTTCAATACCAGCAATCTCTAAGAGAGAGCCGATAGTTTACGTAGGGTTCCCTGTGAGAATGAAACAAGCTTCTGTTGAGAGAAACTTGGGTTGCTAAGAAGGTTTAGTGCATGCGTCACTGGGTCTATGACGACTTTGATCTTCAATACCGGTGTCATCTAGTGACAACCAGTAGCATATGTGTTGAACCCGGTGTCTGCCCTAAGTTGAATAATTTGGAGGGCTATTTCTTTTCACCCTTTTCTTTACTTTTCTTTTTAATTCTTCAACTCTTTCTTTCTCCGATTCTCATTTTCTTCTTTTTATAATCATACCTAAGGACTTCTAAGTTCTAACTATTGGTGGTGTCCTTGGGTAGATCCTGTGGAAAACTAGAAGGGGGGGGGGGGTTGAATAGTTTTGTCAATTAAAACTTCCTTTTAATCTATTTAGATCGACTTATGTAACATATTGGATTTCACATACACATCAAACCATAACCAAAGTAGGCGTACAAGATGAGTTCTAGAGAGAGAAAGTTAGAGGTTTAGGGAACTTTAGTGAGAGAAAGAAAAATCTTATTATGAGCTCCAACTCTCTACCTTGTAAGGTAGAGAGTATTTATAGTCTTACAATAAAACGCCACCTGACGGGCTGTGGATCAGGCATACAGTGGGTAAAGACCCGTCCGTCCTCCACGGTGTTACATAACTAACTACTACTTAACATTAAATAACTACGACTACGAGCTTTCTAACGATTACATACACTTGAGGTGACCGACACTTTAATACATGGATTTTACAAATCCTAACAATCTCCCCCTAAGGGAGGTCACCTCAAACATACATTAAACTTACATTGAATACAAACAGATATTACATTAAAAATTGTTCTTGCATTCTTGATGTAGTACTTAGCTCTGAGGCTCGTAGTCATCGATTCTTCACAATGCATGTTTGGTTAATCCAAGTGGAGGTCTTTTACTGATCCACGTGATAATGAGTTTTGAGCTAGCTTTGAGATCATCAACCACATTAAATCTCTGACTCTTCCTTTGTGGTGTTGGTATTATGTGATGTTGTGACATTTAGACCGACATGCTCACATTCTGGTTCATGATTTCTTCTTATCAGAGTAGCGGAAGCTTTTGTTGATTCATGATATTGGCAGCAGCGTAGCAGAAGCATGGAGTAATAATATCAGAGTCATTGATGCACTAATCATGATTTCTTTAGAAATGAATGTGTTGTGTGAGCATGCGGCTATGGATTGTCCGCTCTATTCTGATCAGCTACAAACGTCAGGGTGTACCTGCATAAGACAGTTAGCAATAAGGCATACGAAAGTGTCTTTGATCACTTTCATTGAATTGAGGTAGACGGCCCACGGTTCCCCGTTGATCAGTACAAGTATTGCCTGTGATCAGGTATAATTCCAAAGAATTTCCTTGACAGGGTTTCGCAGCTGCTCTAGCTGTTCTCAAACCGAAACGTCTCAAAGAAGACAACACGGAGTGAGTGAACCAGCGAAATGAGATTCACTGATTGATGAAAAGAGATTTGAAAAACAATCGTGTATTGCTCAATAGAAATTGTTTTTGCAATACAACGAAGATTTTAATGAAAATCAATTATCAGTCATAAACACCTTTTATTTTGAGAAATAAGTACACAGTCGATGTGCTAAAGAAAAGAGTTTTTAAGCACAACGACTGGTTTTTCAAAGGTATCCATCAATCCTTATCCTGAACCAGGATTGATTCAAAAGTTGAATCGCCCCATTGTTTCTGTTCAGTTGTCACATGGTTGATCTATTGAATAGATCTCACATGCCACCCACCAGGAGCTTGTTTGATGTTGGCTCCAGAAGGCTTTCCATCTTCATTGTGAATATGTTAGCATATTACTCAGATGTTCTTGCAATACCACAAGGATAATGCGTAGGACTCATAAGATATAATCTCTCTTTCCACATTATGTGAAACAGAGAGTCTTCATTGAAAGTGTCCTAATGAGATTTATTGATGATTTCGTGGCGCTAGACTCAATTGTGCATATTTGGTTCCTATGCCGGAGACTAGGGAGAGGGTCTCCTTCTTCAATATCAACAATCTCTAAGAGAAAGTCGATAGATTATGTCGGTTCCCCGTGAGAATGAAACAAGTCCTTTTAAGAGGAACTTGAGTGGTTTGGGAAGTTGTAGTGCAGTGCGTCACTAGGTCCATGACGTCTTGTCTTCAATACTGATGTTACCTTGGTAACCACTAGTAGCATATGAATTGAACCCGGTTTCTGCCCTAAGGTTGAATAAATGGAGGGCAATTTATTTTCACCCTTTTTCTAATTCAATTCTTTTTCATTCTTCAACCCCTTCAGTGCTTACCGAAACTTCATAGCTAGAACCTTGTTGGGTTTATTCCAGTACTAGCTCAGTTTCAGTCTGCACTCTTCCCATATCTGAATTTTATCCTTTTATCATCATACCTAAGGACTTCTACACTAACTAGTGGATTGTCCCTTGGTAGATCCCTCCATGTTAGGTTCCCATATTAGAAACACAAGCATCAATATGTAGAGATAGAGAAGAGATAGAGATCGGATGAACAATACACACACAAACACACTCGTATAACTATGAAAGATTATGCGTAGGAGAATGAAAGTGAATAAATTGAACAACCAACCCTCAAGTGAGGGTTATTACATAGTATTTATAGGAGAGGGAGCTAGGGCAACACTCCTAGTCCCTTCCTTTCCTTATTGGACTTGGGCCTAGGCTTATGGGCCTTCTACATAAGCCTAAGGCTAATTACTAACATAAAGGCCATATTAAGCTAACTATTACATATGAATCACTAACACTTGAATTAAGGTTTTGGAGTGATTCCAAAAATATCCCCCTAAGTGTTAGTGATGAATGATAGAGTGATAAACGATGTAGTTGCTGATGTAATAGTAGCTTTGACGTCTTCTGACATTCTTCTTTCTTGTGAGAAGAAGTGTCTTGATTCGAACAATTTCCCCAGTGTAGAGAAATTGTTTCCTTTGAAGTATTCTGCTTTGACGTCTTTTGTTTTCTTTGTTCTTTAGTTCTTTGTTAATTGTGGTGAAAGTGATAGTATGGTGTGGTAGTCTGCATCAGGTCAGCTTCGTTGCTCCAGTGTCTCCACGTCTTTCTTCAACATGCTCACACACTCTTTGACGTTGGATTTCAGTACTGATGAAGTTCTCTTAGTCTTTAAACTTTGTAGATTCGAAGAATCATTCTGACTTTGTGTTGCCTTTTGAGTGAACTTCCATTAGTGATGTTGTTGGTATGAGCATGTGAAGAATGTGCACGATCAGTCCGCTCCAGAGCTTCCATAAGAAGTAAACATAAGAAAGGTTAGTAATAAGCGGATTCCGGCACTTACAAGTTTGAACTTCGAGAGTGTTAACAGCATAGTGTGAAAACACAACTCTAATTCTCACAATGGCCGTTCCTGAACAGGAGTCCCACAAGTGAGATAACACGATGTACCGAAGTACACCTACAGTTCAGATGAGTCGCTGAGGTACACCAAAGCATCACCTCACGACTGTAGACAGTTTGAGACACACTAAGCGTAATCCACGGGGAGTTACCAAAGTGACCTGCTGTCAGGGCTGTTTGATGTTGACCCTAGCAGGAGTTTCCATTCAATCACTGAGGATCACACTTATGAACCTCTCATAAATGTTCTCGACAGATTGCTAAGATATGTGAAGGACTCGATAACGTACCACTGATGTTCTTATTGTTGAACAACGAGTGATGAAATGTCAAGTGTACCTAAGAGATCTTTTGATGAATCTCGTGGCTCTAAACTCAATAGTGCATTTTGGTTTTCCTGAGCAGAGACTAGGGAGAGGGTCTCCTTCTTCAATACCAGCAATCTCTAAGAAAAAGCCGATAGTTTACGTAGGGTTCCCTGTGAGAATGAAACAAGCTTCTGTTGAGAGAAACTTGAGTGGCTAAGAAGGTTTAGTACATGCGTCACTGGGTCCATGATGACTTTGATCTTCAATACCGGTGTCATCAAGTGACAACCAGTAGCATATGAATTGAACCCGCTGTCTGCCCTAAGTTGAATAATTTGGAGGGCTATTTCTTTTCACCCTTTTCTTTACATTTCTTTTTAATTCTTCACCTCGTTCGTTCTCCGATTCTTAATTTCTCCTTTTTATAATCATACCTAAGGACTTCTAATTCTAACTATTGGTAGTGTCCTTGGGTAGATCCCTCCGGCTCTGGCGGATCATAGGACGGTTATTCCTAACCTTAGTCACCTTATAACACCATGACTAACCTATGTTGCCATAAAACTATTTTCTTGAAAATCTCTCAAAGTGTTTGCGAATGAAAAACATGTTTGAACACTTCAAGAGTTTTAGATTTTCAGAAATACTCCCCCTCCACATGTGCTTAAGAGTTTTAACAGAAATCTGCACAGTGAGAGAAGAGCGCGCACTTTTTGAATTGATCGACTCAAGATAGACAATTCCTTGCGAGACACGATTACGTTGCATTGTTAAAGAGATACATTGTCAGCTTTTAGGTGACAACTAGCTCTAATAACTACCTTGAAGATGTGGACAACCCCGAGAGGTTGTCAAACCCGTCAAAGTTCATGTCTATCAAGAGCTTCTCGAATGGGTACAATTTACTTGGATAAGTCTTGGAAGACAAATCTTTTCAATGTATGACTGTTCAGATCCCGTCAATTCATGGGTTGAAGTCTTTTTACACGAGGATTCAATAGAAAAACACAACATATTTCTTATCACATAATTTTCTCCCCCACAAAAATGGCATATAAATGTTATTTTTGAAGAAATGTTGAGAATAAATATGACCATTTTGAGTTTTGTGGGAAGATTACACAAAGAACAGTTTGTGAACAAAGTTTTTAAGTCAAATACTCCCCCTCAACAAGTGATATTAACTTTTGAGGTTTTGGAAATCATAGGGGGAAGTACTTGTCCTTTTTAGTAAAACCTTTGAAAAAGAAAGGGTTGATAAGTTTTTACTCAAAAGTAAGAAGATTTCGCTCCTTTCCTAAGGATTGTGGCACTGAAGCGTACCACAGGGTCCTTTATTTACAAGGGCGGGTTGTACACTGTTATGTGTGCACAAGCCATTGTCATATATAATCACACATCCAAATAAATATGAAATTGAAACAGATTAAGGGGTGCTAGGTATTTCAAGTAGGTCAGCAAGAACTCCAGGAATGCGAACTGGTCGTTGATAGCCTGTGAGATTAATGCGTTAACGACCACCTACAAAGCTTTCCAATGTTCTGGTCCCTTCGAAACAACCTTTCATCAATCATCTTGATGATTCTCTTTACATTCCGTCTTTCCTGAGAATTCCATCTCGATGGTGATCCAATGCCTTGTTGAATCGCCTTTAACCGGTATGCTAGCACATCCCTGACATGCTTCAATGTTGAATCTCCAAACTTATGAAGCTCAGTACATTCCATCAAGCAGTTGCGGTGGAGTGCACAAATGATAGACTACTCCAAAGGGTTTGCTGATGAGAGTGAATTGAGGGAGATGGTTGATGTTAGGAAGTTCTAGCTGAGGTCGGTGAAGTTGACACTGAGTCGATCGACTCAACAGCAAGTTGAAAATCTTCTACACGTTCCTGGATCATGATGCTTCTGATGAAGATGAGCAAGGACTTGATGTATTCGCATTGAATTTTAGTCGAGAATTGTCTCATTCTTCCCTGTACTTTGGCAAGATACAGATCTTCAATATCATTGAGAGACAAAATTTGAAAGTCCGCTTCACAGAATGCATAGTCCCTTTTGTCTTGTCGTTTTGACCGACGATAATATGCTTGAGAAAGGTGTAATCCCATTTGGACGAAAGAGCAACATGCTTAATAGCAACGATCCCTTGATTACTGTACACTTCATGTTGAGATTTACGAACCTGGTAGCTTCTGTAGTAGATTCTGGCGTTCGGCCAATGGTGAATCCAGTACATGCATTGATGTCATACTCTTCCACTATGTTGTTGAACATGTGGGTAGCCTTTTCTTCGATGGCTATGCAGTTGGAGTATATGGCTGCAGGGAACGGAAGTGTAAGTGATGTAGCGTATTTCTTTGACACATCGCTACCATGTAGAAGAAATTCCAGGTCGTTGTTGAAGAAGTATCGAAATGGAATCTGAGGTTGATCTGGTCGACCAATGGTAGGTAGAGGTTTGGTCCAATCTGTGTAGTATGGAGCGTTGTCTTTTCTGGTGTAGTCGATGTTTGCTCGTGCTATGTTTTCAAGGTGATATTCAACTTCAATAGCACTTTCCGAGCTGTCTTTGAGTATTTGAAAAGCTTCATTCTTGATTCGTTTCAACTCTGATTTCGTCATCTTCTTCACTTGGAACTTTTCTTGCAGTAACTTTGCATGCTCCAACGTACTACCTTCTACCATATCTTGGTCGTCGCTTAAGGGTGTAGCAAAGCAACAAGTGTGGAAAACCATTCGTATTCGGTGTCATCGTCTTCTAGCCATGAAACGACATCACCTTAGTTCTTCTTCTTCTTCTTCTTAGGCCTAGATGAGGATGATGGTTCCTTTGTTGTTTGCGGGAGAAATGGGTTGTTGTTGGGTTCGGGATTTCCTCATCGTCCACCACCCGTATACTCAAAGTGATCACCGGTTTTCTGAGTGCGGGGTGGTAACTCGTAATCCTCGAGGTTTTTCAAGAGAAGAGCGAGGAGGAGATCGTGTTGGTGGTGAAGTCCTTCGGGGTGGAGGTGGCATTGAGGAAGATTCACTAGATTTCTTTGGACGTTTAGGTGCAGAATCCTTGTCCTTATCATCATCATCTCTTGATCGTTTTGGCCTTTGACTTCTTGATTCTTTGCATGAAGACCGACTTGATAGTCTAATAGAACCTCAAAAAATTTAGCTTCAGAAGTGAAGGTTGCAACAAACTTTTTGACATTTGCATCACCAATTTAGCGATTAACCCGGCCGAAAGGTCAGATTCTTTTGGCCATTATATTTTGACCAATGCGGCGATGTTTGGAGTAAGTTGTGCGGAGAATACTTCTCTTTGTAGTCACACCGGGGACGATGTCGAGAAGAAACTTGTGAGTATATTCTCTTGCCGTCTTCTCAATTCCTTTGGAAACCTCCTTTGATAAATCGCGGATTTGTTCCCTTTCGTCAACAAATCGCTTATCTCATCGTTGAAGAAAGTTGATTACTGTCGTGAAGTTGATTCAGCTTTTTGTTGTAACATCCATCTTCCGTACTTTTTGACGGCTTTAACAATCCTTGTTTTAGCCGGGATAACCAAGAGTCTGGTTGGTTTCTTCACATTTGGATGTGGATCCGGTTGATCTTTTGGATGGTGGTGGTGAAGAGTGAGAAGATGAGTCCGATGATGATGAGACGTGAGGGACTCAGGGTCCTTTGGAGGTTCGAAAGTTTTCTCCTTGGAGCGAGTTGGACTATTGAGAAGAAAAATCATCATAGTTCACTTCGTCATCTTGATCGGTTTTTAGCCTTTTCTTCAAATGAATCCTAGCTTCCTCATCGCTTTTTCTTTCTCGGACTTCTCTTTTCGGTTCCTCAGGCTTTTTGTTGTTCAAGCCAAGTGGTGGCACGGTTCCTTATCGGGTTGATTAACCGCATCAGGAATTGGTGTAGATTGAACTCCACCACTTGACCCTCCGGGGCCACCCATTTGATCCTTTGCAAATGCTTCGACAAGATGTTTATGTCTGAGTTCCTTCAACTTCCTTTGATATTCCTTTTCTTCGTCATCTATTGGTTCTTCTTCGAGCTCTCCTTATCATGTTCAATCACGTGAGTTTTCCCTTTACCTTTGTCACCGTGGACGGATCGAGGTTTAGCTATCGATGGAGTTATATCGGTTGCGGTTTGAGTAGAAGACCTCATCTTCGATTGGTTTCCTCGAGCTTTCATCCACTAGCTTTCTTTGCGGTTCAGGCTTAGGTACGGGAATAGGAACAACTTCTTTAGAAGGAACTTTCCTTTTGAGTGGAGGTTTCCTCTTGGGGAACTTCCTTTGACTCTCGGTGCTTGCAACACTTCTGCCACTACCTCTTACGGTTTTCTGGTAGGTGTACGAAGACTTATCATCGAGAGAACCAACTTTACCTTCATCAAGCGCTACGGATACCTTTTATATGAGTAAAGTGTTTGATTTCATCGAGAGAAGGTGATCCGGCAGCACAACACCTTGTTTCTTTGTTGTTGATTCCTTAAATCATTTGTTAGAGTAGGTTCAGACAACATGTCGTGATTGTTGGGGTCATTGATTCTTTTGGGGATATCGGGGTTAAACCCAAGTGCTCTTTGGATCAGGTTTTGTATATCGATATAAGGGATCTTTGAGGCAAGCTTTTTGAGGAATGTCATCATGTCGTCCCATATCAGAGCTTGACTTCAATGTGCTTCATGTTGACCAAAGCCCAAAAGGTTTGCAGTTCCATGAGCTTGGGATGCTGCCTATGCTATCGACGAGAAAGCAGATTTGGTGATGATGATGTATAGAGTTCTCCAAGGTTGAGGAATATTCTTAAGATCCACATGTGAATGCTTAGTGATTACTCCTGTAGCTTCGTCGTAACCAATATTGATCAGAGGCGTAGAACGAGTCTCTTGTTGGTGTGGCATTGAGTTGGTTGGCTCGATGATCGAGATGAAACGACCCGTAAGATCTGCGGTGTGATGGTGACTTGTTTGTCATTGAGAGTCACTGTCACAGCGTTTTGTCCTTTGATCTTTTGCATTGTAGTCGGAACTGATGAATGTAGATCTCGGAGCGATTAGCGAGTTGGAGCATGTTACGATAAGGATGATTCTTGAGAATATCCCGACAATCAAGCAAGAAGACTCACGGCGGTGAGAGTTTCAAAGTCAACTCGAAGGTTGTTCTTTCCAATCTTCATCGGATAGCCATTTGGGAAGATATCGACAAGCGGTGAGAACATTTGGTGCATCCACATTCATTTGGCGTCCATGTCGTGATCCGAAAGATATTTAGCCAAAAGAACCAACATATCGAAAGACATTATGTTAGTTAACGGATGGTTTTATTGTCTAATTATTGAATGTGCTATGTGGATGATTATTCGAGTCAAAAGTCACTTGTTTGTCCAATAGTCCAATGATGTCGTGATAAGTTTCGTGAGTTAGTTAACTTTAAGTTTTAAAGTTTATGTTATCACTTATTTTCACAACATATTAAACGTTTAAGCTTATTAGTGACATTATTGGTTTCGTTGCGTTATGATTTATTTATTTACAAGTTTGCAGCAATTCATGATTAAGGTTAAACAAGGCTTAGGTAGAAATGGCAAGCTTATGCGTTAAAGAGAGGTATCGCAGCGTAAGCGCAAAGCTTATGCGTAGGAACTTGACTTACGTAAAATATGCAGCGTAAGAAAAAGGGGACCTTATGCGTGAAACTTGCAGCGTAAGCGTATATAAAACCTTCTGGCGTAAGGCTTGCACCGTAAGTAGACCTTATCGTAAGTCTTGTTCACATATCTGGCGTAGTCCTTATGTAGAACCTTACGGCGTAACAACTATCGTAAGATTAATCTTACGCATAACTCTCATAAGTAAAGAGTGATCCTTATCGTGGTTGCTAGTAACCTTGATTACGATTTTTAAATGTGGCAAACTTGAAGTAATAATCATCATAGCATCAATATTAACATTCATTTATTTTTCATATCATAGCATGAAAATGCATTAAACATTTAATGGTTGTCACGTGAAATCATCAGTGTCGCACTGGGTGCAAAATAAATATTGGTAAATGGTATAATATAAAATATCTCCGTTTTAGCGTTGGATTTGTAAAGATTCCAAAACATTGTTTGTAAATACGTTAAGATTATGAAAACACTTTACAAATTGAAGATCAAGAACACCGGTTTAGAGATTAATTTTTAAGTAAGTTGAAGTTGGGATTAAATAATAAATGTGATGAATTTAATATGAATTAGGTGGAGTGTTTTATGAAAAATAACTTTAGATTTTGGCAGTTTTAGTCCCTCCACCTTTTCCATTTTCATCCAATGCCTTTAACTTCCATTTTGGTTACCAAACGAAGAATATTTGGAAATAACTTTGGCGACACTCCCCTGACTTAAATAATGAAAGTTTATAAATTTTAGTCGAGGTGTTAGTGAACGAGAAAAATGACCACCATTATTAAAGAAACAACCGGGATAAGGTAACATGCAAGTACAAGGTTTTATGAAGCTGTTAAGTATTGATTTCTCCCCTCAACACTTGATTGGAAAAATATAAATTTTGAAAGATTTGAGTGTTGATGGAAGAATTGTACTTGCCATGTTTGAAAAAATATAGATAGAAGAATATTTTTGTTGTTTTATCTGATTTTATATTTTATATTTTGTTTTTGAAAATATTTACAAAAGAGTTTTGGTGTTTGGTTGGTTTTAAGAATGTTTTAAGAGTTCATCGGTTCCTCTTGAGTCAAACACCGCATACCAATCGGTGGACCAACTCATTAAACCTAGCAGGAGCTAAGGCTTTGGTGAGAAGATCACGCCAGGTATTATGTACCCACAAGTATAATTCAACGGTACCTGTTCCACGTGGTCCTTGATGAAATGATATCGAAGATCGATGTGCTTTGATTTGAGTGTTGAGCGGATTACGCGAGATCGCAATAGCACTCCGATTGTCGCGATACATCGGGATTACGTCAAATCGTAACCATAGTCTTTGAGTTGTGTTCTCATCCAAATGACTTGAGCACAACACGCCGACATGGCTACATATTATGCTTTGGTTGAGACGGCGATGTACAATCACAGCTTCTCGATTGCCATGACACCAATTTATCACCAAGAAATTGTAAGCTCTGAAGTACTTTTCCGTGAATCTAAGCATCCTGCGTGATCAGCGTCTGAAAAAGCTATTAGTTCAAAACGAGAATCCTTGGATACGGATCCCCAAATTAATGGTTCCCTTGATGTATCGGAGGATTATTTTATCCTCAGAGAGGTGGGTTTGATTGGTCTCGACGATACGGGAGCAAAGATATCGGACAAAGACAATATCGGTCACGCTGTTGTTAGATACATGAGAGACCCAATGATACTACGGTATTTGGTAGGGTCCACCAATTTCCCATGTAAATCAGCTTCTTGGTATGAGCCATTGGTGTGGCATAGGTGTCTGATTTTTGCATTCCAAATTTGTTTAACAATTCAAGGGCATATTTGGAGTGACTCAAGAAAATACCACGGGGTGATTGATGAACTTGCATTCCTAGAAGATGAGTTCACCCATCATTGACATTTCAAAATGTTTTGTCATAAGTTTTGCACAAGCATTTGAGTATTTTTAAATGTGTTGACCCAAAAATGATGTCATCCACATAGATTTGAACGATTAAGATGTGAGCCCGTGATATTGTATAAAGAGTGTAGGGTCGACCGAACCTTTGGTAAACTTATTGGCAATAAGGATGGATGATAACTTATCATTACCCCAGAGGGGCTTGTTTGAGACCGTGAGCTTTCTTGGGTTGTAGACATGATTAGGAACTCGGATCAACGAATCCTTACGGTTGGCTTACATAGACCGTTTCTTTGGTTGTCCATTGAAAAGCGGTTTTGACATCCATTTGAAAGCCGTGATGTTCATGTGAGCATAAATGCCAGAAAATCCGAGCGACCTCAAGGCGAGCAGCGGAGCAAATGATTCTTCAAAGTCAATACCCTCTTCCTGTCTATAACCCTTAGCCACTAGGCGTGACTTGTTTCTAATTACGGTTCCTTGACATCAATTTGTTTTCCAAATCCATTTTAGACCAATGACGAAGACCCTGTTGGTCTTTCAACCAATTCCCATACTTCAAGACGTTTGAATTGGTTGAGTTCTTCCTGCATGGATTCAATCAGTTGTCCTTTGTCATTGCGTCTTTAATGTTTTTAGGCTCAGATTGGCAGACGGTGAGTGCATAAATGCAATGTTCACCATCTATGTGAAGGCGTTGTCTCGTTCGGCCGGTTGATTCGGGTTACCAATAATATTCTCAAGAGGATGGTCTTTTGTCCAACGATGTGTGGAAGGTTGATGTTGATATACATTATGCTGATTTTGAGGATTCAAATGGCTTGTAGATGATTCATAACATCGGGTGCAGATTTCATTAGCAAGCGGGTTAAAGAATGCATTTGGATCAAAATCTGCGGGTGGGGGTACATTATTGAACATCATCGGTTGGTTATGCGTCGTTGGATGCGGTTTGTTCAAGCTGTTGTTGTAGAGTCAATGGTGGTGCTTCTTCAGCGATAGTTGTTTAGCGGTGTATCGGGTATAAGAGTATTATCGGGTTGGCGTGGAAACATCGGATACACACGAACACGTTCATCAATATCGTCCTGAGCAGAGGAGCAAATAGTCTTTCCATTTGTTGGCGAGTAAGTGAGGGCTTGAGTCGGTGATGATGGGGTTTGGGGAAGTTTAAGCGGTTGTGACGGGTTCCAAGTTTGTTATACCATTTTAGTAAGTTCATCAAAATTAGCATGAATCGTTTCCATAACCTGCTTTGTACGGCGATTCCAGATCGGTAACCTTTAGAATTCTCACAATATCCAATAAAGACTCCAATGTCAGCTTTGGCTTTGAGCTTTCCAAAGTCATTACGATCATTATTCGGATAGCAAAGGGATCCAAATACATGAAAGTGTTTAAGATTGGTTTTGGTTGTGGAGAAGCTCAAATGGTGTTTTGTTGTGGCGTTTTGTAATCATTGGCGATTACGAGTGTAGCATGCGGTTGAGACAACTTGACCCACAAGTAATCTGGAAGTTTAGCATTGATTAACATCGTTATGGCGGCTTCCACTAGCGTGCGGTTTAGTCTTTCAACAACTCCGTTTTGTTACGGTGTGCGGGCAATAGATGTTTGATGCTCAATTCCACTTTCTCATAATATTCCCGAAGAGTTTGATTCACAAATTTTCAGTTCCTGTACGTTGAATTTGTCGGACGGTGTTCGGTTGAATTTGAATTTTTGTGAGAAAGGTGATGATCATCTGTGGAGCTTGATCTTTACTTTGAAGAAAATAAACCCAAGTCCATCTTGAGTAGTCATCAACAATTACCAAGATGTTGCATTTGCCATTAATCGTTGCGCAGCATCGGGCCACACAAATCCATGTGAAGAAGATGAAGCACATGCTAAGAGTTGTGTTCCACCTTTGAAGGAAAATGAGCACGAGTGTTTTTCCCTTGTTCACAAGGCTGCATAGGTGATCTTTAGAATACCTGAATCGCGGGAGACCTTCAACAAGTTTGTGTCGAGCAAGGTTGGTTATGGTTTGAAAGTTTAGATGTGAGAGAAGACGGTGCCATAGCCAAGATTTTGTAGATGTAGCCTTTGAGAGTAGACATATGGGAGATGAAGCAATCATGTCTTGCACGGAGATAGTGTAGAGACGGATGAGCGTTGGCGGACATAAGATCATTTCCTTGTAGATCACGAATGAAACAAGTTTTCTCCCTGAAAGCAACTTCCAAATCTCCATCACAAAATTGACCGACTGAAAAAGAGATTGTGACCGGGCCTTCCATAATAAACCACCTTAATTTCGATGTTTCCATTGATGTAATCTCCGTAGCCCATGATAGGCTGCGAAGTGATCATTCGAATCGGCAGTGCCAATGAACTTTGCAACAAAGTTTGATAACATTTAAGGTTGCTGTCATGTGTGGGAACATCATATCAACAATCAAAAGGATGATCTGTATCACTGCATTACACCTGAGACGACACGGATGGAATAGAAGTAGATGTGGAACCCGATGAGTTAGAGGGTTCCTCGGGATTATAGTAGAAATACACACATCAATGATTTTAAGCATCCATTTAAATCCTAGTGTATTATGTATCCATTTCCGCCATCTCCAACTAGTCTTAGCTTTAGTCTTAGTGAATGCACTAGGTGGTACTACAGTCTTTGGAGGTGATACTAGGCCTACGGGGACATCAATTCGTTTCTTAGAATCTAAAGAGGCGGTTTACCAAGCACAGACTTAGAAGCATTAGTGGGCCTAGAGGTATTTCGATTCTTAGGATTCCTTAAGCGAGACAAGATAGCCTAGCAACACATTTATCATGACAATCAGAAAGCATACTTTTACGACAAATAACACAAGAAGCATCAGACTTAATATCAAAATTACTTAAAGGTTTAGCATAGGTTACAACACTTTTTCCATTACATTTGCGGGGCCAATATCTAAAGTGGGTGCAACTGGAGTCTTATTCAAAGTCCTATGGTGTTCTTCTACTTCAGCGTTCTTTATTTGTCTTTTCTTAGGTGCAAACTTCCTATTCTTCCTTGTATTGCTCCTAGGCTGTGAAGTGCGGACGTTGGAAAAAGAGGCAACTATTCTGTTTCATGAGGGAAGCACATTAGTAACTTGTGTTTTGTCATGTAGCATTCTAGGTTCACGTTTACTAAGTGTTACAGGTGCAATTCTCTTAATGATGCTAGGTTGAACTTGTTCATACTTTCCTAACATTTCCCTTAACTTATTGATAGTGTGCACCAAATCTTGATTTTGAGCGAAGATTTCGGCAAAATTCATGACTTCTTTAGTGTGTGCAAGATAATGATCAAGTTCGTTTGATGCTTCATCACGAGTCTGTTTGAGTAAATCAAATATGACACCATATTCCTTTTAACTTTTGCAAGTTCTTGTTCATATTTTGAGATTTGACACTTAAAAGACACGTTTTGATCATCCAGTTGCTCAAGTTTTGGATTAGGAGTTTTTATTGCAACTGGCGATTTTGTTTTGAAAAACAAGTTGTTGATCGTGAATATCTTTTTGACACCAATTAAGGCGGCGTTTTGCATTTGGCTTCGTTTGACAATCGTTCATTTTCAACTTTTAAAGACTTGATCGAAGCACATTATCGGTATTTTCAACAATTTCAACGAATCAATAGTATCGTGAGATGAATCATATGCATATGGCAAAGAATGTAATAACACAACATTATAGATATCGACAGGATAACATCTTCCAGAGTCGATCAACATCTTTTCTCAAAAGTTTCTTTTTACGTTTAGTGTTTGAAATCGATGTTTCGTTTTCTCAAAGCTGTTTTCATGAGACCAAGTTCCTTGTGAAAATCCCTTTCCCAATATAGTGCACAAGTTTTCAAAATTTTGACATGGGGTAAAATTCTTTTTTGAAGAATATCTCTATGTTCTCGCGCCATTGGCGATTGAAAATGTTGAACTTTTATTTCAAAATGAAATTCAATCTCACGTTCCAAAATTTTGAGGTCGGATAAGAAAGTGTCAAAATATTTGATAACGCGACAACTTTCGGCTTTAGTTTTACTTCACTAAGTGAAGGTAAAGGACCATTAATTTGTGCACCATTGTGTTGGGGACTAACTAGGCGGTGTGATAACCAAAGGTTTGTTAGAAGTATCTTGTTGTGTGACAAAGGTTATGGCTTTTGAATAGTTAAATGGTTTGTTATAAACGACATTTTCCATTTTGACCGACTCTCTTCATCTGCATCTAATTCCTCCATGCGATTATATTCAACAACAGTCATAATTGAATCATCAATTCTATGTTACTGCCTTTGTAAACTTGGGATTTGGTTTGAATGCTCGTGTGAAAACTTAGGTTTGTGTCGGCAAGATTGGTCCATATCCATTTGGATTTGGTTTGAAAGAAACTTTTGAATCGTTGTGATTGATTCACCATGTTTATAAACAACCATTTTAAACTCTTTGATTTTGTTTTGTAAGTCGACAATTTCCTCAAGATAGTCATCTATTAGTTTCCTTGAATGCTTTTTGTACTTTCGAGAATTTTTGACAAGTTAACAACTTCGACCTTTGCTTTTGAGTTTCCAAAGTAAAAGCGTTAATTTGTTGTTTATGTTCATGTTTCATTTGTTCTATTTGAGACAACAAAGCATTCTTGACGGCTAGATCACGAATCAATGGTTCCAAAGATTTTTTGTTTTGATGTGATTTGGCAAAAGCTTCAAAACCTTTTTCCGCGGTTTCTTGAGTTTTGAAAAAGTTGATTTGTCGAATTAAGCATTCATTATCCTAATTAACGATTGCATTTTCTCTTTTAATTCACCAAATTTCCAAGCGAGATTCTTGGTCTTTAATTAAGGTCAAGAGCTCAATTTCTCTATTAGAGAGAAGCTCATCTTGTTCAACGTGAGTCTCAACATGATCATTATTTAGATCCTCAAATATAACCACGAGTCAACTTGATTATCAATATTAACCATAAGGTCATCTTGATCATCAAATATAACTATGGGATCTATTTGATTATCATCGGAATGAGAGTGGATGACTCATTTTGAACACTCGATCCTTGCGGATGGAGAAATTGGCGGAGATATTAGATCATAATGAGTATGTTTTGTTCGGTACCTAAGACAAGCCATCAATGTCATACCTGCGGGCTGTGTCACTCATGTGTAGAGCTTGCATATGTGCCATCAACATCAACTGCGCATTAGCTGCAAGTCCTCCATATCATCATCGAATCGCATACGCCATAAAGCTGTTCCTTGTTGGTAAGAGTTCCACGGCTTCATCCTTGAGAGCCAGAGCAAAGCCTCTTTGTAATAAGCGCGCCTCTTGTCCTCGGCAGGACATGCATTAGCGGATGACCCTTCTCATTCTGATTATAACAACAAGACCATTAACCCCATTACAGCATTCCCTTGTTCAACCACTTGAGCTCTCTTTTGTTGTGGAGCACACTGGTTATTCCGCCCATAGCATTAAACCCTTGACCACCTCCCATCGGCGACCATAACCACGATTGAACTTCAGCGTCCATTGTTCACTGACTGATTCCTTGTGTTTGATGAGGAATGAATGCGATTGTTGGATTTGTTTGTATACCGGCCAAAGGCTTTAGCAATCATAGCAAATCCTTGTTGCAATTCATCGAAAGCATCGGAGTCCTCATCGACTTCACGTAAAGTGCTTGAGCATTGTTGTTGTTGTATGGAACCAATTGAGTTTGTTGAGGTTGTTGTTGTGACGGATCATATGGTGTGATGGTTGCAGTTGGTTGAGGAGCGAGTTGAGGAGGAACACTAGTTTGAGCCCACAAAGCAAGTTGTTGATTGTCCGGAAGTGACTGTGGAGTCGGAGTCCACGGATAGCCCTTTCTTTGTCAACTTCTTTTTGGTGAGGCTTCAAATAGTCGTACAACAATCCGTATGTAGCATGATGAAGATTTTTAGCTTGGCGGAGAAAAATGACATACTTCTCCCATTCCGGACCAAGACTACTTAGGAACTTAGTGTTGATAGCAATTCGTGGCATGATGATATTGTGTTTGTCCAAATCATTGATGATGTCACGGCGATGATGATATGACTCTAATGTCTCTCTGGTTCAATCATGAAGTGTTCATAAGCCAAGTAGATTTTGGATTCCATGTCTTCTTGATTGAGTGTTGTGCCTTCCATAAGAAGATGAATATATTCCCACATTGCTTTGCGATCTTTTGAGCATCAACACCGGATCGGATTGGGTAATCCCAAAAGGATGTATTGCATTGCTAGTTCATCGGCTTCAAATTGTAGAAGTTCATCACTGTGGAGTGCGAGGCATTTGCAATATTGGTGACAACATCTCTTGGTGGATTGGCATTGGATCTGGGTGTGACAATAGTAGGCATCTGAAATGGACCTTCCATAATGACCTTCTTTAAGAACTTTCCATGTGGCTTCTTTAGATCACAAAACCTAAAGAACCTTATCACCCATTGATCATAATTCCCGGGAGTGAGCATTGGAGGTCTATCAAGTGAGCCGGCTTCATGAATTGATTGTTGGCTACTTAAGGCTTCACACATCTTGCCAAACCATGGGTTCCTTCATAGTATTCTGGATGGATGTTGATTGTAGAAGTTTGTGTAAGGTTGTACTTGAAGACTTGGTGGTGGTTGAACCATGTGAGGTTGTGGGATTCTTTGCAAGTTGTGGAGTATGTTGTTGATTAAATTGTTGTTGATAAATTTGTTGTTGATGATTAAATTGTTGATGTTGTGGACTTAGTTGTTGTTGTTGTTGTTGATTATAAGTGTAAAGGAAATAGTTAGAGTATGGTGGTTGTGACATGTTGAAAACTTGTGTTGTTAAATGGATCTTTGTAGTCGAATGAACCGTTGTTGATGAATAGTCCTTAGGCGTAGAAATCCGAGAAAAGCCAAAGTACCACTTAGCGTAAAACACCAAAGATCGCGTAACATCAATAGTTCTGCGTAGATTAACTTGGCGTAAGTAAGGAAAACACTAAAGTTATGCGTAAACAAGAAGTTAAGCGTATAAAAACTTAGGCGTAGGATTAACTTATGTAAGACAAAGCTTGAAGTAAGATGAATCTTATCGTAAAAATTCACGCGTAAGCTTATGCTTATGCGTAATTTTGAGGTTTACCCAAATGATCTTTTACACTATCACGGTGCAAAAGATATCCAAAGTCGAGAGTGTTTTCGGGCTTATCCAAGCAAGAAAAACAGGTAAGCCTTGGCGAAGATCAAACCAAGGACAGTTCTGCGTAAGTTTAGGGTTTGCTGGCGTGAAACAAGCCAAAATGATTTCGGCCAATGATGTTTCCAAACGATTTTGTGATGAGTTAGCTTCAATATCACAAAATAACACAAAAGTGTGAAACTTGATGATCAAAGCTAAAAAAGCGGTTATGCGTAGAACAAAACCTCGTTAAAACCTAGCTTAAAACAATGATCCACGCGTAAAGTTTGAAACTTTTTGCCAAAAATAGATAGTTTAACACCTAAAAACGTTGAAAGGACAAGAATCTTGGATTAAAAAGTGTAAAAAATCAATTTTAAGCGAAGACAAAGTATCACTTTCGTTGTCTGCGTAAGACCGAAACTCCATAAACAACAAAATGGTTCACCCAACTATTTGGCGAATGATACCACTGTTAGGTTCCCATATTAGTAACACAAGCATCAATATGTAGAGATAGAGAAGAGATAGAGATCGGATGAACAATACACACACAAACACACTCGTATGACTATGAAAGATTATGCGTGGGAGAGTGAAAGTGAATAAATTGAACAACCAACCCTCCAGTGAGGGTTATTACATAGTATTTATAGGAGAGGGAGCTAGGGCAACACTCCTAGTCCCTTCTTTTCTCTTATGGACTTGGGCCTAGGCTTATGGGCCTACATAAGCCTAAGGCTAATTACTAACATAAAGGCCATATTAAGCTAACTATTACATATGAATCTCTAACACTTGAATTAAGGTTTAGGAGTGATTCCAGCAGATTCTCACAAAGACTTCAAGCGATCTTCTCAAAAGATTTCAAGTATTTGGGCTTATAATGGGTTCTTTGATTGAGTATCAAAACCGGCAAAGGGGAAGAAGACAGCATCTAAAGCGAGTAAACTTGATGAACTTAATACTTCTAAGTGATTGAAGATATCCCGGAAAGACAAATGTCATTACTGCGTAGAAACTCAATGTTTGACTCATGGCGTTTAGTGTTTATTCCAACTATGTGGGAGAAGAGATGGAAGAGTTAGTTTAGAAGATAAAGAGGTACACAAGTGTGTGATGATTTTGATGTTATCGCAATCATCGGGGAGAGATTATTGTGTACATTAGGGATGCTCGAGATGTTTCACTTGAGAGCTTAATCATGATTGGATATATAATCACTTATTTCGGAGTTGACATCCGAGAGATAACCGATGATTCACATGCTACTTGATGTTATTGGTTATTCTTTCTTTGGGCATTTGGGTACTTCGTGTTCTTGAGCTTCATACACTATCATCAGGGGAGAGAAAAGTATACATCGGGGTTATTCTTTGGCTATCGGACTTAATATGCTACTTCGATGCTATAAGTTTCTCTGTCTTTGGGTATATGTGTATTCGGGTTCGTGAGCTCTATTCTAAGAGACTGACTGCATCAATTCATCTACTTGGGGAAGTGGACTCTTGACAACTTTTTGTATTCTTTCGCTTCAGTCTTCAGAGGAATGAAATATGAGAATATTCTATTCAAGTGTGGGATGAAACGTTGTTGTTCTTCTATTATGATGATATAACCCCGAACGAAGAATCACTAAGATCATTATTACAAGGAGCAACAAGATCGATGATAATGGTGTGCTTCTTTGTGCACCTGGCTAAGGGAAGCTTGAAAGAAAGCTTTGAATCTGCTCAGCT
>OU343225.1:281143906-281221085 GCA_910596185.1 Chrysanthemum makinoi | reverse complement strand
ATTCATTAATCCTATGTGGTTTTTCTTTAAGGTTAACGTCCGAGCATTTCAATCTCTCTCCTACTTCTTCAAGCTGACGAGAGTAATGATTTTTTCAAAAGGTTCACGTTAACATCTTCTAATCCATGATTCGAGGTCTGATTCACAGTGTAACCATCTTCATGGGGTTGATGGAACCGTACAAAGTCATTTTGAAATCTCACCTTATTCTAAACCAATTCTAAACCGAGTTTCTGAACCTTATTCTAAACCAATCCCAAAAGGTTATATCTTCAAATCCAATGTCGTGCCTTTCTTTATCATGGAAACATCCTCACTCTTGGGTAGGGTTCTTCCCTATATTATTTTCTGCCAATTCTTCCCCATTACTTATTCAAGGTATGGGTTACATGATGGCCAAATTTGGATCGAATCTTGAATCATGGTTTGCACGGCTGCAGGAGTGCAATTTCAAGTAACTTTCTGGTTCATTAGTCATGTCCCCTGCGTCCTGCCTTTGGTCCCTTTTCATCATCAAAATAAACAAAGCATCTCCATGGCTTTCATCATAATCAGAATCATAACAGTAATAATATTTAAAGCATAAAGGAGATTCATATGACAACAAATCGTCTGCAATTCCCATAAGTCAAAAGGATCTTCCTCTTGTGATGGTTCGGCCATGCAAACTTTTTCAATGGTCACGGGTGAGTGACTTAAGCCCCATTCATTTAAAATGTAATTCCATCTTCACCCACCCGCAAAGAAATTTTCCTTTCGAAAACTTTTATACGCTCATGGTTGAGGCTAAAAGTGGTATTCCTAAGATTGTATTATTAGTCGGGTGTCCTACCATGTCTAGAACCACAAAATCTACTGAGATGATGAAATTATTAGTTTTAACTATCACATTTTTCATTATACCCCTAGGTGTTTTTTGGGTAATGTTAGCCATTTTTACTAACATTGTTGTTTCTTTAAGATTAGTCAATTTCAAATTTTTGAACAACAAAAATGGCATCATATTGACACTGGCACCTAGATCAGCTAGAGCTGACAAATTAAAGTTACTAATTGTACAATGGAGAGTAAAACTCCCAGGGTTAGACTCTTTCTTGGGCAGTTGGCAAGGTAAACTTCTGGCGATTCTTCACTATCTTGACTATTACTGTAAGTAAGTGACTCCAAAACGTTTATTAGTATAATCAGAAACAGGATGAGTGTCATTTACCTCTTTGTGTGTGAAAATGGCCTTGCAAGCTCCAATTGCCATGTTAGTTCCTCTAGCTTGGACATCTTTAGTTAATTGTCCAATTTGAGTCTCTAGGTTCTTGATTGCAGCATCATGATTTCTTAAGTTCCTATCTGTAAGCTTCTTAAGGTTTCTTTATCCATCCCTCGAACTCATCTCTTTTCTTTGTCGACTCCTCGATGTGCTTATTGATGATCTCTTCGAGGTCAGGTTTCTTGTCTCCATAAGGTGGACGGTTATCTCATCTTGTGTAGTAGGGTGGTCCCCACGGTATCTCGCCCAATTACTTCTATTGCCTTAAAAAGGCTTACTAACCTCTCCATACTTTACTTCTTCATGCAATGGGCAATCTTTATCCAAATGTGCTCATTCATAAGTTTCAAATCCTTCCTGTATATCATGAACATTTTCCTTTAACTTCTTCATATCTCTACCTAAACTATCAAGCTTGCTGGTGATTACTAAAATTCCATCCAAACTTCCCCATCACTTTTCTGCTTGCACCATCATTTCATTTATGCGAATAATATGCCATATCTTGAATTGCCTTAAGGGCTCGAGTGGGTGTCATCCGGGATCGGCTAAGGTCGAATCTACAGGTTGTTATGTTCAGGACCTTTGTAGAAAATGTTGATAGTGAATGCTTACTGAGATCAGCGAGTTTGGCACATAGGAGGTCAATATACCTATCCCATTGGTAGAAAGTTCATCTCCATCTTGCTTTCCTCAAGTCGTTTTGCCATCTTAGAAGGAGGGCAATATCTATAAATAAAAGCCTTCTTGAGGAGGTCCCAAGTGTCAATTGTGCGGTGGCAATCTGTCTATCCATCTCTTTGCTGCTCCATGAGTATCATAGGAAACAATCGAGCATGTGATTTGTGAGAAACACATGGAGTGTTGAAGACTCACGATGTACAAGACCTTGTCCACGTACTCATGAGCATCGCCGGTCTTGCTTCCAGAAAAGGGAGCTTCCCTCAAGTCTCGCATGAATTGTTTCTTGATTTCAAACTTAATATTGACGCCAATAGTCGGCCTTAAAACTCCGGTCCTTGATCCCCTCGAGTCATAGCTAAGTACTCTTCGAGAGTGATTGTGTTAATGTTGATGTCTTCCATTTCAAGCCTAAAAATTATGAAAATCAAAGAGTAATATTAAGAATAAATAAGTAATGAATACTACTAAAACAAAAATTGTAAAGCTTAAATTAAAATCCTAATTATCTCCCCAGCAGCGGCGCCAAAACTTGATGCTTATTTTCTAGATCACGTTTAAATTTATATTATCTAGTTTACATATGATCTCATTGTTGCACAAATAGGCAGTGTACCCTGTCTTGAGTATTCTAGTAATTGGTAAAATTGAGGTCGTCCCAAGAGCTATAGGTGGAGTCTAATTTAAGTCCAGTTGTCACATAAATGATTTTTTGAATTAATTAACTAATTAATAAACTAAAATGAAATGTGAAGATAATAAAAAGGATAAGAATGTGCTAGCCTTGTTACTACTTTATCATGTAATGATCTAATTCCTATGTGCAGATGTCTAAATTCTCACCTTATGTAGTAGTTCTAAGTTATTAGGCACAAATGACCTTAGGGACCTAACCTATAATCCCTAGATTCCCATCTCGATGGTGGTAGGAGAAGTATCTAGTTCATAGTCATTTAAGCACCAACTATCTATTAGACTATCTAGTGTCGAGTTTCTTACCACTATAACATTAAACCTTAGTTTGGTTCACGTAAGATTTTTCCCACGGTTTTTAAGCATCTATTCTAGTGTAGGTAGTCCTATGATCAAGGTCTGTTAGGTCACCATATTGTAACACAAGCATCAATAAGTAAAAATAGAAGAGAAGTGATCGAATGAACACACAATACTCACTACGAATGAATATTAAATGTTTATGCGTAGGAAATGTGTAAAAGTGAACAACCAACCTTCAAATGAAGGTTTACAAGACTATTTATAGGAGAAGGGACTAGAGCAACACTACAAGTCCCTTTCCTTCCTTATGGGCTTGGGCCAAGGCTTATGGGCTTTCTACATAAGCCTTGCCATTAACACTAACATAAAAGCCTAATTAAGCAACCTATTACATGTTAATTACAAACACTTGAATTATAGTTTAGGAGTGATTCCAACAATCTCCCCACAGTGTTGGTAATTAATGACTTAAATAATCTTGAAACGTTGTAGTCTGATGTAATAGTTGCTGGCGTCTTTTGACATTCTTCTTTCTTGTGAGAAGAAGTGTCTTGATTCCAAAAATCTCTCCATTGTGAGGATCTTGTTTTCTTTGAAGTTTTCAGCTTTGACGTCTTCATTTATCTTTGTTCTTTGTTCAGTTGTGGATATGGTGATGTTATATGTTGTATTGTCTGCATAGGTCCGCCGTTGCTCCGTGTCTCCGTCTTTCTCCACATGCTCATACTTATTTTGACATTGATTTGGATGTGAAGTAGTTCTCGAGTCTTTTTAACTTTGTAGATTCTTTGATTTGAAGAAGAATCATTTTGACTTTGTGTTGCCTGAGAGAACTTCTTTGATGATGTTGTTGGTATGAGCATGTGAAGAATCTGCACGATCTTTTCCTCCCGTGACATCCATCAGCAGCAACATCTCGGTATATCCGCGAACACAATTGATCATTGTAATCTTTTCATAAAGAATTGATTATTACAATTGTTCTCAATGAATGTCTTGATTCCATTCACCTTGGTCAGGCCGAATCAGAATCCGTAAGGGAGACAGTTGGCATTACATTGAACAAGTTCAAATGACCCACATATTCGGGACTTCGATTCTTGAAAGGAATCTCCTTAGCGGGATTTCCAGCACTTACAAGTTTGAATTTCGAGAGTGATAACAGCATAATGTGAAAACACATCT
This sequence comes from Chrysanthemum makinoi, assembly GCA_910596185.1. Lineage (NCBI taxonomy): Eukaryota > Viridiplantae > Streptophyta > Magnoliopsida > Asterales > Asteraceae > Chrysanthemum > Chrysanthemum makinoi. The sequence continues at coordinate 281,216,959 of OU343225.1, read as the reverse complement.
CTAATTCTAGCAAAGGGTGTTCCTAAAACGGATGCCCTGAAGGCTAACACGATATACCTAAGTACATCTACGGTTGGTGGTCGCTGAGATACACGAAGCATCACCCATACTTAAACAGTTTGAGACAACACTAAGCGTAACCGCAGGAGTTACCGAAGCGACCTCTTGTCAGGGCTGTTTGATGTTGACCGGCGAGGAGTTTCCATTCAATCACTGAAGATCACAGTTGTGAACCTCTCATAAATGTTCTCGACAGTTGCTAAGATCGTGTAGGACTCTAGAATAGTATCACTTGCGTCCTTAATGTTGAACGACAAGTGATGAAATGTCAAGTTTTCCTAGGAGATCTTTTAATGAATATCGTGGCTCTATACTCAATAGTGCGCTTTGGTTTTCCTGAGTAGAGACTAGGGAGAGGGTCTCCTTCTTCAATACCAGCAATCTCTAAGAAGAGCCGATAGTTTCGTAGGGTTCCCTGTGAGAATGAAACAAGCTTGTTGAAGAAACTTGGGTTGCTAAGAAGGTTTAGTGCATGCGTCCTTTGGGTCTATGACGACTTTGATCTTCATACGGTGTCATCTAGTGACAACCAGTAGCATATGAATTGAACCGGTGTCTGCCCTAAGTTGAATAATTTGGAGGGCTATTTCTTTTCACCCTTTTCTTTACTTTTCTTTTTAATTCTTCAACTCTTTCTTTCTCCGATTCTCATTTTCTTCTGTGGAAAACTAGAAGGGGGGTTGAATAGTTTTGTCAATTAAAACTTCCTTTTAATCTATTTAGATCGACTTATGTAACATATTGGATTTCACATACACATCAAACCATAAGCAAAGTAGGCGTACAAGATGAGTTCTAGATAGAGAAAGTTAGAGGTTTAGGGAACTTTAGTGAGAGAAAGAAAAATCTTATTATGAGCTCCAACTCTCTACCTTGTAAGGTAGAGAGTATTTATAGTCTTTCTGATGTAAACGACGAGAACGTGGATCGGGCATCACGGTGGGTAGAACCCATCTGTCCTCCACGGTGTTACATAACTAACTACTACTTAACATTAAATAACTACGACTACGAGCTTTCTAACGATTACATACACTTGAGATGACCGACACTTTAATACATGGATTTTACAAATCCTAACAATCTCCCCCTAAGGGAGGTCACCTCAAACATACATTAAACTTACATTGAATACACAGCAGATATTACATTAAAATTGTTCTTGCATTCTTGATGTAGTACTAGCTCGAGGCTGTAGTCATGATTCTTCACAATGCATGTTTGGTTAATCCAAGTGGAGTCTTTTCTTGATCCACGTGATAATGAGTTTTGAGCTAGCTTTGAGATCATCAACCACATTAAATCTCTGACTCTTCCTTTGTGGTGTTGGTATTATGTGATGTTGTGACATTTAGACCGACATGCTCACATTCTGGTTCATGATTTCTTCTTATGAGTATGGCGGAAGCTTTGTTGATTCATGATATTGTGTGTGAAGCATGGAGTAATAATATCGAGTCATTGATGCACTAATCATGATTTCTTTAGAAGATGTGTTGTGTGAGCATCGGCTTATGGATTGTCGCTCTATACGATCAGCTACAGCGTCGGTGTACACCATAAAACAGTTAGCAATAAGGCATCGAAAGTGTCTTTGATCACTTTCATTGAATTGAGGTAGCGGCCCACGGTTCCCCGTTGATCGTACAAGTATTGCTGTGATCAGTATAATTCCAAAATTTCCTTGGCGAGGGTTTGTATTTGCTCTAGCATTCTCAAACAGCGTCTCCAAAAGACAACCGGAGTGAGTGAACCAGCGAAATGAGATTCAGCGATTGATGAAAGAGATTTGAAAAACAATCGTGTATTGCTCAATAGAAATTGTTTTTGCAATACAGCGAAGATTTTAATGAAAATCAATTATCAATCATAAACACCTTTATTTTGAGAAATAAGTACACAGTCGATGTGCTAAAGAAAAGAGTTTTTAAAACAATGGCTGGTTTTCAAAGGTATCCATCAATCCTTGAACGAGGATTGATTCAAAAGTTGAATCGCCCCATTGTTCTGTTCATTGTCACATGGTTGATCTATTGATTAGATCTCACATGCCACCCGCCAGGAGCTTGTTTGATGTTGGCTCCAGAAGGCTTTCCATCTTCATTGTGAATATGTTAGCATATTTACTCAGATGTTCTTACAATACCACAAGGATAATGCGTGAGGACTCATAAGATATAATCTCTTTCCACATTATGTGAAGCAGAGAGAGTCTTCATTGAGTGTCTAATGAGATTTATTGATGATTTGGTGGCTCTAGACTCAATAGTGCATATTTGGTTCTATCTTGCAGGAGACTAGGGAGAAAGGGTCTCCTTCTTCAATATCAACAATCTCTAAGAGAAAGTCGATAGATTATGTGGTCCAGTGAGAATGAAACAAGTCCTTTTAAGAGGAACTTGAGTGGTTTGGGGAAGTTGTAGTGCGATGAGTCGTCACAGGTCCATGGCGTCTTGTCTTCAATACCGATGTTACCTTGGTAACCACCAGTAGCATATGAATTGAACCGGTTTTACGCCTAAGGTTGAATAAATGGAGGCAATTTATTTTCACCCTTTTTCTAATTCAATTCTTTTCATTCTTCAACCCCTTGATTGCTTTGAGAACTTCATAGCTAGAACCTTGTTGGGTTTATTCGATACTAGCTTCGATTTAGGTCACTCTTCCATATCTGGTTTATCCTTTTATCATCAATACTAGGACTTCTACACTAACTAGTGGATTGTCCTTGGTAGATCCCTCCATGGTTAGGTTCCCATATTAGTAACACAAGCATCAATATGTAGAAATAGAGAAGAGAAGAAGATCGGATGAACAATACACACACACACACACTCGTATGACTATGATAGGTTATGCGTAGGAGAGTGAATTGAACAACCAACCCTCAAGTGAGGGTTATTACATAGTATTTATAGGAGAGGGAGCTAGGGCAACACTCCTAGTCCCTTCCTTTCCTTATTGGACTTGGGCCTAGGCTTATGGGCCTTCTACATAAGCCTAAGGCTAATTACTAACATAAAGGCCATATTAAGCTAACTATTACATATGAATCACTAACACTTGAATTAAGGTTTAGGAGTGATTCCAACAATCTCCCCCTAAGTGTTAGTGATGAATGAAAGAGTGATAAACGATGTAGGTCTTGATGTAATAGTAGCTTTGACGCCTTCTGACATTCTTCTTTCTTGTGAGAAGAAGTGTCTTGATTCGAACAATCTCCCCAATGTAGAGAAATTGTTTCCTTTGAAGTATTACGCTTTGACGCCTTTTGTTTTCTTTGTTCTTTGTTCTTTGTTAATTGTGGTGAAAGTGATAGTATGTTGTGTGGTAGTTCGCATCAGACCGTCAGCTTCGCTCCAGTGTCTCCACGCCTTTCTTCAACATGCTCACACACTCTTTGACGCTTGGATTTCAAGATCTGATGAAGTTCTCTTAGTCTTTAAACTTTGTAGATTCAAGAATCATTCGACTTTGTGTTGCCTTTTGAGTGAACTTCCATTAGTGATGTTGTTGGTATGAGCATGTGAAGAATGTGCACGATCATCGGCTCGAGCTTCCATAAGAATAAAACATAAGAAAGGTTAGTAATAAGCGGATTCCGGCACTTACAAGTTTGAACTTCGAGAGTGTTAACAAAATAGTGTGAAAACACAACTCTAATTCTCACAATGGCCGTTCTGAACGGAGTCCCACAAGTGAGATAACACGATGTACAAGTACACCTACGTTCGATGAGTCGCCGAGGTACACCAAGCATCACCTCACGCATGACCGCTTTGAGACACACTAAGCGTAATCCACGGGAGTTACCAAAGTGACCTCCGGTGGCTGTTTGATGTTGACCCTAGCAGGAGTTTCCATTCAATCACTGAGGATCACACTTATGAACCTCTCATAAATGTTCTCGACAGATTGCTAAGATATGTGAAGGACTCGATAACGCACCACTTGATGTTCTTATTGTTAAACCACAAGTGATGAAATGTCAAGTGTACCTAAGAGATCTTTTGATGAATCTCGTGGCTCTAGACTCAATAGTGCATTTTGGTTTTCTGAGCGGAGACTAGGGAGAGGGTCTCCTTCTTCAATACCAGCAATCTCTAAGAAAAGCCGATAGTTTACGTAGGGTTCCCTGTGAGAATGAAACAAGCTTCTTGAGAGAAACTTGAGTGGATAAGAAGGTTTAGTGCATGCGCCTTTGGGTCCATGATGACTTTATTCTTCAATACCGGTGTCATCAAGTGACAACCAGTAGCATATGAATTGAACCGGTTATGCCCTAAGTTGAATAATTAGGAGGGCTATTTCTTTTCACCCTTTTCTTTGCATTTCTTTTTAATTCTTCAACTCCTTCTTTCTCCGATTCTCATTTTCTCCTTTTTATAATCATACCTAAGGACTTCTAATTCTAACTATTGGTAGTGTCCTTGGGTAGATCCCTCCGCTCTGGCGGATCATAGGACGGTTATTCCTAACCTTAGTCACCTTATAACACCATGACTAACCTATGTTGCCATAAAACTATTTTCTTGAAAATCTCTCAAAGTGTTTGTGAATGAAAAACATGTTTGAACACTTCAAGAGTTTTAGATTTTCAGAAATACTCCCTCTCCACATGTGCTTAAGAGTTTTAAGAAATCACATGTGAGAGAAAGAGCGCACTTTTGAATTGATCGACTCAAGATAGACAATTCCTTGCTAGACACGATTACGTTGCATAGTTAAAGAGATACATTGTCAGCTTTTAGGTGACAACTAGCTCTAATAACTACCTTGAAGATGTGGACAACCCCAGAGGTTGTCAAACCCGTCAAAGTTCATGTCTATCATGAGCTTCTCGAATGGGTACAATTTACTTGGATAAGTCTTGGAAGACAAATCTTTTCAATGCATGACTATTATGATCCCGTCAATTCATGGGTTGAAGTCTTTTTACACGAGGATTCAATAGAAAAACACAACATATTTCTTATCACATAATTTTCTCCCCCACAAAAATGGCATATAAATGTTATTTTTGAAGAAATGTTGAGAATAAATATGACCATTTTGAGTTTTGTGGGAAGATTACACAAAGAACAGTTTGTGAACAAAGTTTTAAGTCAAATACTCCCCCTCAACAAGTGATATTAACTTTTGAGGTTTTGGAAATCATAAGGGGAAGTACTTGTTCCTTTTAGTAAAACCTTGAAAAGAGAAAGGTTTGATAAGTTTTACTCAAAAGTAAGAAGCTTTCGCTCCTTTTATAAGGATTGTGGCAATCAAGCGTACCACGGTCCTTTATTTACAAGGGCGGGTTGTACATCGTTATGTGTGCACAAGCCATTGTCATATATAATCACACATCCAAATAAATATGAAATTGAAGCAGTTAAGGGGTGCTAGGTATTTCAAGTAGGTCACAAGAACTCCGTGAATGCTAACCGGTCGTTGATAGCTGTGAGATTAATGCGTTGACGACCACCTACGAAGCTTTCCAATGTTCTGAATTGGTCCCTTCGAAACAACCTTTCATCAATCATCTTGATGATTCTCTTTACATTCGTCTTTCCCGAGAATTCCATCTCGATGGTGACCCAATGCCTTGTTGAATCGCCTTTAACCTATGCTAGCACATCCCGACATGCTTCAATGTTGAATCTCCAAACTTATGAAGCTCATTACATTCCATCAAGCGAGCTATGTGGAGTGCACATGTAGACTACTCCAAAGGGTTTGTCGATGAGAGTGAATTGAGGGAGATGGTTGATGTCGGAAGTTCTAGCCGAGGTCGGTGAAGTTGACACGAAGTCCGATACGACTCAACAACAAGTTGAAAATCTTCTACACGCTCTGGATCATGATGCTTCTGATGAAGATGAGCAAGGACTTGATGTATTCGCGTTGAATTTTAGTCGAGAATTGTCTCATTCTTCCCTGTACTTTGGCAAGATACAGATCTTCAATATCATTGAGAGACAAATTCTAAAAGTCCGCTTCACGTAATGCATAGTCCCTTTGTCTTTGTCGTTTGACCATAATATGCTTGAGAAAGGTGTAATCCCATTTGACGAAAGAGCAACATGCTTAACAACGATCCCTTGATTCCGTATTACTTCATGTTGAGATTTACGAACCTGGCAGCTTCTGTAGTAGATTCGTTGGCGTTCTGGCCAATGGTGAATCTAGTACAGTGCATTGATGTCATACTCTTCCACTATGTTGTTGAACATGTGGGTAGCCTTTTCTTCGATGGCTATGCAGTTGGAGTATGTGGCTGCCGGGAACGGAAGTGTAAGTAAGGTAGCATATTTCTTTGACACATCGCTACCATGTAGAAGAAATTCCAGGTCGTTGTTGAAGAAGTATCGAAATGGAATCTGAGGTTGATCTGGTCGACCAATGGTAGGTAGAGGTTTGGTCCAATCTTTGTAGTATGGAGCGTTGTCTTTTCTGGTGTAGTCGATGTTTGCTTCAGGGTTGAGCCAATCAATGTTGTTAGACATGGCTCGTGCTATGTTTTCAAGGTGATATTCAACTTCAATAGCACTTTCCGAGCTGTCTTTGAGCATTTGAAAAGCTTCATTCTTGATTCGTTTCAACTCGATTTCGCCATCTTCTTCACTTGGAACTTTTCTTGCAGTAACTTTGCATGCTCCAACGTACTACCTTCTACCATATCTTGGTCGTCGCGGTGTAGCAAAGAACAAGTGTGGAAAACCCATTCGTATTCGGTGTCATCATCGTCTAGCCATGAAATGACATCAGCCTTAGTCTTCTTCTTCTTCTTCTTCTTAGGCCTAGATGAGGATGCTGGTTCCTTTGTTGTGCTGGGAGAAATAGGTTGTTGTTGGGGGTCAGGGATTTCCTCATCGTCACCACCCGTATACTCAAAGTGATCATCGGTTTTCCGAAGTGGGGGTGGTAACTCGTAATCCTGAGGTTTTTCAGCAGAAGAGCGAGGAGGAGATCGTCTTGGTGGTGAAGTCCTTCGGGGTGAAGGTGGCATTGAGGAAGATTCACTAGATTTCTTTGGACGTTTAGGTGCAGAATCCTTGTCCTTATCATCGTCATCTCTTGATCGTTTTGGTTGACTTGCTGATTCTTTGCATGAAGACCTGACTTGATAGTCTAATAGAACCTCAAAAAACTTAGCTTCATCCGTGAAGGTTCGGCACTCTTTTGACATTTGCATCACCAATTTAGCGATTAACTCGGTTCCAGAAAGGTCGATTCTTTGGCCATTATATTTTTAACCAATGCGGCGATGTTTGGAGTAAGTTGTTCGGAGAATACTTCTCTAGTCACACCGGGGACAATGTCGAGAAGAAACTTGTGAGTATATTCTCTTGCCGTCTTCTACAATTCCTTTTGGAAACCTCCTTTGATAAACTGCTGGATTTGTTCCCTTCGTCAACAACTCGCTTTATCCCGTCTTGAAGAAAGTTGATTATGTCACGAAGTTGATTCACTTTTGTTGGTAACATCCATCTTCCTCGACTTTTTGACACAGCTTTAACAATCCTTGTTTTAGCCCCGGATAACCAAGAGTCTGTTGGTTTCTTCACAGATTTGGATGTGGATCTGGTTGTTCTTTTGGATGGTGGTGGTGAAGAGTGAGAAGATGAGTCTGATGATGATGAGACGTGAGGAGACTCAGGGTCCTTAGGAGGTACGAAAGTTTTCTCCTTGGAACGAGTTGGACTATTGAGAAGAAAATCATCATAGTTCACTTCGTCATCTTGATCGGTTTTAGCCTTTTCTTCAGCCTGAATCCTAGCTTCCTCATCAGCTTTTTCTTTCTCGGACTTCTTCTTTTTCGGTTCCTCCGTTTTGTTGTTGCTCATGAGTGGTGGCACCAGTTCCCTTATCGGGTTGATTAACCGCATCAGAAATTGGTGTAGATTGAACTCCACCACTTGACCCTCTGGGGCCACCCATTTGATCCTTTGCAAATGCTTCGGCAAGATGTTTATGTCAGAGTTCCTTCAACTTCCTTTGATATTCCTTTTCTTCGTCAATTGGTTCTTCTTCGTGAGCTCTCCTTATCATGTTCAATCACGGAGTTTTCCCTTTACCTTTGTCACCGGTGGATGGGAGGTTTAGCTATGATGGAGTTATATCGGTTGCAGCTTTCAGAGTAGAAGACCTCATCTTCGATTCGGTTTCCTCGAGCTTTCGTCCACTAGCTTTCTTGGCGGTTCGGCTTAGGAATGGGAATAGGAACAACTTCCTTAGAAGGAACTTTCCTTTTGAGTGGAGGTTTCCTCTTCGGGAACTTCCTTTGACTTCTCGTGCTTGCAACACTTCCCTGCACTACCTCTTCTCGGTTTTCCTGGTAGGTGTACCGAAGACTTATCATCGAGAGAACCAACTTTACCTTCATCAACGCTACCGATACCTTTATATGAGTAAAGATGTTTGATTTCATCAGAGAGAAGGTGATCCGGCAGCACAACACCTTGTTTCTTTGTTGTTGATTCCTTAAATCTGACAGTTAGAGTAGGTTCATACAACATGTCGTGATTATTGGGGTCATTGATTCTTTTGGGGATATCAGGGTTAAACCCAAGTGCTCTTTGGATCAACAGCTTTGTATATCTGATATAAGGGATCTTTGAGCCAAGCTTCTTGAGGAATGTCATCATGTCGTCCCATATTAGAGCTTCGACTTCAATGTGCTTCATGTTGACCAAAGCCTAAAAGATTTGCAGTTCCATGAGCTTGGGATGCTCATAGCCACTGTCGCGACGTAAAAGATTTGGTGATGATGATGTAGAGAGTTCTCCAAGGTTGAGGAATATTCTTAAGATCCACATGTGAATGCTTAGTGATTACTCCTGTAGCTTCGTCATAACCAATATTGATCAGGAATTGTAGAACAGTCTCTTCGCTTGGTGTGGCATTGAGTTCGGTTGGCTCGATGATCGAATGAGAAACACCCGTAAGTCTGCAGGTATGATGGTGACTTGTTTGTCATTGAGAGTCACCGTCACAGCGTTTTGTCCTTTGATCTTTTGCATTGTAGTCCAGAACTAATGAATGTAGATCTCTGGAACAAGAGCGAGTTGGAGAGCATGTTCGATAAGGATGATTCTTCGAATATCCACACAATCAAGCAAGAAGACTCGAAAGGTGAGAGTTTCAAAATCAACCCGAAGGTTGTTCTTTCCAATCTTCATCGGATAACCATTTGGGAAGATATCAGTAACGGTGAGAACATTTGGTGCATCCACATTCATTTGAGCGTCCATGTCGTGATCTGAAAGATATTTAGCCAAACGAACCAACATATCGAAAGACATTATGTTAGTCAACAGATGGTTTTATTGTCTACTTATTGAATGTGCTATGTCGATGATTGTTACGAGTCCAAAGCCACTTGTTTGTCCAATGGTCCAATGACGTCGTGATAAGTTTCGTGAGTTAGTTAACTTTAAGTTTTAAAGTTTATGTTATCACTTATTTTTCACAACATATCAAACGTTTAAGCTTATTAGTGACATTATTGGTTTCGTGACGTTATGATTTATTTATTTACAAGTTTGCACGCGTAACAATTCATGATTAAGGTTAAACAAGGCTTAGGCGTAGAAATGGCAAGCTTATGCGTAAAAAGAAGAGGTATACGCGTAAACGCAAGCTTATGCGTAGGAACCTGACTTACGCGTAAGAAATATTACGCGTAGAAAAAAGGGGACCTTATGCGTAGAGCTTACGCGTAAGCGTATATAAAACCTTACGCGTAAGGCTTACTCGTAAGAGTAGACCTTATGCGTAGAGGTCACTGTTTACGCATACGCGTAGTCCCTTATGTAGAACCTTACGCGTAACAACTATGCGTAAGATTAATCTTACGCATAACTCTCTATGCGTAAAGTGATCCTTATGCGTAGTTTGCTAGTAACCTTGATTCTGATTTTTACGTGTAGCAAACTTGAAGTAATAATCATCATAGCATCAATATTAACATTCATTTATTTTTCATATCATAGCATGAAAATGCATTAAACATTTACGCGTAAGAACAGTTTATGCGTAAAACTAAACCCTAGGTTTCAAAGATTACGCCTAAGAAATCTAGCCATAGGATTTGCACCAAACTGATTCTTGGAGGTCTTAGATGCCTAATGAGATGTTTTGTTCAAGTTTTAACATCAAACATGCCATAGATCAAAAATACCCAAACCGTATGAACATAAACCCTAAATTTCAATTAATGAATCATTAGTGTTACTAGGTGATATCTGGGCCTAGATATGATCAATTCAACTTGACAACAACCTCCTACAACAATCTTTTTCACCAAAAACATTCTCATTTGAAAACACCCAAATTAACGCATAAACCCTAGTTTTTCAAAATCAATCAATTCGTGTTTCTGGGTATGTTTTTATGATCAAAATAGTTTCAATGATGTTATATGAACGTTTTGACACTATCATTTTAACCATAAACACACAAACATGATTATCTGTTCATACGCATATGCGTAGAACACAAAATCGCGCATATCTCACGTTTTAACCGTTGGATTTGTAAAAGATTCAAAACCATTGTTTGTAAATACGTTAAGATTATGAAAACACTTACAAATTGAAGATCAAGAACTCGGATTTGCAGATTAAATTTTAGGCGTAGGATTGGTTAGGTTAAATAATAAATGTGATGAATTTAATGAATTAGGTGGAGTGTTTTATGAAAAATAACTTTAAGATTTTGACAGTTTTAGCCCCTCCACCTTTTCCAATTTCATCCAATGCCTTTAACTTCCATTTTGGTTACCAAACGAAGTATATTTGGAAATAACTTTGACGACACTCCCCTTCGACTTAAGAAATAATGAAAGTTTATAAATTTCAGTCCGAGGAGTGTTAGTGAACCAGAAAAATGACCATCATTAATAAAGAAACAACCGGGATAAGATAACATGCAAGTACAAGGTTTTTAATGAAACTGTTAAGTGATTGATTTCTCCCCCTCAACACTTGATTGGAAAAAATACTAAATGTTGAAAGATTTGAGTGTTGATGGAAGAATTGTACTTGCCATGTTTGAAAAAATATAGATAGAAGAATATTTTTGTTGTTTTATCTGATTTTATATTTTTATATTTTGTTTTTGAAAAATATTTACAAAAGAGGTTTTGGTGTTTGACTGGTTTTTAAGAATGTTTTAAGAGTTCATCCAGTTCCTCTTGAGTCAAACACCGCATACCAATCCGGTGGACCAACTCATTAAACCTAGCAGGAGCTAAGGCTTTGGTGAGAAGATCTGCCAATTGGTATTCTGTACCCACAAAGTATAATTCAACAGGCACTGTTCCACGTGGTCTTTGATGAAATGATATCGAAGATCGATGTGCTTTGATTTCGAGTGTTGAACTGAGTTGCACGAGATCGCAATAGCACTCCGATTGTCGCATTACATCGGGATTCTGTCAAATACGTAACCATAGTCTTTGAGTTGTGTTCTCATCCAAATGACTTGAGCACAACACGCCGACATGGCTACATATTCTCGCTTGGTTGAGGACAGCGATATACAATCCTGCTTCTTCGATTGCCATGACACCAATTTGTCACCAAGAAATTGTAAAGCTCCTAAAGTACTTTTCCGTGAATCTAAGCATCCTGCGTGGTCAGCGTCTAAAAAAGCAATTAGTTCAAAACCAGAATCCTTCAGATACCAGATCCCCAAATTAATGGTTCCCTTGATGTATCGGAGGATTCTTTTAGCCTCAGAGAGGTGGGTTTCAGTTGGTCTCGACTGATAACGGGAGCAAAGATATACGACAAAGACAATATCAGGTCTGCTAGCTGTTAGATACATGAGAGACCCAATAATACTACGGTATTTTGTAGGGTCCACCAATTTCCCATGTAAATCAGCGTCTAGCTTCTTAGTATGAGCCATTGGTGTGGCATAGGTGTCACAATTTTGCATTCCAAATTTGTTTAACAATTCAAGGGCATATTTGGACTGACTCAAGAAAATACCATGGGGTGATTGACGAACTTGCATTCCTAGGAAGAATATGAGTTCACCCATCATTGACATTTCAAAATGTTTTGTCATAAGTTTTGCAAAAGCATTTGAATATTTTAAATGTGTTTACCCAAAAATGATGTCATCCACATAGATTTGAACGATTAAGATGTGAGCCCCGTGATATTGTATAAAGAGTGTAGGGTCGACCGAACCTTTGGTAAACTTATTGGCAATAAGGAAGGATGATAACTTATCGTACCACCCCCGAGGGGCTTGTTTGAGACCGTAGAGAGCTTTCTTCAGTTTGTAGACATGATTAGGGAACTCTGGATCAACGAATCCTTCTGGTTGGCTTACATATACCGTTTCTTTCAGTTGTCCATTGAGAAAAGCAGTTTTGACATCCATTTGAAAGACCGTGATGTTCATGTGAGCCGCAAATGCCATAAAAATCCGAACAGCCTCAAGACGACCAACTGGAGAAAATGATTCTTCAAAGTCAATACCCTCTTCCTGTCTATAACCCTTAGCCACCAGACGTGACTTGTTTCTAATTACGAATCCTTCAGCATCCAATTTGTTTTTCCAAATCCATTTTAGATTAATGACGAAGACCCCTGTTGGTCTTTCAACCAGTTCCCATACTTCAAGACATTTGAATTGGTTGAGTTCTTCCTGCATGGATTCAATCCAGTTGTCCTTTTTCATTGCATCTTTAATGTTTTTAGGCTCAGATTGGCAAACAGTGAGTGCATAAATGCAATGTTCACCATCTGTGTGAAGACGTTGTCTCGTTACGACTGGTTGATTCGGGTTACCAATAATATTCTCAAGAGGATGGTCTTTCGTCCAACGATGTGTGGAAGGTTGATGTTGATATACATTATGCAGATTTTGAGGATTCAAATGACTTGTAGATGATTCCGCAACATCGTGCAGCAGCTCATTAGCAAACGGGTTAAAGAATGCATTTGGATCAAAATCTGCGGGTGGGGGTACATTATTCGAACATCATCACCGGTTCTCGTCGTTGGATGCAGTTTGTTCAACTGTTGTTGTAGAGTCAACTGGTGGTGCTTCTTCAACGTAGTTGTTGTAGCAGTGTGTATCGGTATAAGAGTATTATCGTTGAGCAAATGCGGAAACATCGGATACACCTAGAGCACGATCATCAATATCGTCACTGAACAGAGGAGCAAATAGTCTTTCCATTTGTTGACGAGTAAGCTGAGGGCTTGAGTCAGCTGATGATGGGGTTTGGGGGAAGTTTAAGCGGTTGTGACCGGGTTCCAAGCTGTTATGCCATTTTAGTAAGTTCATCAAAATTAGCATGAATCATTTCCATAACTTCCTTTGTACGACGATTCCAGATTCGGTAACCTTTAGAATTCTCACAATATCCAATAAAGACTCTAATGTTAGCTTTGGCTTTGAGCTTTCCAAAGTCATCACGATCATTATTCGGATAGCAAAGGGATCCAAATACATGAAAGTGTTTAAGATTCGGTTTTCGGTTGTGGAGAAGCTCAAATGGTGTTTTGTTGTGGCGTTTTGTAATCATTGAGCGATTCTGAGTGTAGCATGCAGTTGAGACAACTTCAGCCCACAAGTAATCTGGAAGTTTAGCATTGATTAACATCGTTATGGCAGCTTCCACTAACGTACGGTTTCGTCTTTCAACAACTCTGTTTTGTTCTGGTGTGCAGGCAATAGATGTTTGATGCTCAATTCCCACTTTCTCATAATATTCCCGAAGAGTTTGATTCACAAATTCAGTTCCTTTGTCTGTTCGAATTTGTCGGACGGTGTTCCGGAGCTGAATTTGAATTTTTGTGAGAAAGGTGATGATCATCTGTGGAGCTTGATCTTTACTTCGAAGAAAATAAACCCAAGTCCATCTTGAGTAGTCATCAACAATTACCAAGATGTAGCGTTTGCCATTAATCGTCTGCACGCGCATCGGGCCACACAAATCCATGTGAAGAAGATGAAGCACATGCTAAGAGTTGTGTTCCACCTTTGAAAGAAAATGAGCACGAGTGCTTTTCCCTTGTTCACAAGCTGAGCATAGGTGATCTTTAGAATACCGGAATCGCGGGAGACCTTCAACAAGTTTGTGTCGAGCAAGGTTGGTTATGGTTTGAAAGTTTAGATGTGAGAGACGACGGTGCCATAGCCAAGATTTTGTAGATGTAGCCTTTGAGAGTAGACATATGGGAGATGAAGCAATCATGTCTTGCATTGAGATAGTGTAGAGACTGGATGAGTGTTGGCCAGACATAAGATCATTTCCTTGTAGATCACGAATGAAACAAGTTTTCTCCCTGAAAGCAACTTCCAAATCTCCATCACAGAATTGACCGACTGAAAAGAGATTGTGACCGAGGCCTTCCACATAATAAACCTGCTAATTTCGATGTTTCCATTGATGTAATATCCGTAGCCCATGATAGCTGCGAAGTGATCATTCCCGAATCTGACAGTGCCAATGAACTTTGCAACAAAGTTTGATAACAGTTTAAGGTTGCCTGTCATGTGTCGGGAACATCCGCTATCAACAATCCAAAGGATGATCTGTATCACCTGCATTACACACAGACAACACAGATGGAATAGAAGTAGACGTGGAACCCGATGAGTTAGAGGGTTCCTCAGCAGTTATAGTAGAAATACACACATCAATGATTTTAGGCATCCATTTAAATCCTAATGTATTATGTATCCATTTCTGCCATCTCCAACTAGTCTTAGCTTTAGTCTTAGTGAATGCACTAGGTGGTACTACATTCCTTGGAGGTGATACTAGAGCTACAGGGACATCATTTCGTTTCTTAGAATCTAAAGAGGGCGGTTTACCTAGCACAGACTTAGAAGCATTAGTGGGCCTAGAGGTATTCCGATTCTTAGGATTCCTTAAACGAGACAAGATAGCCTTAGCAACACATTTATCATGATAATCAGAAAGCATACTTTTACGACAAATAACACAAGAAGCATCAGACTTAATATCAAAAGTACTTAAAGGTTCAACATCAGTTACAACACTTTTTCCATTACATTTGCCAGACGCAATATCTAAAGTGGGTGCAACTAGAGTCTTATTCAAAGTCCTATGGTGTTCTTCTACTTCAGCATTCTTTATTTGTCTTTTCTTAGGTCGCAACTTCCTATTCTTCCTTGTATTGCTCCTAGGATGTGAAGTACGGACGTTTGGAAAAGAGGCAACTATTCCTGTTTCAGTAGAGGGAAGCACATTAGTAACTTGTGTTTTGTCAGTAGGCATTCTAGGTTCACGTTTACTAAGTGTTACAGGTGCAATTCTCTTAATGATGCTAGGTTGAACTTGTTCATACTTTCCTAACATTTCCAGTAACTTAATGATAGTGTGCACCAAATCTTGATTTTCAGAACGAAGATTTCCAGCAAAATTCATGACTTCTTTAGTGTGTGCATGATAATGATCAAGTTCGTTTGATGCTTCATCACGAGTCTGTTTGAGTAAATAAAATATAACACCATATTCCTGTTTAACTTTTGCAAGTTCTTGTTCATATTTTGAGATTTGAAACTTAAAAGACACGTTTTGATCATCCAGTTGTTCAAGTTTTGGATTAGGAGTTTTTGCACGCAACTGGGCGATTTTGTTTTGAAAAGCAAGTTATTGATCGTGAATATCTTTTTGACACCAATTAAGACGACGTATTGCATTTGAAAGCTCGTTTGACAATCGTTCATTTTCAACTTTTAAAGACTTGAACTGAAGCAAATTATCTGTATTTTCAACAATTTCAACAGAATCAATAGTATCAGCAGATATAGAATCATATGCATATGGCAAAGAATGCAATAACACAACATTATAGATATCAGAACAGATAACATCTTCCAAGAGTCGATCAACATCTTTTCTCAATAGTTTCTTTTTACGTTTAGTATTTGAAATCGATGTTTCTGTTTTCTCGAAAACTGTTTTCATGAGACCAAGTTCCTTGTGAAAATCCCTTTCCCAATATAGTGCACAAGTTTTCAAATTTTTGACATGGGGTAAAATTCTTTGCTGAAGAATATCTCTATATTCTCGCACCATTGGCGATTAAAAATGTTGAACTTTGATTTCAAAATGAAATTCAATCTCACGTTCCAAAATTTTAAAGTCAGATAAGAAAGTGTCAAAATATTTGATAACGTGACAACTTTCGGCTTTAGCTGTTACTTCACTAAGTGAAGGTAAAGGACCATTAATTTGTGCACCATTGTGTTGGGGACTAACTTCAGAAACTGGTGTGATAACCAAAGGTTTCTTAGAAGTATCTTGTTGTGTGACAAAGGTTATGGCTTTTGAATAGTTAAATGGTTTGTTATAAACGACATTTTCCATTTTTGACCGACTCTCGTCATCAGCATCTAATTCCTCCATGCGATTATATTCAACAACAGTCATAATTGAATCATCAATTCTATGTTCTGCACTGTAAACTTCAGGATTTGGTTTGAATGCTCTGTATGAAAACTTAGGTTTGTAATCAGCAAGATTCGGTCCATATCCATTTGGATTTGGTTTGAAAGAAAACTTTTGAATCGTTGTGAATGATTCACCATGTTTATAAACAACAGTTTTAAACTCTTTGATTTTGTTTTGTAAGTCGACAAGTTCCTCAAGATAGTCATCTATTCGTTTCGTTGAATGCTTTTTGTACTCAGAGAACTGTTTTTGACAAGTTAACAACTCAGCCTTTGCTTTTTGAGTTTCCAAAGTAAGAGCGTTAATTTGTTGTTTATGTTCATGTTTCATTTGTTCTATTTGAGACAACAAAGCATTCTTCGCGGCTAGATCACGAATCTGTCGTTCCAAAGATTTTTCGTTTTAGTGTGATTTGGCAAAAGCGGCTTCAAAACCTTTTTCACGGTTGTCTTGAGTTTTGAAAAAGTTGATTTGTCGAATTAAGCATTCATTATCCCTAAATAACAGTGCATTTTTCTCTTTTAATTTCGTGCAAATTTCCAAACGAGATTCTTGGTCTTTAATTAAGGTCAAGAGCTCAATTTCTCTATTAGACAGAAGCTCATCTTGTTCAACGTTAGTCTCAACATGATCATTATTTAGATCCTCAAATATAACCACGGAGTCAACTTGATTATCAATATTAACCATAAGGTCATCTTGATCATCAAATATAACTACGGGATCTATTTGATAATCATCGGAATGAGATGTGGATGACTCATGTTGAACACTTTGATCCTTGTCGGATGGAGAAATTGGCGGAGATATTAGATCAGTAATGAGTATGTTTTGTTCCGGTACCTAAGACAAGCCATCAATGTCATACACTGGGCCTGTGTCACTCATGTGTAGAGCTTGCATATGTGCCATCAACATCACTGCTGCATTAGCCTGCAAGTCCTCCATATCATCATCAGAATCTGCATCTGCCATAAAGCTCTGTTCCTTGTTGGTAAGAGTTCCTCCAGCTTCATCCTTGAGAGCCAAGAGCAAAGCCTCTTTGTAATAAGCACTGCCTCTTGTCCTCGGCTTAGGACATGCATTAGCCAGATGACACTTTTCATTACAGTTATAACAACAAAGACCATTAACCCCATTCTGAGCATTCCCTTGTTCAACCACTTGAGCTCTCTGTTGTTGTGGTGCACCCTGGTTATTCCTGCCCATAGCATTAAACCCTTGACCACCTCCCATCTGACGACCATAACCACGATTCTGAACTTCAACGCGTCCCATTGTTCACAACGCTGATTCCTTGTGTTTGATGAGGAATGAATGCGATTGTTGGATCTGTTTGTATACCGGCCAAAGGCTTTAACAATCATAGCAAATCCTTGTTGCAATTCATCAAAAGCATCGGAGTCCTCATCAGCTTCACTGTAAAGTGCTTGAGCATTGTTGTTGTTGTATGGAACCAATTGAGTTTGTTGAGGTTGTTGTTGTGACGGATCATATGGTGTGATGGTTGCAGTTGGTTGAGGAGCAGGTTGAGGAGGAACACTAGTTTGAGCCCACAAAGCAAGTTGTTGATTGTCCGGAAGTGACTGTGGAGCCAGGAGTCCACGGATAGCCCTTTCTTTGTCAACTTCTTTTTGGTGAGGCTTCAAATAGTCGTACAACAATCCGTATGTAGCATGATGAAGATTTTTAGCTTGACGGAGAAAAATGACATACTTCTCCCATTCCGGACCAAGACTACTTAGGAACTTAGTGTTGATAGCAATTCGTGGCATGATGATATTGTGTTTGTCCAAATCATTGATGATGTCTGAAAAGCGATGATGATATGACTCTAATGTCTCTCCTGGTTCAATCATGAAGTGTTCATAAGCCAAGTAGATTTTGGATTCCATGTCTTCCTGATTGAGTGCTGTGCCTTCCATAAGAAGATGAATATGTTCCCACATTGCTTTAGCAGTCTTTTGAGCATCAACACTTCGAAGGATCGGATTGGGTAATCCCAAAAGGATGTATTGCATTGCTAGTTCATCGGCTTCAAAATGTAGAAGTTCATCACCTGTGAGGTCTGAGACAGTTGCAATATTGGTGACAACATCTCTTGGTGGATTGGCAGCTGGATCTGTGGGTGTGACAATAGTAGGCATCTGAAATGGACCTTCCATAATGACCTTCTTTAAGAACTTTCCATGTGGCTTCTTTAGATCACAGAACCTAAAGAACCTTATCACCCATTGATCATAATTCCCGGGAGTGAGCATTGGAGGTCTATCAAGTGAGCCAGCTTCATGAATTGATTGTTGGCTACTTAAGGCTTCACACATCTTGCCAAACCATGACGGTTCCTTCATAGTATTCCTGGATGGATGTTGATTGTAGAAGTTTGTGTAAGGTTGTACTTGAAGACTTGGTGGTGGTTGAACCATTTGAGGTTGTGGGATTGCTGCAAGTTGTGGAGTATGTTCTTGATTAAATTGTTGTTGATAAATTTGTTGTTGATGATTAAATTGTTGATGTTGTGGACTTAGTTGTTGTTGTTGTTGTTGATTATAAGTGTAAGGGAAATAGTTAGAGTATGGTGGTTGTGACATGTTGAAAACTTGTGTTGTTAAATGGATCTTTGTAGTCGAATGAACCGTTGTTGATGAAGAGTCCTTAGGCGTAGAAATCACAGAAAAGCCAAGTACCACTTGTGCGTAAAAACACCAAAGATACGCGTAACATCAATAGTTACGCGTAGGATTAGCTTACGCGTAAGTAAGGAGAAAACACTAAAGTTATGCGTAAACAGGAAGTTAGGCGTAGAAAACTTAGGCGTAGGATTAACTTAGGCGTAAGACAAAGCTTAGGCGTAAGATGAATCTTATGCGTAAACAATTCTACGCGTAAGCTTATGCTTATGCGTAATTTTGGGGTTTTGCCCAAATAATCTTTTACACTATCACAGTGCAAAAGATATCCAAAGTCGAAGTGTTTTCAGGCTTATCCAAGCAAGAAAAACACTGAGTAAGCCACGAAACTGAAGATCAAACCACGTAACAGTTACGCGTAAGTTTAGGGTTTGCTTACGCGTAGAAACAAGCCAAAAATGATTTCGGCCAAGTGATGTTTCCAAACCAGATTTTTGTGATGAGTTAGCTTCAATATTACCAAAATAACAAAAAAGTGTGAAACTTGATGATCCAAAGCTAAAAAAAACAGTTATGCGTAGAACAAGAACCTCGTTCAAAACCTAGTTTAAAAACTATGATCCACGCGTAAAGTTTGAAACTTTTTGCCAAAAATAGATAGTTTAACACCTAAAAACGTTGAAAGGACAAGAGTCTTGGATTAAAAAGTGTAAAAAATCAATTTTTAAGCGAACCAAAGTATCACTCGTTGTTACGCGTAAGACCGAAACTCACATAAACAACGAAAATGGTTCACCCAACTATTTGGCGAATGATACCACTGTTAGGTTCCCATATTAGTAACAAAAGCATCAATATATAGAGATAGAGAAGAGATAGAGATCAGATGAACAATACACACACAAACACACTCGTATGACTATGAAAGATTATGCGTGGGAGAGTGAAAGTGAATAAATTGAACAACCAACCCTCAAGTGAGGGTTATTACATAGTATTTATAGGAGAGGGAGCTAGGGCAACACTCCTAGTCCCTTCCTTTCCTTATTGGACTTGGGCCTAGGCTTATGGGCCTTCTACATAAGCCTAAGGCTAATTACTAACATAAAGGCCATATTAAGCTAACTATTACATATGAATCACTAACACTTGAATTAAGGTTTAGGAGTGATTCCAACACTCCGGTTCTGGCGGATCATGGGACCTCAACCTAACCTTATCATCCTTTTATCACCATGCATAAAGTAAAGTTGGTCGGTCTTTTGGTATAGTTCTTCCGCCTTAAAACCAATTGAAAACCATTTGAAAATCAATCAAGATACTTGTGATATAAAATCAAAGCATTTTGTATCTCAATTGTTTTGATATTTTAGAAATGCTCCCCCTCAACATATGCATATAATTCAGAAATTGTCTAGCACATGGAGGTAAGAGATCTTAGAAATCGTTAGATTAAGAATGAAAGGTCCAATCTTTTGATTAACATTTTCTAAAATGATCATCATCACTTCCCAATCAATTTGAGTAGATAAAACATTTTGAGGAAGGATGAGGTTTTCAACAGTATGCTCCCCCTCAATATGTGCTTCGAAGTTTGAAAGAGTTTTTCACATATTAGAGGGAACCTGCACTTAGAGACAATTCAATCACATTTCAATGGTTTGAGATTTAAAATAGATGCTCCCCCTTAACATGTGCATGGAAAATTTGAAATCGTTTGTCACATGCGGGGAGGAAAACTTATACATCCTTATAAAACCATTTACCTACTTATCAGTTTAAATCCAATTTAAATCACAAATTCTCCCCCGATCACAATTATCAAATCATTTGAGATTTGTGATCTCTGTAGATTTAAATTGATTTTGAAAGCTTTTAAGGAGAATTGTGACTTGATTAGGAAAACGTTTTAACTGATAAGGATCGGATTTTGAGACTTTAGACTCCAAAGATTAGACATGCTTGAGTATCTTTTGAAAACATAATAATAACCAAGGTCTGGTACCATTGTTTGAAAAATACACTTTTTGATTTAATTGAAAAATCATTCTCCCCCTCAATCAATGACATAAGTTGTTGATTGAGAGTTAGATATTTTTGACAATCGTTAAGTCCAGATGATTTTCAAAAATAGAGTCCGAGCTATTTTTCAAAGCAATTAGTTTTCATTAGATAGTAAGTAATTGTTATATAGAATCAGAGCATGAGATTTGAAGAAACAAGATAAAGCATGGCTCTGTTCTTTCTTTGAAAAACGGGTTACTGCCTGAAAAGACAATAAGCCATATTTTTACTTTCTCCCAAAAATATTATTTGATTTTTTTTAACATTCAAACAACATCTAAAGACCCGTGTCATTTTTTGAATGACGACACAAAGACCATAGATATTATCGAATCGAGGTAAAAAAACATGACAAAAAGACAATATAATAATTTGTTTTGTTTTTTTTTTTTTTTTTTTTTTTTTTTTTTTTAGTTGGTTTTATAATTTTGTATTTTGCTTTTTGGAAAAATATATACAAAGTATAGATGAAGAAAGACCTTTACTCCTCGTCTTCCTCCTGAAGACGTTTGAGTGTTTCTGGTTGAAGGCTTTTCAAGCCAAGTCGTGGAAGAATAAACTCAAAACGTTCTCTTGGAAGAGCTTTGGTGAAGATGTCTGCTAACTGGTATTCTGACTTCACAAAATAGAGTTCCACCACACCGTTTTCCACTTGCTCCCTGATGAAATGATGTCGGATGTCAATGTGCTTTTCTCTTGAGTGTTGTACATTGTTGCATGAGAGAGCAATAGCACTTTTATTATCACAGTACAGAGGGATTTTGTTGAATTCCAAGCCATAGTCAGATAATTGGGATCTCATCCAAAGGATTTGAGCACAACAAGATGACATGGCTATGTATTCAGCCTCTGTAGAGGAAATAGAAGTACTCATTTGCTTCTTTGAAGACCACCTCACAAGCTTATCACCCAAAATGAGCACCTCCCCGGCGTGCTTCGACGTGTATCTTGACATCCTGCATGATCAGCATCTGCATAGGTCGTTAGTGACATACCGGTGTCCTTCGGGTACCATAGTCCCATATTGATGGTTCCTTGGAGATACCGAAAGACCCGTTTAACCGCTTCAAGGTGCTTTTAGTAGGCTTAGCCTGATATCTAGCACACATCGAACAAGATGTGCGGCCTGCTAGCGTGAGGTACATCAGGCATCCAATCATACTTCGATATTTCGTTTGATCTACCATGATCCCTGAGTTGTCCTCATCCAGCTTAGTACGTTCAATCATGGGAGTGTAAACGGTGTCACATGATACAAATCCAAATTTCTTTAAAATCTCATTTGCATATTTAGATTGATTTATAAAAGTGCCTCCGGGACTTTGTGAAATTTGTAATCCCAAGAAAATGACATTTGTCCCATCATTGACATTTGAAATTTGGAACCCATTTCATTTGAAAAACGATCACATTCATTGGGGTCAGGCGAGGCAAAGATAATATCATCAACATAAATTTGAACGTGAATTAAATGTTTGCCGACTTTCGGTGAACAATGTCGGATCAACTGCTCATTTGCTGAATCCGGTGGATAGAAGAAACTTTCATAGCGTATCATACCATGCCCTTGGAGCTTGCTTTAAACCATAAAGAGCCTTCTTCAAACGATAGACGTAAGTAGGATGCTCTGGATTCACAAAGCCTTCAGGTTGACTGACGTATATGACTTCTTTAAGATCTCCGTTAAGAAACGCCGTCTTTACATCCATTTGATAGACTACCATGTTCTTACTTGCAGCATTAGCCAAGAAGATTCTGATTGCCTCAATACGAGCAACTGGAGCAAATGATTCTTCAAAGTCATTACCCTCCTCTTGACGGTATCCTTTTGCAACCAATCGAGCCTTGTTCTTTAAGACATCACCATGCTCATCAAGTTTCACTTTGAAGATCCATTTTAGAGCAATGATCATAGCACAATCTGGAGCAGGTACTAATTCCCATACATCAAGTCGATCAAACTCATGAATTTCTTCTTGCATGGCATTGAACCAGCAGTCTTCATTCATGGCGGTTTTAATGTCTTTTGGTTCGACCTTAGAGAGTACGGAGTTGAAGAAGCACCATAAGGCATCGGTTGCAAGTTGTTTCCGTGTGGATACTGGACGAGAGGGGTTTCCAATGATGTTGTCCAATGGGTGATCATGTGTCCATTTTCTAAGGTGTTCATGTGGTTGTTGTTGTGGAACTGAAGTAGCAGAGTCGATGTCTCCTGATGAAGATGGTTCAGATGATGATTCAGGAGCAAATATATTTTCAAATGGAGCATCTTCAGGAGTAGCAAAGGGATTAACTTCATCATTGATGCCAGAAATAGTTCCATGATGCACATTCGATGATTGATGATTTGTTGATGAGACAGAGTGATCAGCAGCAGGCGCTTCTTGACTTAATGATATTGAGACTGAAGGGTTGACTTCATTCACAGGGATAGGAGCAGCCTCTGTTGATGGAATTGACATGTCATCAGCACTTGGTTCATATTGTTCATCAAACATTGGATCAAACAATTTCTTTAACTCATCTTCAGATGGAGGTACATATGGAGTTGCTGGATAGTTTGGTACAAGGGATGAACCAATGGGACTGTTTTGAAGAGCGGGTCTAGAACTGGATTGTCCAGGAGCCATTTGACCGGTCAGCTCATCAAACGTAACGTGAATTGTTTCCAGAATATTTCGGGTTCTCTTGTTGTAGATTCGGTATCCTTTTCTGTTTGGTGCATATCCTACAAATACTCCAATGTCCGCTTTAGCTTTTAGTTTACCTAAATCTTGACCATCATTAGTTGGGTAACATAATGCACCAAACACTCGAAGGTATGATAGATCAGGTTTTCGATTGTGGACAAGTTCATAGGGAGTCTTTTCATGAGATGTGTGGATAAGGGATCGATTTTGAGTGTAACATGCAGTGGCAATAGCTTCAGCCCATAGAAACATTGGAACCTTTGAGTAAATTAGCATTGTTCTTGCGGCTTCCACAAGAGTTCGATTTCGTCTTTCAACTACACCGTTCTGTTGAGGAGTTCGTGGAACACTTCTTTGAGGAATGATTCCAACACTTTCATAAAATTCATTGAGTTCTTTATTAACAAACTCAGTTCCATTGTCAGTTCGGACGATTCGAACCGTTTTGTTGAGTCGGATATGAAGTTGTTTAATGAGTTTAATGATGACATATGGAGTTTCATCCTTTGTCCTCAAAAACTTAACCCAAGTGAATCGGGAGTAGTCATCAACCACTACTAGAATGTATTTCTTCCCATTTATCGTTTGCACTCTCATTGGTCCGCACAGATCCATATGAAGGGTATGAAGAACTTCCATTACTGAGTTGGTGGGTTTTGGTTTGTGGATATATTTCTTTCTTTTTCCCAATTGGCAAGCTGAACAGAGATGATGTTTTCCATATTTCAATCTGGGTAAGCCTCTAACAAGATCCTTTCTGGAAAGGTTATTAATGGTGCCGAAGTTCAAGTGATTGAGACGACGATGCCATAACCATGACTTTGTTTTCGAAGCCTTTGACAACAAGCAGATTGGAGAGGACTTCATCGTGTCTTCGATAGATATGGTGTATAGGTTTGAACCACGGGTTCCTTTGAGAAGTTCCACACCATCAAGCTCTCTAATGAAACAGGTATGCTTTCTGAAAGCCACTTCTAAATCGGAATCATAGAATTGACCAACAGAAAACAGATTATGACCAAGACCTTCTACGTAATATACCCTGGAGATTACACTTTTACCCATAACATAGTCTCCATAACCCATAATCGCACCAAAATGATCGTTTCCGAATCTAACAGTCCCGATGAATTTACTCACGAAGTTCATGAGCCGCGATCGGTCTCCAGTCATATGCTTGGAACAGCCTGAGTCCAAGTACCACAGAATGATTTGAACGATCTGCATTTGAACACAGACAAGAATGGATAACTGGATAATTGGGATCCCGATGCAAGAATGGGTTCCACTTGGTTAGTAACCGAGATTGGAACACCCACATCAGAAATAGAAACATCCATTTCAGAAGTAGAAGCAATGGAATCATTAGGAATAGATGCAGTGCTGGTATCTGTATTTGACCTATTCAAAGTATGTTTACTTCTTAAGGGAATAGTTATACCAGTAGGCATCCATTTTCTAGTGGGCATAGTCTTAGCAGATTGAGGGCAAAACTGATTATTCTTATGGCCAAAAGGTATCCATTGATAACCTATCTTTCTAAATGTTCTTCCTGTGGGTTTCCACTGTTTTCTAACTTTCTTTCGTCTTTGCCTTTTAGCCTTCTTTGCATCATTTTTAGCATTAACAATTTTAACTGGGCATTTGACAGCATTAGACAAAGCATTCACACCATAATCATGATTAGCAACAGAATTCACACATACATCTTTACATGGTTTGCAAATAGTATCGAATTGAATTAATTACAAGCGCCTATGGCTAATACTAGAATCAACACGATTTGTTTTATTCAACTCAAACTTAAAGTTCCTAGGTTGGTCTTCTACTCTCTTCCAATGCACATTCTTTGCTTGCGAGGTCCTATCTTGCTTGGTATTACCTGGAGGCTTTGACCCGCTTGCTTTAATGTCACTGATTACTCCTGTAGAGGGAATTATGGGAACATTAGTTGGTTGATCTAGTTTTTGCATTCCTTAACTAGATGTGCAAGGGTCTGTACTACTAGAAGGCACATTGGTGTTCACTTTCTTGAAACTGGGCCTAGAATGGTTTGTATGCTTGGCACTAGGCATAGAACAAGGCATCACAGCTTTGCCTTTTGCACCTAAGGATTTAGGACATGTTGCAATTACACATTCTAGCAGCTCTTGAGATCGTTTGGCATGTAGGCAAGCAAACCTAATTTCTCTATCAAGAGGTTTATTAATGAAATCCTCTTCAACAATCTCACGGAGACATTCTAGACTATCCTTAAGGTGAGCACAATAGTCATGAAAAGTAGGTTCATTATTCCTAAGATGAGGAGGAATGTATTTAACCGTCACAGTGTATTTGCAGTCTGAGGGTGACTTTGATGCAACATTCTTATTAAAACAAGTGGCGTTCCCATTTTCCTGATTCCTCAGATTCTCAATTTCTTTTTGTAAAGACGTTATTTTTTCGTTGTTTTGGTCACGAGTGACTTTCATTGAATCATATAACTCTTTAAAGTGTCGTTTAACTTTTTCATTTTCTTCTAGAAAGCTCTCGTTTTCCTTTTGTAAGGCATTAACTAAGTTTTGAAGATGAAAAGTTTGAGAGTACTGAGAATCTAAAGGATGAGGCAATTGTGATCCAGTCACATTGTTCATTTCACCCTTTAATTGAGAGATTTGGGCTTTCAACTTTCTAATCGTGTTACAATGAGCTCGAATCTGTTCGTCACGTTTGTTTATCTGAAAAACTGCATCAAACTCTGGAACATCTGAGGATGTCTTGATATTTGAGGTTTTGACATTTTCTTTAAGATGTTGATATTTTAGTTGTAAATCAAAATGTTCAACTTCTAGTTTAGAAAGATGCTTTACCAAATTATCGTGATCATCCTGATCAATTTTCTCATTAAGTTTCGAATTAATCTTTTCAAGCTCAATGACACGATCATGGGAGACTTTCAGAGCAACAGATAATTCATGAAATTGAGAATCATTAATGGAACAATTCATTATAAAACACATCTTGAGAAATACATTCAGAAATAAGAGACTCATTCAGTGTATGCAAGTTTTTCCTCTCAATCTCATTATATTTTAATGCTCATTCATAGTCACTAACCTCAACTATCATTGTATCAAATTCCTTTTCCATTCCTTTAATATCTGAATCTATCCCCTTTTTAAGACTCTCAAATTGATCTTTTAGTTGTTTAAAGAAAGGCATGACCTCAGTTAAATAACATTCTTTTGTTTGCTCAAAACCCCTTTCCCCTTCAGTGATCCTAGTGGGTGTGATCCTTTTCTTACAAGTTTTCTCAAAATCGACAAATAGTTGAAAAATAACATATTGACTGATTAAGGTCTTGCTCTTAGTGGCAATAGTTCTAGGAACTAAATGCATTGGTGTATTTGGAGGATACACAGTCGGTGCAGGCATTTTCCTAAGGGGAGGGTTTGTTTCAGGTGTTAACAAGATTTTCAGCTTTTTGCTTATCTAAGTCCCTTTTCCAGAAAACTTGTTCAGGTGTTAACAACGTTTGAGGCTTAAATTTGTTTAAGGAGATCCAGTTTTCCTTCTTGTAATCATGGGGTTTGATCGTTATGTTATTGTTTTTACATTCAGGATCTTCTAGCTTCTTATTCATTTTCTCCCTAGATGCATCATCTAATTTTCTATCTTCCTCGGTGCACTCAACGCAACTAGGTTTCTGTCTAGGTTTAAGAATCTCATTGCCATCATAGATTACATTTTGAGCCGCCTTTGCTATCTTACCGTACTCAGGGTTGGGTTTATCTATAATGGGAACACTATGCTTATCGCTTAAAACTCTATGCTTAGTGACCATGTGAGCAGTCTGAATGGTATTCCCTTGTACGTACAACTTGTTTTCAAGCTTGTTCTTCAAAGTTTTTAGATTGGAAAAATCATTCAAAAGTTTTGATTCCTTAGCATGAAATTTTTGCTTAAGCACTTTAACATTTTCTTGAAGTTCTTGTTTTTGCTTAGCAGTTTTAGAAAGCTTTTCTTGTAAGGATTTTAACTCTTGTTTTAACACTTCTTCTCTAAAATTACTTTTTCTAATAATTGTACGCATTTGGTTATCCAACTCCTGCTCACGAGTAGTTAACTCAAACTTAGCACGTTGTTCATAAATGGCAACTCGTTCTTTATAGGCATTAAGTTCAGAGATAACAGAATCATCAGGGGCACATGCAGTGTATTCATAAAAAACATAGTCATCATTGACTGCAGAAGATGCATCACTTGGTACGACCTCACTTTCACTTTGTTTCACATATTGATCATATGGGACAACATTGATATTACCCATATTTTCAATATCTGACATAATAGTTTCAGTTGATTGTACATTGTCATGCATCTTTTGCACATTAGCATCATCGTATAGTTTTAATACCTTAGAAATGATTTTGTCTTTGGATGAACCAGCTTGTGGAGATGAAGAGACTTTAGGAGGGACCATTAGAGAAATGCTAGCCATGAAAATGGTTTGCGCAGTAGGTTCATCATCAACGTCAGAGTCATATGCATCACAATCAGCGACTTGAAAGGCATTCTGGTGATTGTGGCCTATCTCCTAAATTGGCTGCTCATCCACATCTGCATCATATGTCTTAGCATTTCCCTCAGCAAGAAACAACAACTCTTCTTCATTCAAAGCTGCACCATTATCCTGAGGTTGAACAAGCAACATCTTATCCCTAAAGTACTCTGCATTCTGAGGGCATTTTGGCGATGTGCAGTTCCTTGCAATATGTCCCTCACCACCACAGTTGTAACACTTGATCGGCTTTGCTTGTCCTTGATTTCCAATCCTTCCCCTATTCAGATTTCCCACATATCCTCTACCGACTCCACCTCTTCCTTGTTCGTATTGCCTTTCTTGAACTGGCTGCACCATAACCTTCCCATCTCTGACAGTGGCTTGATTGTGTGGATTGGATGCTGTTCTGAGGTTGTTGTTGGTGTGTAGGAGAGAGTTCATGTTTTGACTAATCATGAGAGCCAGTTGATTAATGAAGTTTCCTACGGCTGCATCAACATCATCTTGTTTGAACATTGGATCAGGAATGAGTTTGTGATTACCATTACCCATAGGTATAACTTGAGATGCTTTGGTGGTAATTCCAATGTTTGAGTAGAAGGTAGTTGAATCATTTGATGAGCTTGTCTCTCCCTGGTTGGTTTTGAACTGATTAAGAATCCTTTTTTCAAACATAGCATGTCTCTCATTCTGAAGAAGGAAGCCATATAGTTGCTCATAGTTTGTATTCTTCAATCCTTTGGTTAGCTTCACAGAGGTGACAAACTTGTGCCATTCGGGATTCATGTTGTTCACAAATTTTGAGTTCAGCTGAATGTTTGGCATAGTCATTCTGATGTTCCTCATGTCATTAACAAGCTTGTGGAATCTCACGTAATACTCATAGACACTCTCATCTGGTTTCATCTTGAAGTGTTCAAATTCATCATAGAGTTGTGATTCTCTATCTTCCATAGTTAATTCAGAACCAGAAAGAAGCATCTTGACATTATCCCACACTGCCTTGGCTTCGGTGTTGTGATTGATAAGCTTGTAGATATATTTTGGAAGACCTTGAAGTATGATGTTAGAAGCCCTGATATCAGCATCGAATCTCTTTTTCTCTTTATCATTGAGCTCATCATATGTCTTTGGTCTGTCTATCCCATAGATCATTGTTCCATCTGCAACTGTATCAATTAAGTCTCTTGTAGTCCCAATCAGATAAGGTCCTTCATCAATCGATTTGAGAATGTTGACCCCATTTTCCTTTCCAAGACAGTACAATCTGATTCTTTGAGCCCAAGAGTCGTAGTCAGTTTTGTCAAGCATGGGTGGACGAGTATCTGAGCCAGCTGCTTGAACATCCTCGACAACAGTGGAGATGATTGTAGGTACGTTGGTAGACATGTTTAAAGATTACACGGGATTTTATAACTCTATGATTAAACCGGGAAATAGATTCTTTCACGGGATTTTACTAAATCAAGAGAAAACCGTATTACAAACAAAAGTTAACCAAGTCGCTAAGAATCCTTGAATCAAGTCGCTAAAAACCAAGTTGCTAAGACAAGTCGCTAAGTTCCATATCACTATAAATTTTGACAGCAAGTCGCTATGCACCAAGTCGCTAAGAAATCAAGTCGCTAAATAGCAACTCGCTACTGGTCCAAATTGCTAACACCAAGTCGCTAAGAAACTTAAGAACAAGTCGCTAACAAAATTGAAAGCAAGTCGCTACCTTACCAAGTCGCTACCCGTAGTGGAGAATCCACTAACTGTACAATTTTTCGGCTTGTCTCTAAAGGCAAGTCGCTAGAACCAAATCGCCACCAAGCAACACTACAACTCGCTAATATTTTCTGAAGCAAGTCGCTAACAAGAAAGTTACTGATTCGCTCCAGAACAGTCAAGTTTAATCACACAAGCTAACCACTTGTGAATGGCTAACCGTAATAAACTTAAAACTGCTCAGAAACCAATGCAATGAAGATCAGGAGAATATAGTGGATTCCCGGGTCGTTAAGTCCCACGGAGGATGAATGGTGTTAAACAACTTCAGATGTCGAATAATCACTAAGGATAGTGATCAGTAAGGATTTTGGAATATTCATACCTAAAGAAAAAGTTTATAAATTACAGCGACTTAAATACAAATTAAGAAAATTTAAAAAACTAAAATATATTAAATAAACGCTATCACTATTTTTACAATGATGTTTTTCTGATTTATAAAATAAAATAACTTAAATAAACTATTTTAATTAAAACGTAAACTTAAATTATCTAAAAATGTGACTTAAAATGAAAACGTACGTTATTTATAAAAATTACGCGAGTGTGCAAGTAAAAACGTAAATTTTATGAAATAAAAGTCCTACAAGTGTAAAAACAATTTTCTTACGTACTATATGACAAAAGAAATTTTTAGAAAAAAGATTTATATTTTTTTGACTTTTATATTTTTTATTATGAATTAAATTCTAATTTAGACTAAATAAATGATTAAAAATACTAAAACTATTTAGAAAATTCTGAAATTTTTTTATAAAATACTTTATATCAATACAAGGCTAGGAAAAATACAAAACATGTAAAAGCTTCTACAAATAAGCTGCTAAAAGTCGAATAAGCTAATAAGCTATAACCTAGCAAACTACCTTAAATATTTAATCTTGCAAACTAAAACCAAGAAAGACCCAAGGGCGCAATGGCATACAGGTACACCAATATCACTCTCAAAGGCTGGGAGGTCTCAGGTTCGAGCCTGCCTCCCACCCTTTTTGCTCTTTTTTTTTTTTTTTTTTTGGAAATTTCTTTTACAAATTAATTAAGTACTATGTAATAAGAAATTTTCACAACTGAAACTTTTTATAAAAACTACCAATAAGCTCAGTTTGAGCTTATTTATCTCAACAGTGGGCAAATATTGGAAATAAGCACAAGGTTTAAGCCAAAATGGCTTATAAGCTAAAAATAAGCAAAGGAAAACTGGAAATAAGCTAAATAACTTTAAATAAGCTAATATAATAACTAAGAAAGAACAATTACTTAAAATTAAGCACCAAATAAGCTTCAAATAAGCTCAAGCTTATCTGTTGCACAGGGCAGTTTTTCAGAAAAAGGGTTCAAAAGAAGCTAAGTGAAAAGCACTTAATAAGCTGATTAGGAGTGAACTACTATTTTTCTAATTTAGTTAAGCAGTTAAACTTTAATATCCCAAAGGCTTAAGTCCTAAATCCTAATGATAAGATCACAGTGAAATTGTAAAGTTTATTCAAAAACTGCTTCTAGGAAATTTTGACTTTTTAAATAATGAACCAGTTTGACTTTGATGAACTTCTAATGATCCTAGATGATCTAATTTGATGTATTAAGCTACTATAAGACTTATTTAGGCTATATAAACAACTTTTACACTAGTATGCATGATTATGAAACATAAATTTCTAACAATTATGAATATAGGACAGAATCAAGATGATTTTGACTTTTTATGAAACAAGGACTAAATTTTATACTAGAACTGAGCTATTAAACACTAAGGTGATATGAAACAACAACAAGTAATAACACAGATGCCCTCTAACACAATTAACTAGGCTAATCCAAACACCCTTATACAAAACTGTTATGAAGCTTATTGTACTAAAACAACTTTTTAAACTGATAAATCTACTTATTAACTTGTAATAACTATATTTAAACAGGATTAAGCCAAAATTAACAGGTTTTAAGTACTTATACTAGAAAATGTAAAAATCAAGAAAGTAGCTTACAAGATGAGATTTAAGCATAAACAGGGAACCAATGACTTAGATCACACCCTATAGCTTCCCAAGAAGCTCTATACCAATAAGCAATCCAAAATCAGCACTGCACCAGTCTTGATCTTCATTTCATTTGTTTTTTTTTTATTTTTAACTAATTTTTTAGTAATTTTTGGTATTTTTGAGTTTTGAGTCTAAACTGAGTTTTAATGATTCTAAAAGCTTAGAAAAGCTTTATAAGAGCTTATGTGAGCTTTTTCAATCCTTAGTAACAACTACAATCAACTTAAGATAAATTTGAGATTTTGGCTCAAAAATTGCATAAACTGAATTTGTACATAAAACTTGAAATTGGAACTGTAAACAAACTTTTATTACACTGAAATTAGATTACAAGATGTTTTAAAACTTTGAAATACACTGGAAATTTAAATTATATAAAAACGACATTACCTAAATTGAAATTACACTACTTTGTCCTTCTTCTCTGCTTCTCATCCTTATTTATTGACTTCTTAGAGTTCTTTGTCGACCTCTGATTGTTTCCCACCTTGTTTCAACCATTGGATCATTGAAATTCATCAACACCGTGCACTTGGCACTTTTGGCGGGAAAAGTGGTATGAGTGGGTTTCTGCAATTAATGCAGTTTGGTTGGATGTGGAGGTGGAGGGAGGTTGGTATACAGGTGGGAGGATAAGGTAGCAAGGTGGAAAGTGGGCAAGTGGTGGTGAAACCACTGGTAACTGGTTTGCAGTGGAGAGTGAGAGGGATGAACAGTACTGGCGGTTTATTTTTTTAAATCATGGGCTGGGTTTTGGACTTGGGGTATTGGGCTTGGGTTGTTTATTAATAAGAGGGTCCGGTTTGGTTTTGTATATCACAAGGACTAGTTTTGTAATTTGTGAATTTTCAAGGACTGATCCTGTCAACAATCCAAAGTTATTCCAAGGGTGAATTTTGCCAAGCTTCAATAGTACAAGGACCTCGATTGATAATTTCCATTTTTACACTTCCAGGACTAAATCGCCAAACTTTGAAACTTGAGGGACCAAACATGTAAATTCTCCAAAAGTTCACCATAAGGACCAATGTTGCCATTTATGAATAGTACAAGGTTTATTTTTGATTATTTTCACTTTTAAATTCACCAAGGACTATATTTGACAATTTTCAAACTTTAGGGACTAAAGTTGTCATTTTGTAAATTTTAAACTTTAAAGGGTTTATTTTGACAACTTATGAATCCCATGGACCTTATATAACATTTTTCTTTATTTTGATTTACCCGGGACTGATTTTGACAACTTTTGAAACTTGGGGGACTAAAACTGCCAATTTTGTAAACTTGATATGTTTTTCATCTGATTTTGATTTTTTTGCATTTAAAACACATAAAACACTTATTTGTGATATTTTTATCATTTTGATGCATTTCTGAGTGTTTTCAGATGTTTTTGCAGTCTAGATGGTACAAAAATGATGAGTATTTAGACACTCATCAGTTACACCGAGAGCCAAGTCGCTAACATGAAAAACTTCCAAAACACACTTTTCAATCCAAAACAAGCTCAACCACAGTGATTCAAGCTTACCAAAACAAAACCCAAGCACATACAATAATCCTAAACAAAAAAGTACACCCAAAATTCAAACTTTAACACTAGAGATTAACCAAATGATGCAAAAACTACTAAACTTTTTCAAACTCAAAAACCATCTAAAAACCACTAGAAATCCAAAGATATGTAAGAGATGATCTAACCATGGCTCTTGATACCATTTGTAACATATTGGATTTCACATACACATCAAACCATAACCAAAGTAGGCGTATAAGATGAGTTCTAGAGAGAGAAAGTTAGAGGTTTAGGGAACTTTAGTGAGAGAAAGAAAAATCTTATTATGAGCTCCAACTCTATACCTTGGAAGGTAGAGAGTATTTATAGTCTTACAATAAAACGCCACCTGACGGGCTGTGGATCAGGCATACAGTGGGTAAAGACCCGTCCATCCTCCACGGTGTTACATAACTAACTACTACTTAACATTAAATAACTACGACTACGAGCTTTCTAACGATTACATACACTTGAGGTGACCGACACTTTAATACCTGGATTTTACAAATCCTAACAACTTACAAATCCCGACAAGGGTAAAGGAATCACAAGTAATGGTGTCATATCAAAGCAAACATAAACATTCAAAAGAAATCTTAACAAAAATGCGGAATAATTCAACTCAAAACGACTTCAATACATAGGTCCCAGCGGAAAAATAACTCCAACAAAATATCTGAAATAATAAGTATTAAATGGCATCATAAGATCAAAGCTAAATAAATCTCTAAGGTAAGTCCACTCATGCACTCATCCCAAAGCAAAACCCAGCTTCCAATGCTTAGATACCTGCCGCGGAAGAAAAGAAAAGTGCGGCTGAGCTTCAAAAGCCCAGTGAACAGATATGAAAGCAAAGCGAATACTAAAAGATATCGAATATGAAATATAACAAACGAAAGATAGCAAAATCATAATCATTTTCAAAGTATAAATCAGAATTATCGAATAAAGATTATAGTTAACTACCACGAGCCCAGAAACAAATATCATATCATAATCATATTCTCACAAGGCAACATTTCTCGTAAGGCAACATTTCTCGTAAGGCAACATTTGTAGGGGAGACCTACCAGAGTTATGAAGGACGTGCATGCACGCAACATCAATCATCGATAACATATAACGATAACAGATAACATATAACAGATAACAGATCTAGGATGCATCCATACGCTCCTTCCTACATATACAAAATATGCTCCACCATCCAGGAATGTGGCAGAACATCACTCTACTGCCCTAGAGTCATATCAGAAGTGCATCACTGATACGGACATGGAACCCCAATGACTAGTGAAATATTTGGCTCGGGTGTCAAACTATCTTAGGTCAAATCGAATGTCATAACTGACACATATCATATTTTATCAGAAAGTTATTCATATTTTCAAAATCAGAGTTTTCATATCATATAGTTCAAAATCAGATATTTCATAATTCAGAAATCAGAGTTCAGATAAGCAATAGCTCAAACAAAACAGAATGGGGTTCATAGCAAAGGCTTAGGAAACCCTAATAGAAAAGCTAACGAAAGAAAACGTTAAAAGGAACCTTTACTGAAAAGGTCAGAATATCTGTACCTTATTCCAAAGCAAATGATCAAAAGTAGAAATACGGAAGGCAAAGGATTACTCCTTCTTCACAGAACCTACACCCATTAACGGTCGTCCATGTTATTTATGATTCCATAATCGTCGAAATGATCTTTTAACATTTGGTATTTATACTTAGTGTATTCAGTAATCTTAATACTTTAGGGTTTTATGATAAAATGAGACTTAAGTGCTTTATAATTAATATCGTAGATTAGGGTTCATTATGCCACTTATTAAAGTTTAGGGTTAAATGTGAAAATAGTTTAAACGTCATAACTCACACATGAAATAACGAATTAATACTCTTAGCTTCAAACCCTAATCGACTCTCATTATGTTCTAGGGTTTTCTCATTCTTTTAATATCACATTAAGATACATTTACTTTTCATGTTACGTCTTTTAATGACTCGCTACTTAACCTAACTCTTCATGTCTTAACCATACGTTACTTATATATATGCTATACTTCAACTTTTATTCCCATGCACATTTATGATTTTATGTGACATACAAGTTACTTATTACTCGGATTAAATACACATTTACACACACACGCACCATAGCTTTGACTAGATATGACCACGTACTACGTTTACACATCTACAAGCTCACTCTACTTATAAAACACACGTGTGGTACAAGGTTCACAATCCATTTAGGTTTCGATTCACATGGTTCGGTTCACACTTCAAACTAGGTTTAGGTTTACATGACCTTTACTTAATAAACACACGTTCAAAAACTCTTATATGGTTCGACTAATATATATATAGGTTCGGCTAATATATATATATATAGGTTCGGCTAATAGGTTTTACGCAAACCCTAGCTCATCTACGTACTTTACATATTCAAGTTATCATGTTTTACACCTTAGCCGAAACATACACATGGTTCGGTTCTCATGTATGTGGTTCGGTTCTCATATGCTCGACCTAACCATGATCCGATTCAATATCACTTATTACGTAACATACTCTCTTAATCATTACAAAGTTCAATTCATATGGTTTATGTTTGTTGTTTCATACGGTTCGGCCACAAAATAAAACACAAGACCCGACTAAACAAATATGATACAAAAATGTTAACGTAAGGTGTAACGAAAGAAGACGAGAAAAACATTGTTATACCTTAGCTTGCTTGAAGCAAAAGTCTCGACACCAAGGAAAATAGGTTCGGCCGAATGGAACAAGAAAAAGGAAGAGGCAAAGAAAACTAGGGTTTCAATTTTGTATCTTATGTTTGTATATATAGGGAAATAATTAGGTAAATCTTGAGGTGGTGTATGGGCTTCGGCCTGAGGTCCAACCGAACACACAAACAAACGCCCACCTTGGCTTCTTGGACTCTCGGCTTGGCAAAAAGAAACGAGCCCAAGTGGTTTCCCAAATAACGAAAGCAAGGTCCAACTAATCGGCCCAACACTTTAACGAAACGTTTAACTCTTTCGTCGTACGAAATCGATCACGTTCACATATTCATTAAGTTTTAATTATACGTAAGTTAAGTTTTAATTTCGTTTAATGATTATAAATTTCTTTTACGTATTTTATAAATTTTGATTTCAAGGGTATTTTAGTCTTTATAAATATTGTAGATTTTCAGGTTTTACAACTCTTCCCCTCTAAAAGAAGAATTTTCGTCCTCGAAAATTGAAATGAAACGAAACGAAAACGGAATGAGAACATACCGACTATTCAAAGAAATGAGGATAACTAGCTCGCATCGACTCTTCGGTCTCCCAGGTAGCCTCACGCTCTGGGTGATTTTTCCAAAGAATCTTAACGAACGGAATGACTTTATTTCTCATGACTCTTTCTTGCCTTTCTAAAATAGCTTCCGGTTCTTCAGATAAAGACATATCGGACTGAATTTGATCAAACGGATAAGAAGCAACGTGTAACGGATGATAGTTGTATCCCCTTAGGAGTGATACATGGAAAACATCATGAACATGCGATAACTGAGGCGGAAGTGCTAATCGATACGAAACTTCTCCTATACGTTCCAGAATTTCAAACGGACCGATGAATCGAGGACTGAGCTTGCCCTTGATTCCAAAACGTTTCACACCTCTAAACGGTGAGACTTTCAAAAATACACGATCTCCAACCCGAAATTCTAAATCACGACGATGCTTGTCGGCATAACTTTTCTGACGAGACCTAGCCTCCTTCAACTTTTCTCTAGCAACAGCTACTTTCTCATTACTGATCTCAATCATTTCCGGACCTTCAATTAAACGTTCACCTACTTCATCCCAACAAGTAGGTGATCTACATTTTCTCCCATAAAGAAGTTCAAACGGTGCTGCCTTAATGCTAGCATGCCAACTGTTGTTGTATGCAAACTCTACTAAACACAAATATTCATCCCAGCTGCCCGTCCATTCTAAAGCACAAGCCCTTAGCATGTCCTCTAAGGTCTGAATAGTCCTCTCTGACTGACCATCTGTTTGAGGATGAAATGCCGTACTGAAATTAAGTCGAGTACCCCAAGCTTTTTGCAAACCTTTCCAGAAACGAGAAGTAAAACGCGGATCTCTGTCGGACACAATAGATGCCGGAGTACCATGAAGTCTAACTATCTCTTGCTGAAAAATTTCCGCCAATTTACCAATACCATAATCCTTTCTAATTTGTAAGAAATGAGCAGATTTGGTTAGTCGATCAACAACTACCCAAATCGCATCATGCTTCTTCCGAGTAAGAGGTAGTCCAGTCACAAAATCCATAGATATCTTATCCCACTTCCATGTCGGAATATCCAATGGTTGCAACAGTCCACTAGCCCTTTGATGTTCAATCTTAACCTGCTGACAAATCATACACTTCGACACAAACGTTGCCACATCTTGCTTCATACCATTCCACCAGAAGTACTGTTTCAAATCCCTATACATCTTGGTAGAACCAGGATGGATAGTGAAAGGAGAACTATGAGCTTCAGTCATAACTTTCTCGTGAAGTACCGAATCATTGGGAACACAGAGCCTATCTTCATACCATACAATTCCGTCATTATCAACCTTAAACTCCGTCTGCTTACCTTCTTCAACATTTTGCTATGGCCCACAGCTGCCATCATCTTTCGAGCTTCCTTAATTTACAGTATAAGGTTCGACTCCACCTTCATACTAGCCCAGTATCCATCAAAACCTCGTACACACAACTCAACATCCAAACGTTCTAAGTCACGAATAATCCTAGGTTCAATCTCAATACTTGCGAATGCCGATTTCCGACTAAGTGCGTCAGTAACCACATTAGCCTTACCAGGATGGTACTGAATGTTGGTGTCATAATCCTTAAGAAGCTCTAACCATCTTCTTTGTCTCATGTTAAGTTCTTTCTGAGTGAAAATATACTTGAGACTCTTATGGTCAGTGAAAATATCACACGTCTCTCCATACAAGTAATGTCTCCAGATCTTTAATGCGAACACCACAGCAGCTAACTCAAGGTCATGAGTTGGGTAATTCTCCTCATACGGTTTCAGTTGTCTTGAAGCGTAAGCTATCACCTTTCCATGTTGCATGAAAACACAGCCTAATCCCTTCTTAGATGCATCACTATAAATTTGAAATCCTCCAGAACCAGATGGAAGAGTCAAAATAGGAGCGGACACCAATCTCCTTTTCAACTCCTCAAAACTCTCTTCTCGTTCATCCGTCCATACAAACTTTCCTCCTTTTCTCATCATTTGGGTTAAAGGCAAAGCTAAACGAGAGAAACCTTCAACAAAACGTCGGTAGTAACCAGCAAGTCCTAGAAAACTCCTAACCTCAGTCACTGTCGTAGGTCTTGGCCACTTAGTGATAGCCTCAACCTTAGACGGATCCATGGTGATACCATCAGCAGATACAATATGACCAAGGAAAGCGACTTGTTTTAACCAAAACTCACACTTCGAAAATTTGGCGTACAACTTCTTCTTCCTCAGAATCTCCAAAACTATCCGGAGATGTTGTTCATGCTCTTCTTCAGACTTGGAGTAAACTAAAATGTCGTCAATGAAAACGATAACGAACTTATCGAGGAACTCATGGAAAACACGATTCATTAGGTCCATAAACACAGCAGGCGCATTTGTCAAACCGAAAGGCATAACGAGAAATTCATAATGACCATATCTGGTACGAAACGCGGTCTTAGGAACATCTTGCTCCCTCACACGTAGCTGATGATAACCAGATCTCAGATCAATCTTACAAAAGAACTTCGCTCCTTGCAGTTGGTCAAACAAATCATCAATACGCGGCAGAGGATAACGGTTACGAATAGTAATACGGTTGAGTTCACGGTAGTCGATACATAGACGCATACTTCCATCCTTCTTCTTCACAAACAAGACAGGTGCACCCCATGGAGAAACACTAGGTCGAATAAATCCACTTTCTATCATCTCTTGCAGTTGTTCCTTCAACTCCTTCAGTTCTACAGGTGCCATACGATACGGAGCCTTCGAAATCGGTTCAGCACAAGGAATTAACTCAATGCTAAACTCAACTTCTCTAGCTGGGGGAATACCAGGAAGTTCATCGGGAAAAACGTCGGTGAATTCACAAACAACAAAAAGGCTTTCAATGTTAGGACTCTCCAAAGATGTGTCCTTAACAGATGCTAGAAAACCTTGGCACCCATGAGAAATCATAGTCCGTGCCTTCATAGCAGAAATAAACTTAACAGATTTGAGAGGTTGAGAACCATAATAAACAAATTCAGGATGTTTTACGTCTCCAAAGATCACTGTTCTAGCATAGCAGTCAATTGAAGCTCTATGATAAGCCAACCAATCCATGCCTAGAATGATATCAAAGTCGACCATATCGAGAGGATACAGATTTGCAGAGAATACGATCATCAAAACGAAGAGGACACTTAACGTATTTATGATCAATGATCATGTGGTTTTTCATAGGCGTAGAAATCGATAAGTGATTTGCTAATTGTTTGGGATTCATATTAAGTTTTTTAGCAAATGTGACAGATATAATGGAGTGTGTGGCACCGGTATCAAATAAAGCGAAGACAGAATAATCATCAATGAAAAGAGTGCCGTAATGGTACCGAAGTGCGCTCGCCTGATTCAGTAGTAGCATAAACACGTCCGGTAGTAGGTGGCGGCTTGATGTAGTTTCCAGGAATCACCGGGTTCTTCTTAGGGCAATCCTTGATCTTGTGAGTAGTGGAACCACAAGAGAAACATCCACCAGTGGCCTTAAAACACGGTCCCGGATGAGCCTTTCCACAAGTGGTACAGATAGGTGGGGGAGGCAAAACTTCAGCTGTCCTTTCGACGAAGATCTGAAGCACGACCCTGATATGATCCTCGAGCCGACTGATCCTTGTTGTAACACTGGTTATTGTT
This sequence comes from Chrysanthemum makinoi, assembly GCA_910596185.1. Lineage (NCBI taxonomy): Eukaryota > Viridiplantae > Streptophyta > Magnoliopsida > Asterales > Asteraceae > Chrysanthemum > Chrysanthemum makinoi. The sequence goes on along the minus strand of OU343225.1, from coordinate 281,176,197 downwards.
ACCTTGATTCTGACGATCATTTCCATTCTTACCAGCAGCTTTGCTATCCTGACTCCTCGTCTCAGGGCGCCTAGAGTCCATATTCCTTCCTGACTGACCCCGCTGATCATAACTCCTATCCACTTGACTCCTCGAATCATAACTCCTGCCAGAGTTTCCCTTATAATCATTACTTTGCGTCCTACCTTGAATCCGATCACCATCGCGATTACGCTTGTTGGAACCCGAACCCTTATGAAAGATCTCAATGTTACGAGCTGCGTCATTGCAGGCCGACACATCTTCATACTCGGTGTTAGCGGTCGGTCCAACACCCATTTCTTCAATCCCCACTTGAAGTGCTTAGCCTGACGCCTACCATCTCCAGCATTTTTTCCCACAAAACTTACCAGCCTCATAAACCTACCCATGTACTCATTGGAGTTCTCATGATCAAACTGGTAGATTCCTTGATAATCTCTCTCGTACCTTTGCTGTTCAGCATCAGGGAAGTAACGGTTATAGAAGATAGTCCGAAACTCAGCCCAAGTACAAGTAATAGCAAAAGCATCTCCTCCTCTTGCCTGTTTGAGTGCCTTCCACCAATTCAAAGCATCACCCTCCAATTTAAATGCAGCCAAACGGGTCTTAAATTCATCTCCACAACCCAGTACTTCAAACAGCTTCTCAATATGAGTGATCCAGTCCTCGGCCTTAGTGGGAGTAGCAGCAGTGCTAAACGAAAGAGGCTTGAGCTTACCGAAACGCTCGAGCCAAGTATGAATGCCGACGGGTTGATTACCTCTACCACTACCCGAAGCACCATTCTGATTCCGAATGTTGTTGATCACCTGTGTCATCACCTCAGGTGTAGTAAGACCATGGAAAAGAGTGTTGAGCGCATTAGCAATCGCAGCATCCAAGTCAGGAATATCATCGTCTCCATCAGCGCTACCGTTAGTACGACGAGTTTGAACCATCTGAACGATATTCAAACGATTAGCAAAATGAACAACGGTGAGATACGAAATGGAAGTTCGCAGAAGGAAACCTAAAGTCTACCCAATCCTCACAGGTCAAAGCCTAAGCTCTAAGGGTCTCCAAAACCTAGGGTCCATATGTCACAGGTCCTGACTACAAGTCGTAAACACTGGGCTCGATGCCATAAATTGTACCGCCCCGACCCGACAAGGGTAAAGGAATCACAAGTAATGGTGTCATATCAAAGAAAACATAAACATTCAAAAGAAATCTTAACAAAAATGCGGAATAATTCAACTCAAAACGACTTCAATACATAGGTCCCAGCGGAAAAATAACTCCAACAAAATATCTGAAATAATAAGTCTTAAATGGCATCATAAGATCAAAGCTAAATAAATCTCTAAGGTAAGTCCACTCATGCACTCATCCCAAAGCAAAACCCAACTTCAATGCTTAGATACACGCGCGGAAGAAAAGAAAGGTGCGGCTGAGCTTCAAAAGCCCAGTGAACAGATATGAAAGCAAAGCGAATACTAAAAGATATCAAATATGAAATATAACAAACGAAAGATAGCAAAATCATAATCATTTTCAAAGTATAAATCAGAATTATCGAATAAAGATTATAGTTAACTACCACGAGCCCAGAAACAAATATCATATCATAATCATATTCTCACAAGGCAACATTTCTCGTAAGGCAACATTTCTCGTAAGGCAACATTTGTAGGGGAGACCTACCAGAGTTATGAAGGACGTGCATGCACGCAACATCAATCATCAGATAACATATAACATAAATAACAGATGATAACAGATAACAGAGCTAGGATGCATCCATACGCTCCTTCCTACATATACAAAATATGCTCCACCATCCAGGAACGTGGCAGAACATCACTCTACTGCCCTAGAGTCATATCAGAAGTGCATCATCTCGGACATGGAACCCCTATGACTAGTGAAATATTTGGCTCGTGTGTCAAACTATCTTAGGTCAAATCAGAATGTCATAATGACACAAATCATATTTTATTAGAAAGTTATTCATATTTTCAAAATCAGAGTTTTCATATCATATAGTTCAAAATCAGATATTTCATAATTCAAAATCGAGTTCAGATAAGCAATAGCTCAAACAAAACGGAATGGGGTTCATAGCAAAGGCTTAGGAAACCCTAATAGAAAAGCTAACGAAAGAAAACGTTAAAAGGAACCTTTCTTGAAAAGGTCGGAATATCGTACCTTATTCCAAAGTAAATGATCAAAAGTAGAAATACGGAAGGCAAAGGATTACTCCTTCTTCACAGAACCTACACCCATTAACGGTCGTCCATGTTATTTATGATTCCATAATCGTCGAAATGATCTTTTAACATTTGGTATTTATACTTAGTGTATTTAGTAATCTTAATACTTTAGGATTTTATGATAAAATGAGACTTAAGTGCTTTATAATTGATATCGTAGATTAGGGTTCATTATGCCACTTATTAAAGTTTAGGGTTAAATGTGAAAATAGTTTAAACGTCATAACTCACACATGAAATAACGAATTAATACTCTTAGCTTCAAACCCTAATCGACTCTCATTATGTTCTAGGGTTTTCTCCTTCTTTTAATATCACATTAAGATACATTTACTTTTCATGTTACGTCTTTTAATGACTCGCTACTTAACCTAACTCTTCATGTCTTAACCATACGTTACTTTTATATATGCTATACTTCAACTTTTATTCCCATGCACGTTTATGATTTTATGTGACATACAAGTTACTTATTACTCGGATTAAATACACATTTACACACACACGCACCATAGCTTTGACTAGATATGACCACGTACTATGTTTACATATCTACAAGCTCACTCTACTTATAAAACACACGTGTGGTACAAGGTTCACAATCCATTTAGGTTTCGATTCACATGGTTCGGTTCACACTTCAAACTAGGTTTAGGTTTACATGACCTTTACTTAATAAACACACGTTCAAAAACTCTTATATGGTTCGGCTAATATATATATAGGTTCGGCTAATATATATATAGGTTCGGCTAATATATATATAGGTTCGGCTTAGGTTTCGCAAACCCTAGCTCATCTACGTACTTTACATATTCAAGTTATCATGTTTTACACCTTAGCCGAAACATACACATGGTTCGGTTCTCATGTATGTGGTTCGGTTCTCATATGCTCGACCTAACCATGATCCGATTCAATAGCACTTATTACATAACATACTCTCTTAATCATTACAAAGTTCAATTCATATGGTTTATGTTTGTTGTTTCATACGGCTCGGCCACAAAATAAAACACAAGACCCGACTAAACAAATATGATACAAAAATGTTAACGTAAGGTGTAACGAAAGAAGACGAGAAAAACATTGTTATATCTTAGCTTGCTTGAAGCAAAAGTCTCGACACCAAGGAAAATAGGTTCGGCCGAATGGAACAAGAAAAAGGAAGAGGCAAAGAAAACTAGGGTTTCAATTTTGTATCTTATGTTTGTATATATAGGGAAACAATTAGGTAAATCTTGAGGTGGTGTATGGGCTTCGGCACGAGGTCCAACCGAACACACAAACAAACGCCCACCTTGGCTTCTTGGACTCTTGGCTTGGCAAAAGAAACGAGCCCAAGTGGTTTCCCAAATAACGAAAGCAAGGTCCAACTAATCGGCCCAACACTTTAACGAAACGTTTAACTCTTTCGTCGTACAAAATCGATCACGTTCACATATTAGTTAAGTTTTAATTATTCGTAAGTTAGGTTTTAATTTCGTATAATGATTATAAATGTCTTTTACCTATTTTATAAATTTTGATTTCAAGGGTATTTTAGTCTTTATAAATATTGTAGATTTTCAGGTTTTACAGTGAGTGGGAGCTTCGGGTGTGATAGCAGTTGTTTGAGAATGAATCTCAACTGCTGGGATATCAACTGATGAATTTGATGAATCTTCAAGTGTATCCTCATCATCACTGTCATCAGGAATAAAACGGAATTGGGAGCTAGATCTGGCTATTTTTTCTTTTGCAATTGATTCCTTAATAACTTTTTCAAAGGCAATTTGGGAATTTATTTTAGTAGCTGCTCTTCATAGCAATTCTTCCATGGATTTCTCATGTGAATTTTTAATGACGGGACATTGTGGGAGTGGATATTTGTCAAAACCGGAAGGTTGACATTGATAATCATCATGAGGACCCCCACAATGTACACAAGAAAAACTGGGAACATTATGAAATGCTATTTTACTCAACTCCTCAGTTCTTTTCACTGACTCCAGAAGCTCTAGATAAGTGTCTTGTTGGGTTTCTGAGGATTTGAGTCATTTGGCAACGTGGAGGTTGGTCGTGATATGGATAGTCGTAATTGTTACAAGGAAATGGATTCCCTGTTTGACAATCGGAGCTGAAATGGGGACCTCCACAGTTCTCACAACAGTAAAACTGTTGAGTCTGGACTAGTGAATTATATAGATATTGGTCATGACCAAAGTCCTGAGCATCACCGGAAAACTTTTCATAGACAAACGTGTTTCCGGATTGACACTCAAATCCTTGGTGAGGATCTCCACAAAATTCACAACAGTTATGTTGATTATATGAAGATAAGTCGGGCTGTGGTGGGTAATTGGAAAAGTTTGAGGGTTCGTTAAATGAGTTCGGATTAGGATCATAATCAAATGAATTCCTCGAACTACAAAACAAACAACTCCGTTCGAATATCATTACCACACTGTACACACGTACACCAGCGACAGGGTGAACCGAAAAGAGGCTCACCACAACCGACACAAGGAATAAACGATTCCATTTGAGAGTTATGAGAAGGAATTGGTTCATTCAAAGAATCAACAAAACTAACATGGTGATCTGAATGACTATTAAGTCTCGAAGAACATTTTGAAAAATTCGGAGGTAGGACAGGTGGTGTGCTCTGAGAGCTAGCAATTTCCACTACTTCCGTTATGATCTCGGTTACGGTTCTTGAGAAACGTGAAGATTAGGCAAGTCATTCTTGCTAGTCACCGGTCTAAATTCGGCATGTTTGCTTTTAACCGTAAATCGTGAAAGTTTAGGATCAATTTTAGGCGGCTTAGGAGCAATTGAGGGGTTAGATCTTTGGATAACCGTAGGTTGGACGTATTTAGCACCTCCATTATCGAGAAGGAAGTACCGGTCCTTTGTCACCCTAGTTTCTCGTTCCATTTCCCTACGCAGAATTAATGGATCATCACGAACAACACGAATTCTTGATATTTGTGATAAAGTATGAAGTTTTTCAACTTCGTTCCAGAATTCGTCGTAGTCGAGAGATTCCATGAGAATAGAAGAAGTTAGAATCAAATGGATAGAGGGTAAAAGGATAAAGAATCAAAAAGGGTAACAGGGTAAAGAGGAATATTTTTGGCATTTTTGAAAAACATTTTATAAAAACAAAGAATGAAAATATTTTTGGTGTTGTTAACACTTTAAGAAAAGTGTCAATGAACTTTTTGATTTTTAATAACTTTACAAAAAAAAACTTTTTACAAAAGATGGTATATGTGCAAGTACGGGTCTGAAAACTGCTTAAAACACGCTTACAGCCTCCCCGGCAGCGGCGCCAAAATTTGATTCGCTCCAGAACAGTCAAGTTTAATCACACAAGCTAACCACTTGTGAATGGCTAACCGTAATAAACTTAAAACTGCTCAGAAACCAATGCAATGAAGATCAGGAGAATATAGTGGATTCCCGGGTCGTTAAGTCCCACGGAGGATGAATGGTGTTAAACAACTTCAGATGTCGAATAATCACTAAGGATAGTGATCAGTAAGGATTTTGGAATATTTATACCTAAAGAAAAAGTTTATAAATTACAGCGACTTAAATACAAATTAAGAAAATTTAAAAAACTAAAATATATTAAATAAACGCTATCACTATTTTTACAATGATGTTTTTCGATTTATAAAATAAAATTACTTAAATAAACTATTTTAATTAAAACGTAAACTTAAATTATCTAAAAATGTGACTTAAAATGAAAACGTACGTTATTTATAAAAATTACGCGAGTGTGCAAGTAAAAACGTAAATTTTATGAAATAAAAGTCCTACAAGTGTAAAAACAATTTTCTTACGTACTATATGACAAAAGAAATTTTTAGAAAAAAGATTTATATTTTTTTGACTTTTATATTTTTTATTATGAATTAAATTCTAATTTAGACTAAATAAATGATTAAAAATACTAAAACTATTTAGAAAATTCTGAAACTTTTTTATAAAATACTTTATATCAATACAAGGCTAGGAAAAATACAAAACATGTAAAAGCTTCTACAAATAAGCTGCTAAAAGTCGAATAAGCTAATAAGCTATAACCTAGCAAACTACCTTAAATATTTAATCTTGCAAACTAAAACCAAGAAAGACCCAAGGGCGCAATGGCATACAGGTACACCAATATCACTCTCAAAGGCTGGGAGGTCTCGGTTCGAGCTGCCTCCCACCCTTTTTGCTCTTTTTTTTTTTTTTTTTGGAAATTTCTTTTACAAATTAATTAAGTACTATGTAATAAGCAATTTTCACAACTGAAACTTTTTATAAAAACTACCAATAAGCTCAGTTTGAACTTATTTATCTCAACAGTGGGCAAATATTGGAAATAAGCACAAGGTTTAAGCCAAAATGGCTTATAAGCTAAAAATAAGCAAAGGAAAACTGGAAATAAGCTAAATAACTTTAAATAAGCTAATATAATAACTAAGAAAGAACAATTACTTAAAATTAAGCACCAAATAAGCTTCAAATAAGCTCAAGCTTATCTGTTGCACAGGGCAGTTTTTCAGAAAAAGGGTTCAAAAGAAGCTAAGTGAAAAGCACTTAATAAGGCGATTAGGAGTGAACTACGATTTTTCTAATTTAGTTAAGCAGTTAAACTTTAATATCCCAAAGGCTTAAGTCCTAAATCCTAATGATAAGATCACAGTGAAATTGTAAAGTTTATTCAAAAACTACTTCTAGGAAATTTTGACTTTTTAAATAATGAACCAGTTTGACTTTGATGAACTTCTAATGATCCTAGATGATCTAATTTGATGTATTAAGCTACTATAAGACTTATTTAGGCTATATAAACAACTTTTACACTAGTATGCATGATTATGAAACATAAATTTCTAACATTATGAATATAGGACATAATTAAGATGATTTTGACTTTTTATGAAACAAGGACTAAATTTTATACTAGAACTGAGTTATTAAACACTAAGGTGATATGAAACAACAACAAGTAATAACACAGATGCCCTCTAACACAATTAACTAGGCTAATCCAAACACCCTTATACAAAGCATTTATGAAGCTTATTGTACTAAAACAACTTTTAAAGCGATAAATCTACTTATTAACTTGTAATAACTATATTTAAACGAGTTAAGCCAAAATTAACAGGTTTTAAGTACTTATACTAGAAAATGTAAAAATCAAGAAAGTAGCTTACAAGATGAGATTCAAGCATAAACAAGGAACCAATGACTTAGATCACACCCTATAGCTTCCCAAGAAGCACTATACCAATAAGCAATCCAAAATCACCTGCACCAGTCTTGATCTTCATTTCATTTGTTTTTTTTTTTATTTTTAACTAATTTTTTAGTAATTTTGGTATTTTTGAGTTTGAGTCTAAACGAGTTTTAATGATTCTAAAAGCTTAGAAAAGCTTTATAAGAGCTTATGTGAGCTTTTTCAATCCTTAGTAACAACTACAATCAACTTAAGATAAATTTGAGATTTTGGCTCAAAAATTGCATAAACTGAATTTGTACATAAAACTTGAAATTGGAACTGTAAACAAACTTTTATTACACTGAAATTAGATTACAAGATGTTTTAAAACTTTGAAATACACTGGAAATTTAAATTATATAAAAACGACATTACCTAAATTGAAATTACACTACTTTGTCCTTCTTCTACTTCTCATCCTTATTTATTGACTTCTTAGAGTTCTTTGTCGACCTCTTATTGTTTCCCACCTTGTTTCAACCATTGGATCATTGAAATTCATCAACACCGTGCACTTGGCACTTTTGGCGGGAAAAGTGGTATGAGTGGGTTTCGCAATTAATGCAGGTTTGGTTGGATGTGGAGGTGGAGGGGGGTTGGTATACAGGTAGGAGGATAAGGTAGCAAGGTGGAAAGTGGGCAAGTGGTGGTGAAACCACTGGTAACTGGTTTGCAGTGGAGAGTGAGAGGATGAACGATCTGGCGGTTTATTTTTTTAAATCATGGGCTGGGTTTTGGACTTGGGGTATTGGGCTTGGGTTGTTTATTAATAAGAGGGTCCGGGTTGGTTTTGTATATCACAAGGACTAGTTTTGTAATTTCTTGAATTTTCAAGGTGATCCTGTCAACAATCCAAAGTTATTCCAAGGGTGAATTTTGCCAAGCTTCAATAGTACAAGGACCTCGATTGATAATTTCCATTTTACACTTCAGGGACTAAATCGCCAAACTTTGAAACTTGAGGGACCAAACATGTAAATTCTCCAAAAGTTCACCATAAGGACCAATGTTGCCATTTATGAATAGTACAAGGTTTATTTTTGATTATTTTCACTTTTAAATTCACCAAGGACTATATTTGACAATTTTCAAACTTTAGGGACTAAAGTTGTCATTTTGTAAATTTTAAACTTTAAAGGGTTTATTTTGACAACTTATGAATCCCATGGACCTTATATAACATTTTTCTTTATTTTGATTTACCAGGGACTAATTTTGACAACTTTTGAAACTTGGGGACTAAAAGCGCCAATTTTGCAAACTTGATATGTTTTTCATCGATTTTGATTTTTGCATTTAAAACACATAAAACACTGATTTGTGATATTTTCATCATTTTGATGCATTTCGAGTGTTTTAGGATGTTTTTCAGATCTAGATGGTACAAAAATGATGAGTATTTAGACACTCATCATTACACAGAAACCAAGTCGCTAACAAGAAAAACTTCCAAAACACACTTTTCAATCCAAAACAAGCTCAACCACAGTGATTCAAGCTTACCAAAACAAAACCCAAGCACATACAATAATCCTAAACAAAAAAGTACACCCAAAATTCAAACTTTAACACTAGAGATTAACCAAATGATGCAAAAACTACTAAACTTTTTCAAACTCAAAAACCATCTAAAAACCACTAGAAATCCAAAGATATGTAAGAGATGATCTAACCATGGCTCTTGATACCATTTGTAACATATTTGATTTCACATACACATCAAACCATAACCAAAGTAGGCGTATAAGATGAGTTCTAGAGAGAGAAAGTTAGAGGTTTAGGGAACTTTAGTGAGAGAAAGAAAAATCTTATTATGAGCTCCAACTCTATACCTTGGAAGGTAGAGAGTATTTATAGTCTTACAATAAAAGCCACTGACGGGCTGTGGATAAGGCATACAGTGGGTAAAGACCCGTCCGTCCTCCACGGTGTTACATAACTAACTACTACTTAACATTAAATAACTACGACTACGAGCTTTCTAATGATTACATACACTTGAGGTGACCGACACTTTAATACCTGGATTTTACAAATCCTAACAACTTATGTCAATCTATTTGGATGTGTGTGTTGGATATTGATAAACAAGCATATAAAGGTAAGTAATGAAAAGATAAGAGTAAGAAGCACAAAACCACAAAACGAGTATTTATAGTGGTTCGGCTACAAGGACACCTTCCTTGCCCTACTCCACTCCCCGAGTCACCTACTCGAGATTTCGTAAGCACTACACCAACTCCTTATGGCGGAGAAGCCTTCACAACGTCGCTTAACCTTTTTCCGGTACAAAGCTAAATACCGAGTTCCTTCACACCAAGGCGAATCACACCTAACACAACGTCGCCTACCCTTTATACGGTGCTAGGCTAACCACCGAGTTCTTTCACTCCAAGGTGAACCACACCTAAATAACGTCGCCTACCCTTTATAAGGTACTAGGCTAAGTACCTAGTTCTTTCACTCCAAGGTGAACTACACCTTCACAATATCGCCTACCCTTTATTAGTTACTAGGCTAAGCACCTAGTTCCATTGCAATGGAGGAACTACTACCACACTACACCAACGACTAATCCCAAAGGAGATCTATTCCTTTACAACATCATCAAGGATATCAATATCCTTGGATCTAATGCTAATCTATCTTGTACATCGAAACACACCATATCGAGTGTACATCTAAGGCACCTTTCACTAATGCCTTTGACTAGATCTTCAAGACACCTTTCACTAATGTCTTGTGTCTTCACTTCTAAGCACCTTTCACTAATGCTTCTTTGTCTTGACTTCTAAGCACCTTTCACTAATGCTTCTTTGTGTTGACTTCTAAGCACCTACCACAAGTGCTTATCCTATAGACGATAGATACCCTTCACTAATATCTTCGTCTTGACACTTGAGACATCTTTCACTAATGTCTTCAACACTACACTTCTTTGAAGAAAGAAAGGAATCATCAACAAGAAGACTTCAGTAGCCTTGATGATGAGGAAGCATGGCAACTCATGGACTTGAGCTTGCTCGACTTCAAAGGTGGTGATCTTGCCTCTAAGAGGAACCTAAAAGATCACACAAAAACAAAACTACAAACATAGATCTTTTGGATCTGAGGTTAGTGAATTTTTTATCAGAGAGAAAGTGTGTTGGAAAGGGGTTGGAAATAATGAAGAAGTGGATCACTATTTATAGAGGAAAAATCCTACTATTCCCCGGATCCCACGGATCCCTACCACAAGGGATCCGGCTAGCACAAAGCTAGGGATCCATGGAACGCTCCTCTTTTCCCATGGGTATTTTGGTTATGGGTCATGGGTCATGGGTTGAACCATGGATCTTTGGCTAGATACAATGTATCTTTAAGTGCAATGCACTTAGTCACTTGGGTATGGGTTGATCTATGGGTTATGGATATCATCCATGTGTGATATAAGCATGATGTCATGCAATGGGTTATGGGTCAAGATCCATGGGTTATGGGCTTTGGGTTGTACCCAACTACATTCAATGTATTTGCCCAATTAGTTGTGATACTTAAGTTTCTACCCATTTATATTACCCAATATACTACATACTAGTTATGTGTATATTTTATCCAAATATGTAAACACTAGTTGTTGTACATATGTATCATAAAATCACTTATACTTGTTTTAGTGTTTTATGTGAAAATGTGAATATGTGAGAAACTATTAGTTTCGTTAATATGATTTTACGTTTGTTATCGACAAAACATTAGAAGATCGTAAAATATAAATAAACGTTTTTACGGCTTATTTGTATTAACAATCTCCCCCTTTTTGTTGATGACAAAACATAAAATTATTTTAAGGAAAAGCTAAAATTAGTAAAAGTTTGAATTTGTAGTTTTTACTTTCTTCTCCCCCTTTTTGTCGAAACAAAAAGTGTTTGAAGGAAAGCAACACATCGTTTTTAAGAAAAACATGTGAAAGAAATAAAAATAAGAAAAAAAGATAGAGAGCAAGTAACGGGAAAGGATCTCGTCTTTACTCCCCCTTGACGAGTCCATCCCTATGTAAGGGCGTCAAGTAAGTGATACTAATCTAGTTTGTTTTCAAATAAGTTTGCAAAAGATTTAGATCTAAGAGCGAATGTGCTCCCCTTGATGATTGCAATTTTGCAAGGGGATGTCACGAAATGTAAACCTAGTATTGCAAGTAATTTGCAATGTATTGCTTTGACATAAAGTTCCCCTAGCTTTAGGATGTCAAAGTCTTCATGTTGTAAATTGAATATATACAAAACAAAGGTTAGAAAGCAAGTATAATTCACAATTTCCTGCAAATGTGGTCCAAGTTAGTAGTAAATAGCTTTCTGTCTCACGGATCCCGCGGTTCCCTCCTAGTAGGGATCCGTCTAGGCAATTCTGAGGGATCCGTATTAGCTGTTCAATTTCAGCAAAGGTGATATAATAAGTAACGTTATCACAAAAATGAGATATGAATACAAGGTAATCATATGCTTAGAAAAATAACAAGTAGCATGTAATTCCATTTAATAAAACTAGAGTTATGATATACATGACTCTAAAAACTAAGAAAATAAGAAAATACATGACTAGAAATTTCTAAACTAACTATCGCTTGATGCTAGGACACCACTAAAATCTTCTAGCTCAAGTTTTGTTTAGGTTTGATCTCGTCGAAACGTTCGAGGAGATGATAGAACATGAAACGTTGGTCTTCTCGTACTTCATGTATCAAACTTTCAACATGTTGAAAATGATAGCAATATTTGTCATGGCTAGGTAGTGGTGGTGGAAGAAATGAAATAGCTTGATGCGAAGGATCAAGTGAAGCGGCTTGTGGAGCTTCAAACGATGGAGGGATTGGTGGAGGCGCATTTGAGAATGGCTCGACTAAGAATGATGGTGGTGGTAGAGAAGTGTCAACTTCCATATGGTCGGGTGGTTGACTTTGATGATTTCTCATAATCCAAATGAGATTATATGATGGAAACGGCGAAAAGGAAGCTGGAGCAAGTGTTGACTCAACACCTTGATTTTGTACCATTATTCCTCTAATAAGGAAAATGTTGTCGTGAGCGGATGAGACGGCTTAGGAGGCAAGTCCTCTAAATTGTAGAGGTGTGGTGATGATAGTGGGGATGTAAATGAAATAGTTCTAGGAACCAATGGTGATGGTTTAGTGGAGATGATATTGTTTGGCCTAGGAGGTATGGTGGTGTTTGGCATAGGTAGTTTTGTGGGTACTATCCTTTTAGGAATTGGTTTGATTGGATGATGAAGGATCCTATCATTTGTTAGCTTGACCGGAGATGATTCGGTTGAAGAGATTTCGTGTATAACACGAGCCTTTTTCATGGGTGGTTCTTTGGTGGATAGGTTTGTAACACCCCAACCCGACAAGGGTAAAGATATCACAATACGGTTTCATATCAGAACTTTAAATACTATACAAAAGCGGAAGCCTTTACAAACATACAAAAGATAATATAAATAACTTAATATTCAAAATAAATCTAAGATCCCTATTCAAATCCTGCTCTCGTCTCTACTCTCAACCCATATCAGCTATCCCATAAGCTCATCTTGAATGCTAAATACCTGCCGCAGGAAAAGAAAGTGCGGCTGACCTTACAAAGCCCAGTGAACAGATATAACGAAACAAAAGCTAAACAAAACAAATGTACAAATAACGAAATCAAAATGAAATGATGACGAGGGATCTTTTAGGATTCTGCGGAAGCACAAATATCACAAATCAAACAACCACATATATAGTTTAAACACCTCATAGCACATTAATGACACAAACACAAACACATCAGAACAACCAAACACTTAACATATCAAGAATAACAGATTTACATATAAGCCAAACGAAGAGTCTAATGACTACGGAGGAGCAGTTACCAGAAAAATAAACATAGCATTCATACAAATCAATTAATCTACATTTAACACACTTAATTCAATATTGTAGCAGTGAAATAGCGGTCAAATCATGGCAGTCTCACATACAGATAGAAAACATAGTAAACATACTATAACTAAATAGACAAAGACATAACATAGCCTTTAGCAATTATCAGAACAGATATCATAAGCTAAACCAATTCTCAGATCGAATCTTAACATTTCTGAGTTTTAACATAGCGATCAATCATAAGCGACGGATAACTAACATATAGGCAAGGTTTACGGATTAACGGAACAATTGTACTTATCAACTTTCAGGATACTTACTTTCACCTTTGCACATTCATCTCACAGATAAACGAATTCACATAACAATAAACTAACATAACATCAGATGACAGCATGTAAATCATATTTAAACATATTAATCATATCCTAGCATAGTAGACGGCAGTCACATAAACATACAAAAGCATAATAACATATGGTAACATATAATAAGCCTAGCTTATAAACACTTGAACATACCGAATCATAATCAGAATACTTAACACAGAAATAACAAATAAAGATGTAGTTAACTACCACGAGCCCAGAACATATCATATTAGAAGTATCATTCTTCTTCAAAAGGTAACCTCAGAAAATAATTGGAGTAGCTAACTCCCAGAATTTTGTGAAGGCAGTATTACACGACACCATTCACCGAAAACATATCGGATCTAGGATGCATCCATACGCCCCTTCCTACATATACAAAATATGCTTCACCATCGAGACGTGGCGAGAACATCACTCTCGCCCTAGAGTCATATCGAGAGGTGCATCATGATACGGACATGGAACCCCCATGACTAGTGAAATATTTGGCTCGGGTGTCAAACTAACTCGGGTCAAACAGATTTTGGATATGGCACAAATCATAGTTCATCATAAAGGTCACAGATAACATATCAGATAACTTCATATCATAAGGTTCATATTCGATATTGAAGTCGAAGTTCATATCACACTCACAAATCATACCTTCATAATCAGAAGTTCATAATTAAACATAATAAGATTCAACAAATATGCATATCAGAGTCTTCGTAACACAAGTTCAAATCAGATATTGCATAGTTCAATATAACAAAAGTTCATATACGCGACAAATCAAACAGTCAGAAAAGGGTTCATAGCAATGGCATCGGAAACCCTAATAAGTAAAATAGGAAAGCTAACGAAAAGAACATCATAAGGAACCTTTACTAAAAAGGTCAGAATATCTGTACCTTAAAGCAAATGAGAGGAAAGCAAACGAATGTAGGAATACGAAGATGTAACGTCGCGTCTCCTTCAACGAATCTACATGGATTACGGTTCGTATAATATTTATTAGCTCATTAATGTCATAACGGATTAATCTCATTAATACTTTTAGAGTTGTCAGAATATTCTTATTTTTAGTGACGGACGAAATTACAACGTTTTAGAGTATCCATCATTAATTAGCCAAACTTATTGGTTACAAATGATAAATGGTAAACTTAAGGGTTTAATATGATAAATATCTTATTTGAGGACTTATATGATCATCTTTCAAAGTATAGGTTTTACAAATGTGAAGAACGGTTTTTAAGACTCTCTTTCCAAAACAGTTTACACAAACTTCTTTTCCTTACGTAATTTACCAAGATTCACATGTAACATTGTTCGAATACAACTTAATGAGACCATGCATGCAATACTTTAATTCATGATATTTAGTTCTTTACATTCAATCATAACTCACGCATGTTTATATCACGCTTAGTACTAGCTCATTATACACTTAATCAATAGTTATTAATGACTCCAAGACTTACCCTTTTTCACATGAAATAACGGATTTACACACTTAGCTTTTAACCCTAATCGACTTCCTATTTATGTTTCTAGGGTTTTTCCCAATCTTTTAAATTCCACATTAATACGCATTAAATTGACATGTTACAGATTTTAATGACTCATCACTTTGACCTAGAACTTGTGAAAAATAAACGGAAGTTGAACAAAGTTCATGCATACCTTTACACCATTAACTCACACATCATTTCCCGCCTTACAAACAAATCGACACACACACATACCCCTACGTTTAACCATTCTCAAGTCAACCCAAGCTCATATATATACTTTAACCATGCATGCAAATCGCCACAACCTTCTTAACACAAATCAAAGTTTCATGATCCATGTTTATTCACGTTTAACTTATAACTACCCAACTTATAACCTAACCATGCGTTAACTCTTACATATATAATACATGTTTATGATTTCATGCGACTACGTATATGTTACTTATTATGCGTTTAATGTTATATGATCGGTACAAGTATGCAGGTTTCTGAAGTCAAACATGCACAACAAAGGTGCGGCACATATATGTGTGATACGATCACATGACTACACAAAACCCTAACGCATGATCCCTTATTCAGTCGAATGGTTTATTACATGTCACACGGCTTAACATCAATTCGAATGGTATATTAACCATATTACATGGTTCACTCTTTATACGATTATCATGCAAAGTTTGAGACTAAAGAAGGAGGCCGATCATACCTTGGCTATGTTCGAACAGATTGCACCGAACCAAAAGAAAACCACAGCGGACGGATTGGAAAGAAAAAGAAAGCTGGGAAAACTTTTGCCGTGACTTTGTAGAAGCTAGGGTTTCAGTTTGGATGTTTTCATGAGGTATATATATCGATCGGTTATGATGGTTTTTGGTGTGGGTCGACTTGCAACCCAAACCGGCTCCATGGGCTCAAGTATACCCTCGGCTGGCAAAAGAAGGAAAACGAGGCCCATGGGTTTTGAGGAAATAAATTGGGTCACAAAACGAATGGCTCAAGGCTTTTACTAGTAGCATACTCGACTATGGGGAAGAGACGAGGTCCAAAGCTCATACGCGTGCCTTTTATTTTTGTCGTACCAATGTCGTTAATTTATTTTCACGTTAATTTTTAATTATTCATAAGTTAGGTTTTTTTTTAGTTTCGTTAAATGAACGTTATTATATTTTACGTAGTTTATAAATGTTTACGGTGAGGGTAAATTAGTCTTTTGATATATTTTATATTTTTAGGGTTTTACAACTCTCCCCTTCTAAAAAGAAAATTTCGTCCTCGAAATTGGACAAAACGGAACGGACAGCAAACAAAGGCGGATTTCAGAGCTTCAAGGAATATAGCGAACGCTAAACTTATCTCGGAATAAATGGATTCTTATCGAAATCCTCAAGCTCATATTTTTCGGAAATCGAACCGATATTCAAGTACTTATAACAGATAGTCATATACTTATCAAAGTAATGGCAGAAAACAGATGAGATGCAGAAAATCAAACGACACGATTTAACTTATTCGGATATCTAAGGGGAAAAACAACATATGCATAGACAGAACGAATCCTAACGGTCTTACTAGTCGCAGAAGTACGTGGAGACGTACAAGCTTAGGGCAGACATAGCAATCCATAGTTCACACCAATCATAACAATTTCAGATCCCAATCGTACAAAACTTATACGTAACAGATATTGACGAAATCCACAATTAGGTACGGAATTTCAAACGAACATGAAAAGTGCTAAATAACAGATACAAGTCAAAGTCCATTCACGCATCAATCACAGGCATTTCCCAGACGTCGTATACCTTCAATAAGTTCAGATTATATGATCTCGGTATTATTATGTTGATCAGGCGTCATAATACTTGCATCACATAACAAGTTCTTATTGTCACTATATTCGGTCTCGGGTCATGACAAAACACATAACTAATATCATAACAAAACATACCACCTACAGATAACATACAAATAGCAAGTAACATACTATAACAAGCCAGATCCACCTAAGTATACTATCATGATGGTCATACTTCATTTCAAGCTGTAATTAAACAACATCACTAAGGAAGTAAATAGCAGACGAAACTTACGAGGACTAACGGAAACTTAACGAATCTATCGGATATAACAGACAGGAACTATACTTTCAAAATTTCGTTTTATTTCCACTAATCAAACAAAATTTGCAAAATCGTCTTAAGATGAACTTCCAAAACAAACTTAATAATCCAAGACTCAATCATCTAAATGAAACAAAAGGACCTAAACTCAAAATCCAATGTCAGAAATTTCTCATAAAGAGGACAACTAATCAGGAGCGCAATTTCTATTCTTGTATCGGATTAAACCTACTAGTAGCCGTAGACTCCAAATCCGAGTCCACCTCGTATTCTTCCTCGTGTTCCTCTTCTTCCTCTTCTTCCTCACTTATCCATCCGTCCTTGTTTCCTTCACGCTGCGGTAGTAAGCGACTAGCAAAGTCACTTTTCTGATTCCTCTCTTCTTCCTCCGGCACACGATCCACAAAAGCATACAAATCGCGACTCTCAGCCCAACCTACTCCTCCATCTTCAAAGAACTTGGGACATCTATCATGATACTTAGTGGTGAAACCTTGGTTGTCAACGACTTTAGTTTCGTACTCCTTTACTACTTTTCCGTCTACGTTCTTCAAGGTCAGCTTCTCTCGATTATGCATGGCCACATATAGGCCGGAACTCGTATCCTCCTATTGGTCCGCTTCATTCTACCAAACCTCTTGCAGCCTTTAGCAATAACAACGGTCCACTTCATCCTCTCTCTAGGTTGCCTAGCTGGTCCTTGTTTGCTCCTATCGGATGAACTAGGGCGACGAGGAATAACCATCTAAAAGAATAACCCACTATTAGCAAGGTCTAAGTACGATAGTGGACGCAAGAAAAGTATACAGAAAGGAAAATCCTAAATCTACCCACTTCTCACAAGTCATAGCCTAAGATCTAAGGGTCCTAAAACCTGGCTCTGATACCATAAATTGTAACACCCCAACCCGACAAGGGTAAAGATATCACAATACGGTTTCATATCAGAACTTTAAATACTATACAAAAGCGGAAGCCTTTACAAACATACAAAAGATAATATAAATAACTTAATATTCAAAATAAATCTAAGATCCCTATTCAAATCCTGCTCTCGTCTCTACTCTCAACCCAGATCAGCTATCCCATAAGCTCATCTTGAATGCTAAATACCTGCCGCAGGAAAAGAAAGTGCGGCTGACCTTACAAAGCCCAGTGAACAGATATAACGAAACAAAAGCTAAACAAAACAAATGTACAAATAACGAAATCAAAATGAAATGATGACGAGGGATCTTTTAGGATTCTGCGGAAGCACAAATATACAGAAATCCAAACAACCACATATACAGTTTAAACACCTCATAGCACATTAATGACACAAACACAAACACATCAGAACAACCAAACACTTAACATATCAAGAATAACAGATTTACATATAAGCCAAACGAAGAGTCTAATGACTAACGGGAACAGTTACCAGAAAATAAACATGGCATTCATACAAATCAATTAATCTACATTTAACACACTTAATTCAATATTGTAGCAGCGGAAATAGCAGTCAAATCATGGCAGTCTCACATACAGATAGAAAACATAGTAAACATACTATAACTAAATAGACAAAGACATAACATAGCCTTTAGGAATTATCAGAACAGATATCATAAGCTAAACCAATTCTCAGATCGAATCTTAACATTTACAGAGTTTTAACATAGCAGATCAATCATAAGCGAGATAACTAACATATAGGCAAGGTTTACCAGATTAACGGAACAATTGTACTTATCAAATTTCAGGATACTTACTTTCACCTTAGCACATTCATCTCACAGATAAACGAATTCACATAACAATATACTAACATAACATCAGATGACAGCATGCAAATCATATTTAAACATATTAATCATATCCTAGCATAGTAGGCGGCGTCACATAAACATACAAAGGCATAATAACATATGGTAACATATAATAAGCCTAGCTTATAAACACTTGAACATACCGAATCATAATCGTAATACTTAACACGAAATAACAAATAAAGATATAGTTAACTACCACGAGCCCAGAACATATCATATTAGAAGTATCATTCTTCTTCAAAAGGTAACCTCAGAAAATAATTGGAGTAGCTAACTCCCAGAATTTTGTGAAGCAGCGTATTACACAGCGACATCATTCACCGAAAACATATCGATAACGGATCGGATCTAGGATGCATCCATACGCCCCTTCCTACATATACAAAATATGCTTCACCATCCAGAGACGAGGCGAAACATCACTCTACTGCGCTAGAGTCATATCAGAGGTGCATCACTGATACGGACATGGAACCCCATGACTAGTGAAATATTTGGCTCGGGTGTCAAACTAACTCGAGTCAAACAATTTTCAGATATGGCACAAATCATAGTTCATCATAAAGGTCACAGATAACATATCAGATAACTTCATATCATAAGGTTCATATTCAGATATTCAGAAGTCAGAAGTTCATATCACACTCACAAATCATACCTTCGTAATCAGAAGTTCAATATTAAACATAATAAGATTCAACAAATATGCATATCAGAGTCTTCGTAACACAAGTTCAAATCAGATATTGCATAGTTCAATATAACAGAAGTTCATATAAGCGACAGATCAAACAGTCAGAAAAGGGTTCATAGCAATGGCATCGGAAACCCTAATAAGTAAAATAGGAAAGCTAACGAAAAGAACATCATAAGGAACCTTTACTAAAAAGGTCAGAATATCTGTACCTTAAAGCAAATGAGAGGAAAGCAAACGAATGTAGGAATACGAAGATGTAACGTCGCATCTCCTTCAACGAATCTACACGGATTACTGTTCGTATAATATTTATTAGCTCATTAATGTCATAACGGATTAATCTCATTAATACTTTTAGAGTTGTTAGAATATTCTTATTTTTAGTGACGGACGGAATTACAACGTTTTAGAGTATCCATCATTAATTAGCCAAACTTATTGGTTACAAATGATAAATGGTAAACTTAAGGGTTTAATATGATAAATATCTTATTTGAGGACTTATATGATCATCTTTCAAAGTATAGGGTTTACAAATGTGAAGAACGGTTTTTAAGACTCTCTTTCCAAAACAGTTTACACAAACTTCTTTTCCTTACGTAATTTACCAAGATTCACATGTAACATTGTTCGAATAAAACTTAATGAGACCATGCATGCAATACTTTAATTCATGATATTTAGTTCTTTACATTCAATCATAACTCACGCATGTTTACATCACGCTTAGTACTAGCTCATTATACTCCTAATCAATAGTTATTAATGACTCCAAGACTTACCCTTTTTCACATGAAATAACGGATTTACACACTTAGCTTTTAACCCTAATCGACTTCCTATTTATGTTTCTAGGGTTTTTCCCAATCTTTTAAATTCCACATTAATACGCATTAAATTGACATGTTACAAATTTTAATGACTCATCACTTTGACCTAGAACTTGTGAAAAATAAACGGAAGTTGAACAAAGTTCATGCATACCTTTACACCATTAACTCACACATCGTTTCCCGCCTTACAAACAAATCGACACACACACATACCCCTACGTTTAACCATTCTCAAGTCAACCCAAGCTCATATATATACTTTAACCATGCATGCAAATCACCACAACCTTGTTAACACAAATCAAAGTTTCATGATCCATGTTTATTCACGTTTAACTTATAACTACGCAACTTATAACCTAACCATGCGTTAACTCTTACATATATAATACATGTTTATGATTTCATGCGACTACGTATATGTTACTTATTATGCGTTTAATGTTATATGATCGGTACAAGTATGCAGGTTTCTGAAGTCAAACATGCACAACAAAGGTGCGGCACATATATGTGTGATACGATCACATGACTACACAAAACCCTAACGCATGATCCCTTATTCAGTCGAATGGTTTATTACATGT
Source organism: Chrysanthemum makinoi (assembly GCA_910596185.1). Lineage (NCBI taxonomy): Eukaryota > Viridiplantae > Streptophyta > Magnoliopsida > Asterales > Asteraceae > Chrysanthemum > Chrysanthemum makinoi. The sequence goes on along the minus strand of OU343225.1, from coordinate 281,154,814 downwards.
CACACGGCTTAACATCAATTCGAATGGTATATTCACCATATTACGCGGTTCACTCTTTATACGATTATCATGCAAAGTTTGAGACTAAAGAAGGAGGCCGATCATACCTTGGCTATGTTCGAACAGATTGCACCGAACCAAAAGAAAACCACACAGGGGCGGATTGGAAAGAAAAAGAAAGAAGGGAAAACTTTTGCCGTGACTTTGTAGAAGCTAGGGTTTCAGTTTGGATGTTTTCATGAGGTATATATATCGATCGGTTATGATGGTTTTTGGTGTGGGTCGACTTGCAACCCAAACCGGCTCCATGGGCTCAAGTGTACCCTCGGCTGGCAAAAGAAGGAAAACGAGGCCCATGGGTTTTGAGGAAATAAATTGGGTCACAAAACGAATGGCTCAAGGCTTTTACTAGTAGCATACTCGACTATGGGGAAGAGACGAGGTCCAAAGCTCATACGCGTGCCTTTTATTTTTGTCGTACCAATGTCGTTAATTTATTTTCACGTTAATTTTTAATTATTCATAAGTTAGGTTTTTTTTTTAGTTTCGTTAAATGAACGTTATTATATTTTACGTAGTTTATAAATGTTTACGGTGAGGGTAAATTAGTCTTTTGATATATTTTATATTTTTAGGGTTTTACAAGGTTACTACTTGGGGTTTTTCTCATGATGAGATGATTTCAAGAGGTTGCAAGAGCTGAAAGTTAAGATGAGAGTGATGACTATGGAGGTCCTAACAAAGTGGTTTATAAACCAAGAGATTTGGCAAGTGCATTTAAGCCTTAAGCCACTAGGATTCATTGGAATGTGATGATTAACATGCACAAGAGTCAACTTCAGAGTTTGCACTAATCTAGGAACTCATTTAAGATGAGATGGAGTGTTTGAGTTAGGAAGATGAGTTGAAATGATTGTTTTAGCAAGATTTGACATAAACTGTCACCCGGATCCCACGGTTCCCTTCTTAGAGGGATCCGTCTAGGCTAATCCTAGGGATTCGCTTTCGGATTATGAAAGAGTGGAAATGATGTTTATAAGATCTAAGACCTATAACATCTTGAGTGTTTCAGTCCTCCTAAGTGTTTTTAAATGAAGGGGTGTTTAAGTACTTGAAGGTAATGAATGATGTAGCTAGTGATAGTCTTTTATGGAAGGATTTGGAACTTTCAAGAGTACCAATGGATGAGCAAGGATGACACTAAAGATTTAGAGTGTCAATTGAAGCTAAATGATCCTAGAGATCAGGTTGTGACTTAGGATAGTGTTTTGGAAAAATATCCTAGAAGCTTTGAGATGGGAAAAAGTAGAGTTTGATCAACTTTGATCAATTTTGAGGTAAGGATGACTTATGGTCAATTTTGCCATAATCGAAAGATTTCTAAGGCTAAATGTGAGGGATCAAGTAAAAAATGAAGTGTGAGTTTGAGAGCGGAAGAGTAATGGATTAAAAAAAAATGAAGCCCGTTTTAGAGTGTGATCTAGGTGAGTTATGTGTGAGTAGGAAAGATCAACCTATCTTGATAAGGACTTAATTTGCCTTAAGACACTATGTTTAGCTTAGTGTGAGGTGTTCTAAGGATATGTTTGAGATATAATGCTTGCAATTGCATTTTCTGTTTGCCAGATCCCACGGTTCCCTAAGTGTAGGGATCCGTCTAGCACAATCTTTGGGATCCGCCCATCTGCTCAGCAGGACTTTACCAAAGGTATACAATGATCTTGACAATGCATTATATCTCAAGGATAGTCTAAAAAGAGTTCTAATACTAAGATATCAAATGTAAGATGTTTTATTTCATGAAAGAAATTGGATTACATTGATAAAGCACGAGTACAAGAGAATTGATCCTATTTTGGAATACTACTAGGTTCCTTGAGTGTTTTCGCTAGGAGGATCATTATGTGATTGATGAGTGTTAGTAGAATCAAGAATGAAGAAAGTCTTCATGAGAGATATGTTTAGCGGTTCCATCATCTTGTTCACAAGTACGTACAACGGACTTTGAAATTGAGGATGGAAGTGCATAACATTATGATAGAGGCGTGTCAAGATCATTCCATAAGGGATGAGTTTATTCTTGGAGCCTTTAAGATTTGCAATTCGCCTTGTGAAGAAGTAGGCGAGATTGTATGGTTGTTGTGTTAGCAAATAGTACAACATGTGAGCACAACAAGCGGGAAGAATTTCTCGATTTCCCCTAAGGCTCCAAACATTTTCACGTAGGATGAGTGCAAGAGGCTTGTACTCTTCTCGGATATCCCTTGTAAAGATAATGTTTGGATCGGAGTAATATGGTCGAGGTTTGCATATTATGTGATTTAAATCTTCCAGAGAGGGTATGTGTGAACAATATGGACTATTTTCTTCATGAAATTTGAAGAGAGAATCAAGAGACCAATCTTCGGTGAAGGCACATTGTCCATGATTTGGAATCCGGAGGATGTGAGCAAAATGCCCAAGGGTTAGAGTGAACTTTTGGTTTTGATATAAAACCAAAGAGATAGAGAGCGATCCTCGTTATGAACGAGTTCGACTTGTGAAGAATTCCATTATGATCCTTGGACATATCTTCTTGTTGATTTCAAGAAGACATTCTAGTCCTATGGCTCGGAAGGAGGTATTGATACCTTCTTCTAATTGTAGAGAGGTGTCTACAATACGTCCTTCGTGGAAGTGACGATTTTCGAGATTATTGAACCCACGGACATGATTTCCAGGTGTGTTGGGTTCAAGAGAGATGTTCGGAGTGTAGACGCTAGTGAGTGAAAAATCAAACTCATATTTATGCGTCATAGTTGAACCTATAGAAATGATAAGTTAATAAAAAGAGATGTTTGTGGTTATCCTATGAATATCTAATGTTTTTACTAGATTTTTATTAACAATGGTGTTTAACACTTCAAACTTACTCAAGGTTTTGACTTTCTAGTGGATTATTACATTTAGAAAGATAGTGGTTTTTAATTTGCATGAAAACTGTTTTCCAAGGGGGACGGATCCTAATGCGGTTCTTTTACAAAGGGATCCGCTAGTATATCTTCGGGATCCGTGAATCTGTAGTAACAGAAACAGATTTGATAAAAACATAGGTTTTACAGTTTTTATACCACGAAATATGTTTTATCCTATATTTTCTTTTAGCATGCATACATGACTTCTTAATGTATCAGGAGAGATTATAAAACATATATATCAAAATAAGTGACACACACATTATGAAAATAATAACCTAGATAAACTAGATTATTAATAATATTGCATTTCAATACTAAGGATGATACAAAGGATTGGGTATATAACCACAATATAGATTAACAACACAAAGTAAATGTCTCCGTATGTGAACTTCATCATATGGAACACAAGTGCGATGAGTGTTAGGGCGATGAGCACGAGTGCGATGTAAACCATGTTGATGACGGATCTTCTTGGTTTCGGTTGAGATGAAATGAGGAGGAAGATGAAGTATTTGAATAAGAGGAAATTTTTGAAATTGGAGGATTTGAAAAAGGGAGGGTTTGGTAGAGTGGTCGAATGGGGTGGGTTATTTATAGGGAAGGAGGAATTTTTGAAATTCGTGTTTTGTTTTATTATTGGATTTAAAAGAAACAAAACATAAGTTTTATATACCACGACTTTAGACGAGAAATAAAACACGTATGTGAGAAAAAAGCTTCCTAATGAAGCTTCATGTAAAACATGTATAAGCACAAAAGATAATCACATAAATACCTAAATAGGCATACTTAATTATCAAGCAAAATAAAAAGAAAATCATACCTCTAGTGCACTTAGGAATGTCTTTACAAATGACACAACAAATGTCACTTAGACGATTCCTGCTCCTTTGAGTTTAAGATACCTTCTTAAGGAAGGTATTCTTGTTACCAAGCGACTCCTAAAGCTTGGTGGGTATGTGCTTTGACAAATCAACATGACAAGGAAGATTAGTGCAATTAAATGAAAAAGTAAATAAGAAAAAAATGTTGTTATCAAATCAACATCCAAACATATAGTTTTGAAAGACATGGTGTTTGTTTTTATGAAAAACCTTCTTTGTAGTTTTCAATTAACTATGGATCGTATCAAGTTTTTAAAGTACAATATACTTCAAGAAACTTGATAATGAAGCTCTGATACCAATTGTGGAAAACTAGAAGGGGGGGGGGGGTGAATAGTTTTGCCAATTAAAACTTCCTTTTAATCTATTTAGATCGACTAATGTCAATCTATTTGGATGTGTGTGTTGGATGTTGATAAACAAGCATATAAAGGTAAGTAATGAAAAGATAAGAGTAAGAAGCACAAAACCACAACACGAGTATTTATAGTGGTTCGGCTACAAGGACACCTTCCTTGCCCTACTCCACTCCCCGAGTCACCTACTCGAGAGTTCGTAAGCACTACACCAACTCCTTATGGCGGAGAAGCCTTCACAACATATCGCCTTAACCTTTTTCGGTACAAAGCTAAATACCGAGTTCCTTCACACCAAGGTGAACCACACCTAACACAATGTCGCCTACCCTTTATACGGTGTTAGGCTAACCACCGAGTTCTTTCACTCCAAGGTGAACCATACCTACACAATGTCTCCTACCCTTTATAAGGTACTAGGCTAAGTACCTAGTTCTTTCACTCCAAGGTGAACTACACCTTCACAACGTCGCCTACCCTTTATTAGGTACTAGGCTAAGCACCTAGTTCCATTGCAATGGAGGAACTACTACCACACTACACCAACGACTAATCCCAAAGGAGATCTACTCCTTTACAACATCATCAAGGATATCAATATCCTTGGATCTAATGCTAGTCTATCTTGTACATCGAAACACACCATATCGAGTGTACATCTAAGGCACCTTTCACTAATGCCTTTGACTAGATCTTCAAGACACCTTTCACTAATGTCTTGTGTCTTCACTTCTAAGCACCTTTCACTAATGCTTCTTTGTCTTGACTTCTAAGCACCTTTCACTAATGCTTCTTTGTGTTGACTTCTAAGCACCTACCACAAGTGCTTATCCTATAGACGATAGATACCCTTCACTAATATCTTCGTCTTGACACTTGAGACATCTTTCACTAATGTCTTCAACACTACACTTCTTTGAAGAAAGAAAGGAATCATCAACAAGAAGACTTCAGTAGCCTTGATGATGAGGAAGCATGGCAACTCATGGACTTGAGCTTGCTCGACTTCAAAGGTGGTGATCTTGCCTTTAACAGAACCTAAAAGATCACCCAAAAACAAAACTACAAACATAGATCTCTTGGATCTGAGGTTAGTGATAAGATCGTTTATAAGCTCAGCTAGGGATCAATAACAAAGACTAATAACATGCACAGCGGAATAAACTAATCAATTCTTTGTTATTGAACAAGGTTTCATTCACTAACACTAACTAATCTTAGACGTTTATAGGAACACGTCTAGATAACTAAACTACTAACTAAACTAATAACCTAGGCGTTTACAAGACTATACGCCTAGGACACACACACGCACACCTTTAGTCAACTACATTATGGAAGACATGTATTAAAACCTACACCCCATGTCCTCTTTATATACTAGAGGATTAGGGTTTACAAATCTCTACTAAGGACTAATAAATAAAACTTCTTTTGCAAGCAAGTCCTTCCATCTTTTTTTAGGTTTCCTTCTTCGTTATTAAGTCCCTCTTATTTCATTCTTTTTGTCTTATCAACTCAAACGTATAATTCCCAAATCTTCCCGAGTTGATAATGACAAAACCATTCTTGAACGAACTTCCCTAGGCGAGTAGAAATTGAGATCATAGATCTCACCATGAATGAAACAAGTATGTCTTCCTTTGTCTTCCCCTTAATCCATGTCATGCCACTCAAACATCTCTTCCCTTTTTTGTTATTATCCAAATAGGGAACATATGCAAATAATGATCTTGACCACCACGAACCAATATCATACTTCCAATCTAAGCCGTCCAATGTTTCGAATTGCCCTCCATGAAGAACACCAAAATGCTTATTAAAAATGAATCCAAAACAGTAGAAAACTCCAACTAGCAGTAGTAATAATGATCAACAGTAGTAAAAATCAAACACTTCCCCTTGAGTGGTGCATGAACATCAAATGATTCTTCAAATCTGTAAGCTCCTTGTAGTGATCACTTGTGAAGAAAACTAAGTATAACGAATTTGATGAAGAAGTAAAATAACCCAAACTTGTATCTTATGTTTTGTTTATCCACGTGACGTTGAACTTATATTGCTAACCAAAAATATAAGTAGACCGCAATCTCTTGACAAAATCCTCATCTTCAATGAGACACTGGGCACTACAATGTAACTCCTTTAAGTGATAGTTAACTAGGTCTTCATCCATCCACCCCTTGACCTATGATAACTAGATTTTGCAAGTATTCGTCAACATCCTTTAAGCACGAACAAGTTATCTCTAAAGTGTAACACCCACTTTGAGATATGATAAGAACACAAACCTGTGAAACTCAACTACAACATCAAATAAATGATATTTAACCTTCTTCGTAATCAATTCTTCAATAAATCCAAAAATGAGCTTGTTGACGATTAAGAACATTTAAAACAAAAACCAATCTCATGTGTGTGTATCATAATAACCTTCCTGTATGTGTAAAACCATCTCCATACATCAAAATTTAGCCGAGAACTCTTATCATGCTCAACTTCCCCTCAAATCCAAAATCATATGAGAATCAAAAACCATTCTTTTTCCATCTCTCTCATAATCCTCGAACACAAATATTAGATCAATAATATTAAATATCACCATCCAATCAACAATAAATAGGTACGAGGTTATCATGCGCTGTCCATATTACTCTATCAAAGTTCATAAATATGCCACTGTCCACTTTAAATTAAGTATAGCAATCTTTAGCAATGGTAACTTGAAGGCTGGTAATCGAAAAAGCTAACAATTACCTTGGAGCAGTACCTTGGAGAAGGAGCAGTACTTTCGTGTATAAACAGCAGTACTTTGAGCAAGGAGCAGTACTTTCGTCCAAGCAGTACTTTCGTACCAAGCAGTACTTTCGTCTCGTGGAGCAGTGCATTAAAATTGATTTTCTGAAAGACCCTTCAGCAGCCAACTTCGACAATGAATAACGTTTTACTGATAGACCAGATCGAAAATCCCTATGGTGAAAAGTTAGACTGATATATACAGAACGTCCACCAAAAATTTCGTCAGGATCCAACGGTTAACGAAAAAGTTATGATCGTTACAAAAAGCAAAGTCTTTGTAGAGTACGAATTTACTTTTCGGTTTCTGCAAAGATACTTCACGACAGCTTATAACTTTTGATTGAGAGCTCTAATTGACAATCCCTCCGGTGAAACATTAGATGGATATATTGATATGCACCAGAAAAAATTGTAGCTCGATCCAACGATTAACGACAAAGTTATCGTCGTTTGAAAACTGTCCTGCAGAAGCCTTTACGAAAATTTCCAGATTCGATTTAGATTTTGCTTAGATTAATCAGTGTACTTGCAGCTTCTTTCTCAACCTCTTTATATTTGGGTGGTGACACAGAGATGGTAGTAACAATTGTGGAAGTAGTTATGATAGCAGTGGGTACAATTGCCATGTCTCAAACTCCAAAGAAGCTGCAGTGATGGTTTCAAAAGTACTAGCCGTGGTTGGACACACTATCGCTGGTTATGTCTGCATCACTTCATCTTCTACCACAGTCTTCAAAATTTCAAGAACAGCTTTATTCCCATCTTTGTCAAAGACTACAAATTATGCTGCTTGATCTCCACTATCCACATCAGTCTCTATATGCTCATCATTAGCCTCCCCTGAATTCATGTCTTCACTCCTCCCCTGTTTGGTTACATTCTCCACATTCAGCAACCCCAGGTATTCTTACTTTCTCCAAAACAAACATCCTATGCTTCAGCCTCTGAATTTCCTTACCCTGAAACACAGCCAACTCTTGAATACTTGAGATTGTATCATCCATTTTAGCACATTTAGCCGTCAATTCATTAAAAAGTTTAAGAATATCCTCCCACTTCGACCTGTTAACGGGTCAGAAGTGGTTCATTGGAAAAGTCATCATGTACCATAGTAGGATCCGTTAATTCATGTTCATGTTCCAATCTATCCTCATCACTTCGAAAGCTTTGTGTTAATCGCTCAGAGGTGAATCCTTGGATATAGAAAACATAGCATCGTGACCTAGCCTGATCATCTATGCACCTATATTAGCCAGTTGGCTAGGGATTCTCCACGTGTTAAGTTCCAAGGAACTCCCCACATTGGAAGTTGCCAAAGGTTGGGTCTTAATGATGTTTCCACTAGCGACCAAAGATCTAAGCAGGAATCGTAAGTGGAAGCCCTTCCAATCATGTCACCTCCACCACTTTTGACAGCCTCATGAGCAACACCACTAGCACTAGCCTGAGGTTGCTTAGTGCCCTTCCTCCTCCTAGTCCACACAATGGGGTTAACAGTTGTTGCAAGTGTACTAACAGTGGTTTGAGATATACTAGCTGTTTACAAGTGGTTTGAGAGTCACTATTAGTGGGTTCAGGTACTAAGGGTTGGGCTTCAAGACCTTCAGCAAACTCAGGAACAGCAGGCAAAGAGATCATATGTGGGAACAAAGGAACATCTATGATTTGAACATTTGGCATTTGATTCCTCATATGTGCAAACACCTTAGGAAGCATATAATGAACTTCATATTCTCTAGAATGCTCAATAGGTTCTTCAATTTGACTCTCAACAATCAATTGCACAAACCTAGGATATAAATAATATTTTCCTTTCTTCCTAATGTTCTGCACAAGACCATCATAAATCATCCTAGACCAATTAAACTTCCTTCCATCAGAAAAACATATAATAGCTATAGCAATATTAGATGGAAAGTCATTAAAACCAGTGGTCTTGTTACTCAGACACATCAACAAGGTGTGCATTAAAAACTTCCATTGAGGTGAAAACAGACTCTTAAAATTTTTTACCTTTTCACCCATGTGTGTATAGCCTAACCTCTCTAAACCAGCAAAAATCTCAACATCTGAAAGATTATCAACACCATTAGCATCATCAAACTTCAAAACCCTTCTAATGATCTCCTCATCAACCAAAATTTCATTCTCATCCACAATAGAACTAAACACCTCTACTCCATCTAACCTTCTCAAGCTTAGCATTTCCCAAAAGCTCCAGAACTGATGTATATAGGCTTTAAGGATGGTTGGTGTGACAGTTAAGGCAAAGTGAATAGGATGTAAATAAGGAAATCAATCATTTGATGAAAACCTTCGACGATCTATTGTTTTGGCCGTGTTAGCAACAAGGTTATAGGTTTGGGAATACTGGTTCGCCATTGTGATTGATGATGTAAGTGTGGTGGGATTAAGGAATTAAGCAAAGTAAAGTGATTAGGGTTTATGGAGAGCGCCAAGTTGAAATGGTTTGAAGATCAATTAAATGATCCATCGTGATTTGGGGAAATAATAATGTTGTTAGCAAATGTACCAAGCGACCCTTGAAGAATCCAAAAACAAAGAAACATGCTAGCGATGGTTTCGCCTCTATCCGTGGTTTGAAAAACACTAGCAAAGGATACGAATTGCACTCAACCAGTTGACCATCAGATTTAGCAAGCAAATCTGTGTCAAAATTAGTGATATCATACAAAAATATGAAGGATTACACAATCTTTTTTTTAACACAAAAGCTCCAAAGATCCAAAGAATAATCTCCAAATCAAAAGCTCTAATGTACACAAACCTTCATACCTGCACATCACCAACATAAACCAAATACAGAGAAGATAAGGTCGTGACAGTGGTTAGCAAAACACAGAAGTGGTTCCATAACACTAGCAGTGGTTAGCCAATGCTAAAGCTAAGTTGGTCAACTTCCAGTATTAATTCGTAGTCAAAGTCAAACGACCTTATTAACTTCTCAACCACTAAAACCTTCCTCTAATTTACTCACTAATACCTTTACTTCAGCTTATAAAAGAGTCTCACGCCCCAAATAACACACATCTCAATTAAACCAAAACCCTAATTTCTCAAAAATCACAATCAACAACAATCATCATGTGGAATCAACCGAGTCATTGATCTAACATCTTCCTCCTCCTCCTCATCATCATCATCAAGTGATGATTCTAACCCATGGCATCTGTACCTTCCTCCACAAGAACCAAGACCTAGAAAGTCCCCATTTCTTCCATCATCCTAAGATGATAGTGTGATTGATCCTAGTGAGTCATCAAGAGGATCGATGATTCCACTTGGAGCCTAGAGCCAACCTTCAATAGGTTGGTGAATGAGGAAGCAAAGAAATCACAACCTTCACCATCTCAACCTCAACCAAGGCCACGTGCCAAAAATCCACCACTCCCAAAGAAACAGAGGTGGTTCTTGGTCTTCCTGCACCAAGTTTTGGTGCTTCATCACATATCGGTAAGGAAAGGGTAAAAAGGAAGATGGAGTGATGCTTTATGGTGGAATGAGTAGATGGGTCAACCGAAGACTTCTCATATTACAAACCCATATCTTGTATTCATCTTTATCATCTTCGCTTTTCATCAATCCATCCTTTTTAAATTCTTCGTCTTGGTCATGCTTAGCACCGACTTTTGGAATAGATGATATGGGCTAGTGTAGGTGTAGGAAATCTTGTATAGAACTGATCTTTTATTTGCACTTGAAGTTAATTGTAAGTCGTAGGTAGCTGCTTTTCTTGAATGAATGAACAATTGAACTTCAACACTTCTTTTGCATCAGTAATTAGCTTTCTTTTGTCTACAAAATGGTTAGTGGGAACAAAAAGCAACAAGCAGTGGTTTGAACATAACTATCAGTGGTTAGAAACAAGAATAGCAATACTAAGATCAC
>OU343225.1:280747740-281143806 GCA_910596185.1 Chrysanthemum makinoi | reverse complement strand
TTGATGAGCTAGAGTTTCGTCAATGCTTCTACTAACCGTCGGAGCTTTCGCCAAATACTCTGCACTATAACTCCATTATGACCTCACAAAATTTTTAGAGACACTCACGAATTGTTGACGCACCCATTTGCACGTATTCGTTAGACATCAGCATTGACCCCGTATGCCAATTGACGGATTGACGAAGTACACTTTATCAATGGAGAAATACCAAGTAAGCCTGTACAATAGGAGTTTGTTGGAAATAAGGTGAATGATCGGTTATATCTCGGACAATTAATTTGGTGAATAGTCGTCGGCTCATACGGAAACGATCATGGAATGCTGTATCGCCGTATGTTGGGGTCTCGCTGAAGTAAGCATCCACTGAACGGTTATGAGCACCCAAACGATCCATAGTAACAGTGTTTCGTGAGAGTTTTTGTGAGGCTTGAAAAGCCTCCCAACACTCTTCCGCAAACATCATAAACTCGGTACTGGCTTCATTTTCATCATCCGATGACGAATCGGCAATGAATAGCTCGTAAGAATTAAAACTCATAGTGTGGAAAGAATATAGAGAATGTGTGAAATGAGATTTGTGAGTTTAGTGTGTAAATATGTTGTGTATTTATAGGGTAGTTTAGTAGGGTTTTTTTTTTTTTTTTAAGCCTAAAACATTTTAAATATTTATGTTTAAACGGTAAAATATGCAACGGATAGAAATGAGTCGATCTTGAGGACGATTGAATGCAGCCAAACATGAGGCGATCGACTTGCCACACAGTAGGGACGATCGACTTGCACTCGATCGCCATGAGGGAACGATCGACAGGCGATTGCCTTATTGGGGCTAGCCTTAGAATTTATTTGTATACGTTTAAAACATTTATAAGGCAAAGCTAAAACTGATTCGAATGAGATTTAGAATAATGTAAACTTTTTTCATGTAAACCCCACGCCCCGCAACGGAGTGCGTGTAAAAAATCTTGGTGATAAACATTTTTATTGTTGGCCATAATCAAAAGCTGCCTATTGAACATAAGCTTAAGTCAAACTTAGAAAACTGAGTTGACGATGATAAATACGATCTTATTACACCCGGTCATAATGACCATAAATTCTTAATTTTTGCTTTTCTATTTCTACTAAGCACAAAAGTAGATAAATTTTATCAAAATATTGATTGATATTATAATTAAACGAATTGTTTGAGTCATTTCCGTCTGACTTAATCTTATTATATTTACATGTTTATTAAATATAATCCCCCTATGTGGGCATAAATGGGTCAAAACAAAGGAAATGCACAAGTCATATATCAGCAGCATAACAAGGTATTAAGGTGTATCCTACAAAGTTTAACCGCATTATTCAAAATAAGAAGCTTAATTCTTTCTGTTAAAAGAAAGATGAAAACTGTTATGTCAACAGGCTATTTAGACAAGAAAAACAGAGTAATTTTTCATCTGAAGACAAAAGATACTATCCATGAATAACCTCAGACTATCATCATTTCGCACTTGACTGAAGAAGAGACGCTAGGCTGACTCTCCATCCAGCAAACAACGCCGGAACCTTCCTCTCTACCAATAAGGATGCTAAGCCAACTCCAGTCCCATAGCTCGAAGAAGCATCCTTAGCTTGATAACTACTTCTAGTCATCTGCATTTCTGATAGTCTGAAAAGCAATAACCAAAAGGTTTTATATCAAAAGATGAGCAAGTCTACTTTCAAGTTTCAACACAACTGCTTTGATCAAAAATGAAATTCTATATATCTAAGTTAGCAATTTGATTGGAGTATTGGACTTCTTCCGCACTATAAATAAAGATGTCACTTTCAGCAATCGTATAATCAAGTTATTTGAATCATGTACTTAAGATATAGCATAACCAGTGGTTAAATGTTGAAAATCTTCCATGAAAATGGCCTCCTTCTTTACACCAACTATGCATGCTAGTCATTGAAATTACACAAAAATTATAATTTTAATTTAATTTGCAAGTCAGAGTATAAACATGTGACACACAAATCTTTTTGTATAAATATGGCGATATGCAATTGGAAAAATGTGAATATACACTGATGATTTTATCTAGTACACCTCATTGAATTAAATGATTATAACAATTGCAATAGTATATTATGAGTCTTAGCTGAGAATACAGACACAAACTTTTATACAATTTACTGGTAAATGATGGAAGCCCGGGAGTGTGAAAGGAACACTAATGAAATTAGATTAATACTTGAGACCTATTTGGTTCATTTTGGTTTCTTCTATCTCTACCGCATAACAAAAAAGTAGCTAAAAGGATAACAGGTCAGATGGGTCGAAAGTTGCGAAAGGTGTATTGCCAATGCAAACAATCCTACTAGATCACTTCACATACAAATTAGAGCATTTTTGTGATATTATATTTATAGTAGTAGTATTTGACATGACGATTATTTATTTATGCTTAATTGTTTCTGAACAAAGTTATTCAGGTCAACTGAAGCCTTTTGACCCTCCAACCCAACCAATGTTCCACCACTAATGCTGACTGCAATATACATGCATTAGAATTTGGTGCATAAGAGATGCATCTATGATCAAAACATAGCATTCAATTTGTCTAATAGCTTCTTTTTGGAATATCCATGAAAATATTCCATTTTCGGAATTCGTCTACTACAAAGTGTTACTAAAAAACCATTTTGTACACCAGTTCGTCATTATTAAGGGGTATTTCATACATGAGAAGATAGATAAACATTTTCATAAAACTATGTGCTTCGTCTAATGCTGCATTTATTTTGGCACAGAGGAGTAAGATGTGCTTCCTAATCTCATAACCATATGATTATCTGCTTGAGTTTTAAGCTTTTCCAGAAGGATAGTCTGTACATTATTTATTTACATCTCCTGTAAAGGACTAATAGGGCAAGGTTGTCAAACAGAAAGAAATCAAGTGCCAAACACTCAGATAATGAACTTTGTATCATCTTAAGTTTTGAGCGAACCTTGAAAAGTTGTAGGATAAGAATGTTATATTTCAATAATCATAAAATATACAGGCAACTTCTAAAATTACGTCACAACCAACTCCAAACATCCAAAGGCATCCGCTTGAATTAATAAACTTATCGACAGAAAGTCATACAATCAGTGGTATATGAGTCCAAGACTACAAGCATAGTCAGCAAGGAGAATAAGAGGCTGCTGGTCAAAATTCCATTAGAACTTTCAATTGGATTTTTTTTACTCGAAGAATCAAAATAAGATAATCAGTGGCTCATTGCTACGGATGGTTAGATAGTTTTACGTTAATCTAACTAATTGATTCTCTTTTAGGCTCCAAGCTTAGTCGAGTAGAACAAACCATATCCGACACTTAAGCAACTAGCTTAACCAACAAGTACAATCAAAAAACAACAATACCCACTCCCGTCAGAGCGATGCATGGGTTAACAAGTACTACAATAAAAATAAAATTAAAAATAATAATAATAAAAATTAAAAATTAAAAATAAAAAAAAAAAAAAGGTATAAATGCTAGACATAGTTCTTTTGAGTTTTGAGGGTGTCTTGGATCCTTTTTTCCCAGCCACTGTACTCTAAGCCGCAAAAGAAATGTTCTATGTTACTACTTAAATATGCTATTAAACATAAACAAATAGCTTCATAAGTGAAAATTTATGTCCATCTACAGTTCCCTCTGGTGTCTGTTGAACCATTAGAAAAAAACTAAACAAAAATCCAAAAACCATAATATGGAACTAAGAACAATAAAAACAGAAGGAATACCTGGATGTGAATGAACCCTCTTCGTAAGAAATTGTTGAGAGACCTTGTCGCTGTTTATGCTTGGGATTAGCAGTGCACAGAACAAATACTCTCCCACGACGCTTCACTGTTCTGCAGAATTCACACATTTTCTTCACTGACGATCTCACCTTCATATCTGTAGGCTAATCCATTTCAATAAAAAGAAAAAAATAAACAATTTCAGAACATCTCGAAACATAAATCAGAAGGAAGGAATGCATAATCTGAGTCAGATGACGTTCACAAGATTGAAGTTATTTATTTACAAGGCCGCATAGGTTATTTTCTTTAAAGCTAGCAGTTATTTATTCAGAAAAAAACACATAAAACAGATAATTGGCTCAAGTAATCATGATATCTAAGAAAGGACCTTTCATTTCAATAGTTAACCACCCTCTTTGTTTTATTGTCTTTCCTTTTCCTTATAATCATTAGCTAGATTTCGAACTATATAACTGTTCTTAGTGTTCCACATTCCTGCTTCTTAACTTTGTATACTACTACACGATCTGGTTAACTACCTGTGTTCCGCAATAGTCCGTACCTTGTCCCATCCTATTCTTAATTTGTAACTTAGAAATTGTACGCATCAATTTTACGTAAGAATCTAGTCGTGAATTATATGATAAAATTCATGTTATCTAAACAATACCAGCATAGATCAAAGAGCAAGCTAAATAGATAAAAAATAAATAAATAAAAATGTGTAACCTAGAGCAAGCAAATTAAAACTTTGGTTACACCACTTTAAAAAAGGATCTTATCATAATAATGCACAAAATTCATCGAAATTGCTTCCCCATAGATCTTACTTCCTACTGGACTCTAATCATACCAAGTCATAGACATGCATAAACACCTAAGATGCATAGAGAATTCAGCCCATAACTGTGCAGGCTTCGGGAAATTTATAAACATGTATACCCGCACAAGCAACTAACATCTAGCTCTAAGATATAACCAACTAAAAGCTGTTCAGCTTATCCTGGAAGGGCGAGTCTCTTACTCAGATGTACACGGCCTAACTTGTGTATCCCCGTGCCCGTTTACCGTTTCCGAGCCTTTCCACTCGTGACTGTCATTAGGTGCATTGGTGATACTACGTGAGAAAAATTACATACCAGTACACAAACAGCCCCATTTCCATTCCAAAACAGACCCATTTCCAAAACTAAACAGACCCGTTTTCATAAACAATATCCTTAGTTTCAGAAATCAAAACAGCCCATTTCAATACGTAACATTAGGAACACAAAGAGCATACATAAATATCTATCAGTAAGTGTGCTTATAAGATACATATATAAATAGAAATGCAATATCACTCAAGAAACCATTAATGGAGGTTTAAGATTGATACCCGATATTTGAATCAAAATAATTGATAATAAATCGATGTTAGAACACGTTTACATACCTGATCCTTAAAAGATTTGAGCTAAAATTGTTTTCGGCTCAGTGTTATTTTAGGTTTATGTGTGTGTTTCTTAACTTTCTGATTGGTTTTTAGAGGGTGTTTGGTTAAGCGGGTAAGTTTCTTAATATCTGTTCCAATCTTCTACCTTAAACTTTATATCTACAATAAAAATCATAAAACTATCAAAAGTTTTAAAACTGTTCTATTCTTATATAAATTTTATGTTAGGGTGATCAGAATGGAACACTTCTCAAACTTGGCTATTATTTTATGGTTATTGTTTATGTTTAGTCATGCTTTAACGGGTTGTATTTGTACATAAAGTTGGTTGAAATTAGTTAAATTCAAGGGTGGGTGTTTAAAATTAATGTATAACATGTTAATGCATAGATGGATACGTTAAGCACATTAATTTTAAAAAATTACATAAGAATGGAACAGTTTTGAAACTTTTGATGGTTTTTACTTTTTATGATTAGTATAAAGTTTGAAGTATCAAATTGAAATACTCATTAAACTTGATTATTATTAGGTGACATATTCCCTTTTCGATATTAAAGGGGTGTTTGGTATTGAAGGGAAAGAAAATCCAACCTCCATCGTCGGTTTTGTTAATTTTGGAAAGTGAAATGACTAGGGATTTATATATGGTTAATTTCATTGAATAGTAAAGTTCCAATAATTTTTAGAGTTAGGTAATCAACTCTTTGACTAAACTATCTAGCTAACGAAATTTGTTGTCTAGAAAATAACTAATATGACAAGTCGATTTTTCACTCATTTTTTATTATATACAGTTTATAAATTAATAACTTCGATAAAGCTAATAATTTTTCAGGTCTCAACTCGGGACCAGTACAAATTTGGACGCCAGATAAAATAATAAAATAATAATTTTTTTGAAACCCCAATGTATATATATTTTTTCAACGAAACTATAAATTAATAATTACTAAAACAATCCAAACATATTGTATCGACAATAAAAGTAAAATGTGATTTTTGTTCAGTGATCTAAGACACATACATCAATATTGTATCGACAATAAAAGTAAAATGTGATTTTAAGCCTTGTGCAATAAAACTTCATATGTCTTTGGTACTATTAAATTTCTTTGAAGTAAGATAAACATTAGTAAAAAAAATCTTGATAAAACTAAAAATATACCTTAGCACCTCATTCACGAGAATTCTGATACACACATGACACAACCACTATTTTCATTTCATTATTGGTTCCCTTTAAAATACATACAATTACAATATCTTCTTTTCATTATTTCATTTCTTGTTGATACATTGTACAAAAGTAAATAAATGATACAGATGTATTTTAATTCCCAGCTATTACTATATCAGACAAAAAAACGATATGGGCGTTAACACATTCAACTCTCAAATTAAATAGAAATTTCAAAAGAAAAGATAAACACATGATGGAACAATATTGCTACCATACTGTCCATACACCCCAATATGTCAAACTATATTTCCTCCACTATTATTCATCATATACTACTTAACACACATCTCTTCTTTACCATGCCCCTAGGCCCTAGCTACTAAACACCCATGAGTTGACATTGTACAAAGTAAATAAATGATAGAGATGTATTTTAATTCCCAGCTATTACTATATCCGACAAAAAATGATATGGGCGTTAACACATTCAACTCTCAAATTAAATAGAAATTTCAAAAGAAAATATAAACACATGATTGAACAATATCTGGCTACCATACTGTCCATACACCCTAACATGTCAAACTATATTTCCTCCCACTATTATTCATCATATACTACTCAACACACATCTCTTCTTTACCATACCCCTAGGCCCTAGCTACTAAACACCCATGAGTTGACATGTTCAAGAATATAATTCATTTAGTTAACAATGTGAATATAACTGAAAAATATATTTAATCCATGTATATTACAATAACATTTATGAATATCAGTCCTTTTACTTCTTGCACTCAACTTGGGAGACTTGTTTTCTTTGACCAAAAGTACACATATGCTCACTGATGTATGGCTTCACCAATGGTACACCGTACCCAGTTACACACAATCTTTCTTCGGAGATTTGTTGTTTGTATTCTAGAGTTTGTAACTCGATTTTATAAAATAAAATAAATTATGACCGGGATACTTAAGTTTTAAATAAATTGACCCATTTCAAAACCAAAGGCAAAAACTTATCACAAAAAACCAACTACATACTTCAAATTTAATGTGTCTTGCCTATTTTCTTGTTTAGTTGGCTAAAGACTAAAACAAGCCAAAAAAATCTATGGATTTGCTCTCTAAGAAGTAAACAAAATTTAAAAAAACTATATGAAAACAAAATTGGAGCTAAATTTATTCTTAAATATCATATTAGTTACACGAGAAACACCTTTTGGGCGTAACCAGAAAACTCATTGCGAATTGAATAACCATCCTTTGCAAACAAATTTTATCAAATAAAAATTTTTATGGAGCCCTAAAATGGCTAATATCCCTTTCGCAAAAGCCAATAGCATCCCTTTTGCAAAAGAGATGTTAAAACCACGAATATTACAAAGTATATCACAAAGTCTCATAAACATGTTCGAGAGATATGCTAGCCTATAAAATACAAGGGAAAAAAACCCATAAATTTATACAACTACTCGCCCATCTCATTATCATTCATTAGCATCAACCTACACCAGATATAGCATGACAACCAAATATCAAGAAGAAGAAACAAAATCAAATTTAGAAAAAAACCCACTACAATTAAAATCCAAAACGTATCATGAATAAACTTACCATGCCATATATCTTTGTTAATGCTTAATATAATTTCCATAACACTAAAATATGTCCTACTATGCCATAAACCAACAGGTTTCATGGAACACTCAAAATTTATTTTAAAGCAAAATTACATTTATAATACAATCTTTCTTTTCATGCATCAAAAGTCGTTGAAGATTAAACGATGCAGTTGCATCTTCCAAAAAAATTATTTCTTAAAAAATCTTCTTGGTTTGTTTAATTTGACTTGTGAGTTCATCTCTAAAGATGGAGAACACTTTAAAAGTTGTCACTTATTTCAAGTGGGCTACATATATGATAAGCTATAAAAGAAACAAAAAACATGAACACACAATTACATAGATAAGATATACTATTAAAACAAATTTGTTCTTACCATCTAGCAATCTAGCACCATACTCAACAATGTTAATTTATGAAGAAAAAAAATATAATAAAATCAAAGAGTCATTTTCTAGATTGCGGAGAAAAAAGTAAAGTGAGAAATATTTGCATATCTATGTAGGGTAAATAAATAAGTGAGATTGGTGAAATACTAAAATTAGTAGGCAAAGAATGGTGCTTCTTAACAAGGGTGATTCCCTCTTTCTTCAAATGCAACCAAAGCTGAAATAATCACACAAATGATAAGTAGTCAGAAATCAAGAAGATGGTGTAAAGCAACATAAATTAAGCCATCAAAAAACAACTACTTTAAAGCCTTTATATTCAAATTACATATATTTTTTTGAAGTAAAAGGGAAGAGCAACAATGAATGTACCTTATGCAAGAACTTGAGAGAGGAGGTGAGGAACTGGTGGAGTAGTTGGAGATGGAAAGAGAGTGGGTTCAGATTTGTGTCAAAGAAAAAGTGAGAAAGATGGATGTTGGTGTAGTTAATCAAAGAAGAAAAAGTGGGTTGGTTGTGTGTTAATACAAATAAGCCGTAAAAACGTTTATTTATATTTTACGATCTTCTAATGTTTTGTCGATAACAAACGTAAAATCATTTTAACGAAACAAATAAAATACGTAATTGATTTGAGCCAACAGTTTTCTAACACACTTACGTTTTCACATAAAATACTAAACAAGTATAAGTGATTTTATGATTTAGTAATACATATGTATAAAAACTAGTGTTTACATATTGGGTGAATATATACATAACTAGTATATATTATAATGGGTAATACAATTGGGAAGAAACTTAAGTATTTGACCCATTGACCAAATACATTGAATGTAGTTGGGTACAACCCAAAGTCCATGACCCATAACTCATTGCATGACATCATGCTTATGTCATATATGGATAATATCTATGACCAATGGTTTTAATCCATGGCCCATAGTTTTAATTCACGTGTCATGGACTAGATGCATTGCATCTTATAGATACATTGTATCTACTTGATATCCATGATCCATAACCCATGACCCATGACCCAAAACCCATGGGCAAAAGGGAGCATCCCACGGATCCCCGTTTTATGATCGACGGATCCTCAAGTGAGGATCCGTGGAACAGTAGCTATTTTCTCTCTATAAATAGTGAGCCATTTCTTCATTGTTTCTCACCCCTTTCTCACATATTTTCTCTTTGAGTTATAAACTCTCTAACCTCAGATCCAAGTGATCTATGTATGTAGTTTTGTTTTCATGTGATTTTCTAGGTTCCTCTAAAAGGCGAGATCACCATCTTTTGAAGACGAGCAAGCTCAAGTCCATGAGTTTCCATGCTTCGTTATCATCAAGACTATTGAGGTTCTCTTGTTGATAGTTCTCTTCTTTCTCATAAGAAGTGTAGTGTTGAAGACATTAGTGAAGGGTGTTGATCATCCGTATTGAAAGCACTAGTGAAGGGTGCTTAGAAGTCAAGGTCAAAGGCATTAGTGAAAGGTGCCTTGAAGACCGAGTCAAAGGCATTAGTGAAAGGTGCTTTAAAGATCGAGTCAAAAGGCATTAGTGAAAGGGGCCTAAGGTGTACATTCGATATGGTGTGATTCGATGTACAAGATAGATTAGTATTGGGTCAAAGGATATTGATATCCTTGTTGATGTTGTGAAAAGGAGTAGATCTTCTTTGGGGTTAGGTGTTTTGTAGTGTTTGGGTAGTAGTTCCTCCATTGTAATGGAACTCGGTATTTAGCCTAGTACCAGATAAAGGGTAGGCGACGTTGTGATAGGTTTGGTTCTACCTCGTGGAAGAACCCGGTATCTAGCCTTGTACTGGATAAAGAGTAGGCAACCTTGTGAAGGCTTCTCCGCCATAAGGAGTTGGTGTCGTGTAGTGTTTACGAACTCTCGAGTAGGTGACTCGGGGAGTGGAGTAGGCAAGGAAGGTGTCCTTGCAGCCGAACCACTATAAATACTTGCGTTGTGGTTTTGTGCCTCTTACTCCTTATCTTTTCATTACATACTTATATATGTTTGTCTATCAACATCCAACACACATGTTTAATAGATTGACATAAGTCGATCTAAATAGTTTAAAACTAAGTTTTAATCGGTAAAACTATTCAACCCCCCTTCTAGTTTTCCACAATTGGCATCAGAGCTTCGTTACCAAGTTTCTTAAAGTATATTGTACTTTAAAAACTTGATACGATCCGTGTTTAATTGAAAACTACAAAGAAGGTCTTTTTCAAAAACAAACACCATGTTTTTAAAATACCTTGTTTGGATGTTGATTAGATAACAACATTCTCTTTTATTTATTTAATTGCACTAACCTTCTTTGTCATGTTGCTTAGCTAAAGCTCATACCTACCAAGCCATAGGAATTTCTTGGTAACAAGACTACCTTCCCTAAGAAGGTATCTTAAACACGAAGGAACCGGAATTGTCTTTTGACACTTGTTGTGTCATTTGTAAAGACATTCCTAAGTGCTTTAGAGGTATGATTTTCCGCTTATCTCTAAATAACATTAGATTAATAAATAAGTATGCTTATATAGTGTTAGGATTTAGAAAATCCGATAGTTAAAGAGTCGGTCACCTCGAGTATATGTATTCGTTAGAAAGCTCGTAGTCGTAGTCATGTTATGTTAATAAGTAGTTAGTTAAGTAACATCGTGGAGGACGGACGGGTCTTTACCCACTGTATGCCTGATCCACAGCCCGTAGGAGGCGTGTCTTATAAGAAACTATAAATACCCTCTACCTCCCAAGGTAGAGGGTTGGAGCTTTACAATACCATTTTTCTTTGTCTCACTAAGTTCCCTAAACTCTTCCACTTTCTCTCTCTAGAACATAAATTATACGCCATATATATATTATATGTGATGTGTTTATGAAATCCAATATGTTACAAATGGTATCAAGAGCTATGGTTTGATCATTTATCTTTCATGTTCTTGGATTTCTAGTGGTTTTCATAAGGTTTTTGGGTTTGAATGAGTTTAGAGTAGTTTGCATCATTTGGATCATCTCTAGTGTTAAAGTTTGGATTTTGATAGTACTTTTATATTTAGAATCATTATAAGTGTTTAGGTTTTGATTTGGAAGGCTTGAATCAGTGTGGTTGGGTTGTTTTTGGATTGAAAAGTGGTGTTTTAGTAAGTTTCTAGTAAGCGGTTTGTGTCTCGGATAACTTTTCTAGTATGCGATTTGTCCTTGTTTTTATGCGATTTGTCTCTCAAATGATTGCTTTTTGAAGCGATTTGTCTATTTCTGGGAAGCGATTTGTACACTATGCGATTTGTCTATTGAGACAAAACGACAAGAAAGGACAAAGTAGTGGTTGTACTTGTGCGATTTGTATGCTTAAGCGATTTGTCTGTTTTAAGCGACTTGTTTATTTAAGCGAGTTGTCTATTTAAGCGATTTGTCCAGTTAAGCGACTTGTATGTTTAAGCGATTTGTGTGTTTGAGCGATTTGTATGTTCTAGCTATTTGTCAGCTTAAGCGATTTGTCGTTTAAAGCGATTTGGGAACCTGTGCGATTGGTCAAGTAAGCGATTTGTCTTTTGAGACTTATTGTTTCTTCGTGTTACATTTTACGGTTTTCTCTTGATTTAGTAAAATCCCGTGAAAGAATCTATTTCCCGGTTTAATCAAAGAGTTGTGAAATCCCCTAGAATCTGTAACCATGTCTACAATCACCTCTTCCGTTGCTGATGATGTACAAGCTGCAGGATCTGACACTCGTCCTCCCATGCTGGACAGAACCGACTATGACTCTTGGGCTCAAATAATCAGACTGTATTGCTTAGGAAAAGAAAATGGGGTTAACATACTTAAGTCAATTGATGAAGGACCATACCAAGTTGAGACTACCAGAGACATTCTTGAAACTGCTGCTGATGGTTCAGTAATATTAGGATTGGATAGGCCAAAGACGTATGATGAACTGACAGATAAGGAGAAGAAGATATACGATACTGACATCAGGGCTTCAAACATCATACTTCAGGGTTTACCTAAGGATATTTACAAGTTGATCAATCACAACACTGAAGCTAAGGCAGTATGGGACAATGTTAAGATGCTTCTCTCGGGTTCTAAATTGACTAAAGAAGACAGGGAATCTCAACTGTATGATGACTTTGAGAACTTTAAGATGAATCCAGGGGAAAGTGTTACTGAATATCATGTAAGATTCCATAAGCTTGTGAATGATATGAGGAATATCAAAATGACAATGCCAAATATTCAGCTTAACTTAAAGTTTGTGAACAACATGAATCCCGAATGGCACAAATTTGTCACTGCAGTCAAGCTAAACAAAGGTTTGAGGAACACCAATTATGAGCAATTGTATGCTTACTTGCTCCAAAATGAGAAGCATGCTGTGTTTGAACGAATGATCCTTGAAAAGTTTAACAACAATGCTGGAAATGCTAGCTCTTCACATGATTCAATTGCATTCTACACTAATGTGGGTATAACTACCAAGGCATCTCAAGTCATACCTACTGGAAATGGTAATCACAAACTCATTCCAGATCCAGGGTATAAGCCTCCAGATTCAGACTCATTCATGGAATAGCTTGTCAATCAACTAGCTTTAATGATCAAGCAGAACTTGAACTTCACCCCACACACCAACAATCACCTCAGAACTTCATCCAATCTTCACAATCATGCTATGGTTAAAGACGGAAAGGTAGTAATGCAAAATGTGCAAGGAAGACAGAATGCATACCTTCCACATAATGAGCAAGGGAATGTTGGTGCTGGATATGGGAATGTTGGTACTGGTTATGGGAATGTTGGTGCTGGATATGGGAATGCTAGCGGTGGTGGTGGATATGTGGGTAATCAGAATCGTGGAAGGAACATGGCTCAGGGTCAAGCAAAGCCTATCAAGTGTTACAACTGTGGTGGAGAAGGTCACATCGCAAGGAATTGCATCTTCCAAAACGTCCACAAAATACAGAGTACTTCAGGGACAAGATGTTGCTGGTGCAAGCTCAAGACAGTGGAGCTGTGTTGAATGAGGAAGAATTGCTATTCCTTGCTGAGGGAAACGCCAAAACTTATGATACTGATGTGGATGAACATCCAGTGCAGGGTATGGGTCAGAACAATCCCAACGCATTTCAAGTTGCAGACTGTGATGCATTTGATTCAGATGTTGATGATGAACCAACTGCCCAAACCATCTTCATGGCTAGTATCTCACCAATGGTCACTCGAAGGGCTTCTTCACCAAAACAGGCCAATCCTTCCAGGGAATCTATCATCTCAGAGGTATTAAAACTATACAATGAGGTTGGTGTGCAAAAGATGCATGACAAAGTACAATCAACTGAAATTATTGAACCAGATATTGAAAATATGGGTAATAGCAATGTTGTCCCATATGATCAATATGTGAAGCAAGATGGAAGTAAATATATACCAAGTAATGCATCTTCTGCAGTCAATGATGACTATGTTTTTGATTAATACACTGCATGTGCTCCTGATGATTCCATAACCTCTGAACTTAATGCCTATAAGGAACAAGTTGCCATTTATGAACAACGTGCTAAGTTTGAATTGACCACACGTGAGCAGGAGATGGATAACCAAATACTTACAGTCATTAGAAAAAGTAATTTTAGAGAAGAAATGTTAAAACAAGAGTTAAACTCCTTACAAGAAAAGCTTACTAAAACTGTTAAGCAAAAGCAAGAACTTCAAGAAAATGTTAAAGTGCTTAAACACGAATTTAATGCTAAGGAATCAAAACTTTTGAATGACTTTTCCAATCTAAAAACTTTGAAAAACAAACTTGAAAACAAACTGTACGTACAAGGGAACACCATTCAAACTGCTCACATATACACTAAGCACAGAGTCTTAAGCGATAAGCATAGTATTCCCCTTGTAGAGGAGCCAAATCCCGAGTTTTGTAAAAAGGCTAAAGCTTATCATAAGGTAGTATATGATGGTAATGAGATCCTCAAGCCTATGCAAATACCATCATGTATTGGAAGCACTGAAGAGGATAGAAAATTAGAAGATGTCTCTAGGGAGAAAATGAAAAAGAAGCTAAAAGATCCTCAGTATAAAAAGCAAAATATAACGCTTAAACCCCATGATCATGCTAAAGAAAATTGGATTTCCTTGAACAAGTTTAAGCCTCAAACTCAATTAACCCCAGAACAAGTTTTTTAGAAAAAAGACATGGATAAGCAAAAAGCTAATGAACTTGTTGAAACAAACACTCCTCTTAGGAAAGTGCCTCCAGCTACTGTGTATCCTCCGAATACACCAATGCATTTAGTGCCTAGAACTCTTCCCACTAAGAGCAAGACCTTAATCAGCCTGTATGTTATTTACCAACTATTCGTTGATTTTGAGAAGACATGTAAGAAGAGAATCACACCTACAGGGATAACTGAAGGGGAAAGGGGTTTTGAGCAAACTAAAGAATACTATTTAACTGAGGTCATGCCTTTCTTTAAACAATTAAAAAATCAATTTGAGAGTCTTCAAAAAGGGATAAATTCAGGGATTAAAGAAATGGAAAAGGAATTTGATGAAATGATAATTGAGGTCAATGATTATGAACGTGAACTCAAATGTAATGAAATTGAAAGGAAGAATCTGCATTTCTTTAATGAGAACTTGATTTCTAGTTGTGTGGCTCAAGATGTGTTTTATACTGTTATAAAGTATTCTATTACTGCTTCTCAATTTCATGAATTATCTGTTGCTTTGAAAGTGACCCATGATCGTGTCATTGAGCTTGAAAACAAAAACTCAAAACTGAATGAGAAAATAAACCAGGATGATCATGATAACTTGGTAAAACATTTTTCTAAGCTAGAAGTTGAACATTTTGCTTTGAAATTAAAATATCAACATCTCAAAGAAAATATTAAAACCTCAAATGTCAAGACATCCTCGAATGCTCCTGAGTTTGATGCAGTTTTTGAAATAAGCAAACGTGATGAACAAATTCGAGCTCAGTGTAACACGATCAAAAAATTGAAAACCCAAATTTCACAATTAAAGGGTGATAAGAATAATGTGAATGGCTCCCAAATGCCTCCTCCTTTAGATTCTCAGAATTCTCAAAACTTTCATCTTCAAAACATCATTAATGTTTTACAACAAGAAAATGAGAGTTTTCTTGAAGAAAATGAAAAGGTTAAACAACATTTCAAAGAGTTATATGATTCAATGAAAGTCACTCGTGACAATAACAATGAAAAAATAACTTCTTTACAAAAGGAAATTGAGAATCTGAAGAGTCAGGTAAAAGGGAAAATGCCACTTGTCTGTGATGAGAATGTTATATCAAAGGCATCTGTGGATTCTAAGTATGTTGTTACTATAAAGTATATTCCTCCTCATCTTAGAAATAACGAACTTGTGTTTCAAGAATATTTTTCGTACCTTAAGGATAGTCTAGAATGTCTCCGTGAGATTGTCGAAGTGGATAGCATAAATAAACCACTTGATAGTGAAGTTAGGTATGCATGCTTATATGCCAAACGATCTCAGGAACTTTTAGAATGTTTAAGAGCAACATGCCCTACATCCTTTTGTAAGAAAGATAAAGTCGTTATGCCTTGCTCTATGCCTAGGGTTAAGCATGAAACCCATGATATGCCTTGTTCTGTGCCGAAAGTCAAGCATGTGAACTTTGATGTGCCTGCAAGTACTTCATATCCCAACACTTCTAGATCAGGAATGCAAAAAGTAGCAAAACCAACTAATGTTCCCATCATTCCCTCTACAGGAGTAATCAGTGATACAAAAGCAAGCGGGTCAAAGCCTCCAGGCAATACAAAGCAAGATAGGACCTCGCAAGCTTAGAGTGATCAATGGAAGAAAGTAGAAGACCACCCTAGGAACAATAAGTTTGTGTTGAATAAGACGAATTGTGTTGATTATAGTATTAGCTATAAGCGTAATGTAATTAATTAGAATTATGCTACTACTTGAAAAACATGTAATGAATGCTTGATTTCTGGTATTTATCATGAATCTGTTGTGAATGATTTGAGTAATGTTGTCGAATCTCCGGTAAAAAATGTTAACACTAGAAAACAGGATAAGAAGGTCAGAAAACCAAGGTGGAAGAGGGCTAGAAAACATTGGAAACCAACAGGAAGAAAATTTAGTAATGTAGGCTATCAATGAATACCTACTGGTCGTAAATTCAATCTTAATGAGTTATGCCCTAAATTATCTAGATCAATGCCCATTAGGAAATGGATGTCTACTGGTAGAACTATACCTTTAAGAAGTGAACATACTTTGAATAGATCTACTGTTACTACTAGCCCGGCATCTACCTCTAATGATATCATTGTTTCTACTTCTGATGTAGGTGCTCCAATCACATTTACTAACCAAGTGGAACCCATTCTTGCATGAGGATCCCAATTGTCTAGTCATCCATTCTTGTCTGTGTTCAACTGCAGGTCGTTCAAATCGTTCTGTGGTACTTGGACTCAGGCTATTCCAAGCATATGACTGGAGATCGCTCGCGGCTCATGAACTTCGTGAGTAAATTTATCGGGACTGTTAGATTCGAAAACGACCATTTTGGGGCAATTATGGGTGATGGAGATTATGTGGTTGGTGATAGTGTAATTTCCCGGGTATATTATGTTTAAGGTCTTAGTCATAATTTGTTTTCTGTCGGTCAATTCTGTGATTCTGATCTAGAAGTGGCCTTTAGAAAACATACTTATTTCGTTAGAGAACTTGATGGTGTGGAACTTTTAAGAGGAAAACGTGGAACAAACTTGTACACCATCTCTATCGAAGACATGATGAAGTCTTCTCCAATCTGCTTGTTATCAAAGGCCTCAAAAACAAAGTCATGGCTATGGCATCGTCGTCTCAATCACTTGAACTTCGGAACCATAAATGATTTGTCTAGAAAGGACCTCGTAAGAGGTTTACCCAGATTGAAGTATGAAAAAGATCATCTTTGTTCAGCATGTCAATTGAGAAAAAAGCAAAAAATATGCCCATAAACCCAAACCTGCAAACTCAGTATTGGAAGTTCTTCATACTCTTCACATGGATTTGTGTGGACCCATGAGAGTGCAAACTATAAACGGGAAGAAATATGTGTTAGTCGTTGTTGATGACTACTCTCGATTTACTTGGGTTAAGTTTTTTAGGATAAAGGATGAAACTCCAGATGTCATCATCAAACTTATCAAACAGCTGCAGGTTCGACTTAACAAGACTGTTAGAATTATTCGAACGGACAATGGAACTGAGTTTGTTAACAAAGAACTAAGTCAATTTTATGAAAGCATTGGAATCAGCCATCAAAGAAGTGTTCCACGTACTCCTCAACAGAATGGTGTAGTTGAAAGACGAAATCGGACCCTTGTGGAAGCTGCAAGAACAATGCTAATTTACTCAAAGGTTCCAATGTTTCTCTGGGCTGAAGCCATTGCCACTACTTGCTATACCCAAAATCGTTCCCTTATACACACCACTCATGGAAAAACTCCATACGAACTTGTCCACAATCGAAAACCTGACCTCTCCTTCCTTCGTGTGTTCGGCGCTTTGTGCTATCTAACGAATGATGGTCAAGATTTAGGTAAATTAAGAGCTAAGGCGGACATTGGAGTTTTTGTGGGTTATGCACCAAACAGGAAGGGTTACCGAATCTACAACAAAAGAACTCGAGATATCATGGAAACTATTCACGTCACGTTCGATGAGCTGTCTGGGAAAATGGCTCCAGGACAATCAAGTTCTGGACCCGCACCTCAACATTCATTAAGTAGTCCCATTAGTTCTTCTCTTGTACAAAACCCCTCACCAGCAGTTCCATATGTACCTCCTTCTGAAGATGATTTGAAGAAATTGTTTGATCCGATGTTTGATGAATACTATGAACCTATGGCTAATGATCAGTCTACTCCATCAACAGTGGCGGTCCCTAACCCAGTCAACATAGATAATCCTTCTGTTTCTGTGTCACTGAGTCAAGAAGCGCCTAATGCAGATCACTCATCATCATCATCAAATCCTCAATCCTCGAGTGTACATCATGAAAATGTTTCTGGCAACTATGATGGAGATAACCCCTTTGCCACTCCAGAAGATGCACCGTTTGAAAACATCTTTGCCCCTGATCCATCATCTGAACCATCTTCATCAGGGGACCCCAACTCTGCTACATCAGTTCCTCAACCACAACCACACGAGCATTTTAGAAAATGGACACATGACCATCCATTGGACAACATCATTGGGAACCCTTCTCGTCCAGTATCCACTCGTAAACAACTTGCAACTGATGCCTTGTGGTGCTTCTTCAACTCCGTACTATCTAAGGTCGAACCAAAAGATGTTAAAACAACCATGACTGAGGAAAGCTTGTTCAATGCCATGCAAGAATAAATTCATGAGTTCGATCGACTAGATGTATGGGAATTAGTACCTGCTCCTGACTGTGCTATGATCATTGCTCTAAAATCGATCTTCAAAGTAAAACTTGATAAGCATGGTGATGTGCTAAAGAACAAGGCTCGACTGGTTGCAAAAGGATATTGTCAAGAAGAAGGTATTGACTTTGAAGAATCATTTGCTCCAATTGCACGTATATAAGCAATCAGAATCTTCTTGGCTAATGCTGCTAGTAAGAACATGGTAGTCTATCAGATGGATGTAAGGACTGCTTTTCTTAACGGAGATCTGAAAGAGGTTGTATACGTCAGCCAGCTGGAAGGCTTTGTGAATCCAGAGCATCCTACTCATGTCTATCGCTTGAAGAAGGCCCTTTACGGTTTGAAGCAAGCTCCAAGGGCATGGTACGACACGCTATCAAAGTTTCTTCTATCTAATGGATTCAGAAAAGGAGCAGTTGATCCGACACTGTTCACCAGAAAGTCAAGCAAACACTTAATTCATGTTCAAATCTATGTTGATGATATTATTTTTGCCTCGACTGACCCCAATGAATGTGACCGTTTTTCTAAGGAGATGGGCTCCAAATTTTAATTGTCAATGATGGGACAAATGTCATTTTTCTTGTGATTACAAATTTCACAAAGTCCAGGAGGCATTTTTATCAATCAATCTAAATATGCAAATGAGATTTTAAAGAAATTTGGATTTAATTCTTGTGACACTGTTGACACTCTCATGATGGAGCGTACTAAACTGGATGAGGACCACTCAGGGATCATGATTGACCAAACTAAATATCGTAGTATGATTGGATCCCTGATGTACCTTACCGCCAGCAGACCAGACATTCTGTTCGCTGTATGCATGTGTGCTAGATACCAGGCTAAGCCTACCAAAAAGCACCTTCAAGCGGTTAAACGGGTCTTTCGGTAACTCCAAGGAACCATCAACATGGGACTTTGGTACCCGAAGGACACCGGTATGTCACTAACAGCCTATGCAGATGCTGACCATGCAGGGTGTCAAGATACACGTCGAAGCACATCAGGAGGTGCTCAGTTTTTGGGTGATAAGCTTGTGAGTTGGTCTTCAAAGAAACAAATGAGTACTTCCATATCCTCTACAGAGGTTGAATACATAGCCATGTCAACTTGTTGTACTCAAGTCTTATGGATGAGATCTCAATTATCTGACTATGGCTTTGTATTCAACAAAGTTCCTCTGTACTGTGATAACAAAAGTGGCATTGCTCTCTGTTGCAATAACGTTCAACACTCAAGAGCAAAGCATATCGACATTCGACATCAATTCATCAGGGAGCAAGTTGAGAAAGGTGTGGTGGAACTATATTTTGTGAGAACTGAATATCAGCTAGCAGACATCTTCACTAAAGCACTTCCTAGAGAACGTTTTGAGTTCATTCTTCCACGACTTGGACTTAAGAGTCTATAACCGAAAACACTCAAACGTCTTTAAGAGGAAGACGAGGAGTGAAGGATTTTTCTTCATCTTACTCTTGTACATATCTATTCAAAAAGCAAAATACAAAATTACAAAACCCACAAAAAGAAAATAGAAAAATATAAAATTTAAAAAATCCATAAAAATCAGAAAATCTTTGAAAAAGCAAAAAAATATTATGTTTTCCCATCTATTTCTAATCTTCGATAACATGTACGGACTTTGATTTGTCACTCAAAGAATGACACGGGTCTTTAGAAGAAGTTCTAATGTACATAAAAAAAATTTAAAAATGGGATGGAGAAAAATGGTTGTTTATTGTCATTTCAGGCAGTAACCATTTTTTAAATGAAAGAACAGAGTCATGCTTAATTTAATTTTTGAATCCTCATGCTCTGATTCTAAAAACAAATGTTTGTCGCCAAAAAGACAAATATTTCCATCACAAATATTTTTCCTTCTAAGTATTCTTCGGAAAAATATTTTTCATCTAATGAAAACAAAATTGCTTTGAAAATAACTCAGACTATATTTTTGAAAATCATCTGGACTTATCATTTGTCAAAATCTCTATCACTCAATCAACAACTTATGTCATTGATTGAGGGGGAGAATGATTTCAATCAAATCAAAAAGTTACTTTTCAAACAATTGGCACGTAATCGAGCAAAGTCTAATTTTAGATAATAAAAAAGAACAATGTTTTTATACAATTGGATCCAGACCAAGGCTAAGATTGTGTTTTCATAAGATACTTAAGCATGTTTAATCATTGTAGTTTAAAGTCTCAAAATTTGATCTTTATCAGTTAAATGTTCTAAAAGCAAGTCACAATTCTCCTCAAAAGCTTTCAAAAACAATTTAAATCAATAGAGATCACAAATCTCAAAGGATTTGAAAATTGTGATCGGGGGAGAATTTGTGATTTAAATTGAATACAAACTGATAATTTAATAAGTGGTTTAGAAATAATAATAACAAGCTCTCCTTCCTACATGTGCCAAACCATTTCAAATTTTCCATGCACATGTTAAGGGTAAGCATCTATCTTAAACCAAAAGGAATTGAAACGTGATTGATTTGTCTCTAAGTGCAGGTCCCTCTAATATGTGCAAACCTCTCTCGAATCTCAATGCACATATTGAGGGGGAGCAATCATGAGAAAACCTCATCCTTCCCAAAACTGTTTTATCCAAGGTATTTCAAATACCAGATTTGATTGGGAAGTGATGATGACCATTTTAGAAAAAGTTAATCAAAGATTGGATCTTTCATTCTCAATCTAAGATTTCATACGTTCTCTTGCCTCCATGTGCTAAAACAATTTCAAATGCTTGAAGCACATGTTGAGGGGGAGCAGTTCTAAAATATCAAAAACAATCAAGGTACAAAATTCTTGGATTATATATCACAAGTACCTTGATTGATTTTCAAAAGGTTTTCAATCGGTTTCATTGGGAGAAGAACAATACCAAAAACACCGACCAAATTTATTTTATGCATGGAGATATAAGGATGGTTATGTTAGGTATTCGTTCCCACGATCCCGCCAGAGCCGGAGGGATCTACCTAGGGATAATCCACTAGATAGTGTAGAAGTCCTTAGGTATGATGGAAAAAAGAAGAAAAGTGGGAAATGGGAAGAGTGCGGACTGAGACAGAGCTAGTACTGGAACAAACCCAACAAGGTTCTAGTTATGAAGTCTCAGTAAGCACTGAAGGGGTTGAAAAATGAAAAAGAAATGAATGTGAAAAGGGTGAAAAGAAATAGCCCTCCAACAATTCAACCTTAGGGCAGAAACCGGGTTCAATTCATATGCTACTGGTGGTTACCATGCTAACACCGGTACTGAAGACAAGACGTCATGGACCCAGTGACGCACTGCACTACAACTTCCCAAGCTACTCAAGTTCCTCTTAAAAGGACTTGTTTCATTCTCACGGGGAACCTACATTATCTATCGACTTTCTCTTAGAGATTGTTGATATTGAAAAAGGAGACCCTCTCCCTAGTGTAACACCCCCAATTTCGTGATATGCAGCGAAATTCAAACTGGGTATTACTTGATGGCACAACAGTCATAATAATAGAAAACGATCTCTAAAGGAGTCATTTTAAAAAGGCTTTATCATTCAAATATATCAGAGTTTACAAAATAGGTCCCAGTTGGTTCCATTGTTTACAAAATACATCAATACAAAGTTTTTGATGTTTTGTGAATGATAAATTATTTATAGCCTTCTTGATCTTGTCCTTGTCCTTCCGTGCCAGCTTCCGACATTATGGACCTAAATACATGCTTAAAACTGTCAACACAAAGGTTGAGTGAAATTCATAGAGTTTGTTAAATGGTTGAACACATTATGTTGGTAGTGTGAGTTGATTAGACTCACACCAATGGTTTGAAAACAAAACAGTTATTATTAGACTAAGCATCATGCAATCAAGGCGTTAACGTGTTCCAAAATTAATTGGAGAAAATGTCGGTGCGTGCCCTATTAGGTAAAATTGCCATTTTTACCAATGTTACTCAAATATAGTGCGTTTGTTTGCCTACCCGGTCAACACAAACGGGATTCGTCAATCCCAATAGATCTATTCACAATATCCGCGCCCACTCTCACTAGTGATTAATGATTCATGATTAAGGACTTAAGTTTGGCAAATGCGGTAACTTAGTGCTAATAAAACAATCAGATAAGCATACATTTTGAAAGCAATGTGTTCGGTTTAAAATAAAGCATGTATCTCCCCCAAGGGTTTGTAAAACAATTAAGTAATAGAAAGTGGGGTTATTAACTCACCGAGAGTTAATGATGTTAAGTACTAACGGATGTGATGGATAAGTCGGAAGACTTCTACGTGCAACCTAAAAATGAAATGTTGCGACCTAGGTTTGGAATAATGTTTTAGGAAAACATAAACCATTCTATATATATTTCTATGTTGATCATGATGTAGTCAATTATCATTTGATGTTTATAGAAAGATCTTTAATATGTGTAAACGTATTTAGTTTATAGATATCGTACTACCGTTCGGGCCATTATAATTCAGAGGTCATGCAAGAACGTTCGAGGAGCTAGGACACTTTAAATCGTAAATCCAGCAAGTCGTCGATACATTTTACTCAAATGAAACCCCTCACATGAAGCTCCCTACTATTGTAGCACTTAGTAGATACAATATATGTTTTGAGTGAAAATTGTTATATAAATAAGTTTATCATGTTTTACAAGTTCTAGTCATTTCATAAATATGATTACCTTAGTTAACGGTCTTGGGTAAACAAGCCTTGAGGCTTTAGCCATGGCCTTGCCGTGACTTTGGTCTTGATTACCATGCTCTTGAGACTTAGTTTTTGACCTTAGCCGTAGCCGTGGTCTTGAATTATGGCCATTAGGCCTCTTGGTTTTCTTTTAGTTGTGACAAAAGTATAGTTGTGAGACTAAATAAAAGGGCAGTTTCTGTTTTTGAGAGATAATGGCCTATTTATGCGTTTTGAAGGTCCGAGCTTCTTTGCAATGAAAGGAAAGCGTCGTTCCGGACAACTTTCGTGCTTTAACTTTTTGATGATTCGGACCAGAAGTAACACTTTTTACAAGACCAGACCCAAAACAGTTTCAATATGGCAGTTTTGGCGTTTTAGTTTCGCTAACTTCTTTTGACTATAACTTTTGACTCGTTTGTCCGTTTCGGGTGATTCAAGTTGCTATGTCTACCTTTTTATCTTTTCTACCATAGTATGTAAGTTAGAAAGTCCATATGTTATAGATTTTAATGGTCTCAAATATGTAGAATATGACTAGTTTATTAGTTTGTTACTTTTATGACAATATGTAAATTAAAACATGTGATTGAGTATATATACATCATGAATCAACATAGTAACTATATATATATAGCATGAAATAGTTAATATTATGAATAATAAAGATGAGATGATGGTGGTGATAAGTTGCTTACAACTTTTGGCTTTCACTTAAGAAAGGAGTAACTTAGTAAGGATAGAACTTTGATTGATCACTTAAGACTTTGGATTGAGCTAGCTTTCCACACCTTGGAACCATTACAATATTGATTGATCACTTAAGACTTTGGATTGAGCTAGCTTTCCACACCTTGGTGGTGATAAGTTGCTTACAACTTTTGGCTTTCACTTAAGAAAGGAGTAACTTAGTAAGGATAGAACTTTGATTGATCACTTAAGACTTTGGATTGAGCTAGCTTTCCACACCTTGGAACCATTACAATCTTGAAGAGTTGGTGATGAAGTACTAAGTGACTTGAGTGGATTTAAACTCAAGAAGATCACTTAAACTTGCTAGAGATTTGATGTAGTAGCTTGATCTTTGGAACTTCTTTGCATAAACTTGGAGTTTATAGATCAAATGATGGAAGATATGATGGATTTAGTGTATGAACGACCCAAATCAGTTTGTGAAGGTCTTTAGGATGAATTTCACTTGCTATTTAACGGAGGGTAAGTTTGGTTAACCATATATTGGGTTAAATATTAACCATGGTTAAGTTAGGACACATGTAATGATCTAAATGATGCATGCTTAGGATCAAGCCACATGAATGGTGACTTCCCCCCCCTAGAGGCGGTCACAATTTCATGACAAGGCTTAGATGATAAGTCTTAGTCTTCTCTTGAGTTTAGAGTAAGTTTTGGTTCCGTTAAATGCCAACCGTAAGTTGTTAAGCCGTAAAACGTAAAACCGGGTATCGTAAAAATACGAAACTTGCAGGAATGATGAGACTCATCATTATACTCTATCTAAAAATATAAAATGAGTGATAAGTCTCATTGGGTGCAAAAACGCTGCTTAAAGCTGGAAACACGGGTCAAAAACGAGTAATTCGTAATTTATCAGAAAAGAATGAAATTTCAGGGAAATGACCGTGAATTTATTTAGATTAGACTAAAATTAGTATAGAAGTGATATGAGATGTTAAAATGTGGTTTTCGTCATACGTGGGATAACTTAACAGTTATTCGTGAAGTTTAAAAGTTACGCGATTTAAGCAAAAATGTAGAACGTACAAGGTTAATTTCTTTATGGTCAAAGGAGGAGGGAAATATGTTTGAATTTTCCAAAAAATGTAAAAGTGTCAAAAACATATTAGAAACACAGTGCAGGAATCGTTAAGTCTGGATGTAAGTAGAATTGTTTAAAACGTAAGTTTAGTTTTGTACGGCACAGGGTTTATTTGGTAACATTTAAATGAAATCTTAAAAAAATTTAAATTACTTATGAGAGATCTAAAAATTAATCTGATGTGTGGAAAATTATCAGAGTTGATTTTTGTTATGCGTGTGATGTCTAAATGGTGTTCCGACCAAAATGAAACTTTAAAATGATGTTTTCTTAATATCTTTTACGAATATGATCTAACGTTTGTCGAACTCTCAGGATATTACTAAAATAATTTATCTTACGAGAATGTGAAATAAAAATTTTACGGATGAATAGTGAAAGTGAATAGTAAATTCTCGAAAATGAAAAGTAACCTGAAAGTGCGGGTGGTTACAGTCTTCCCCCGTTGGAGAAATCACGTCCTCGTGATTTATTTGTTACTTGATGGTGATGCTCCTTCAAAAAGGTGACGGTACTTTTGACGCATTTGGTCTTCTCGTTCCCATGTAAATTCTGGACCACGTTGGGAGTTCCAGCGAACTTTGACAATTGGTATTCAACTCTGTATTAGTTGTTTGACCTCTCGGTCCATGATCTCCACATGTTGTTCAATGAAGTATAGATCGTTGCTGAGTTTGAGTTCATCGAGTGGAATAACAAGCGATTCATCGGATAAACATTTATTTAGGTTGGATACATGAAAAGTGGGATGTACATTACTGAGTTCCGATGGGAGCTCAAGTTTGTACGCCATTGGACCAACCCTAGCTAGGATTTTGAATGGACCTATGTATCTTGGGTTTAGTTTTCCAGGTTTACCGAATCGTATGACACCTTTCCAAGGTGAGACTTTTAGCATAACCTTGTCTCCAACTTGGAATTCCAAAGGTTTGCGTCGTGCATCGGCATAACTCTTTTGTCTATCTCATGCTTTTTGTAACTAATTTTTTACTTGTATGATTTTCTCTGTTGTTTCACGAATAAGTTCTGGACCAGTGAGTTGAACATCTCCCACTTCGGCCCAGCACACAGGCGATCGGCACTTCCGACCGTAAAGTACTTCAAAGGGTGCTGCCTTGATACTTACGTGATAACTGTTATTGTAGGAGAATTCGACCAATGGTAAATGGTTATCCCATCCTTTTCCAAAGTCGATTATACAAGCTCGAAGCATGTCTTCCAGCGTTTGAATGGTTCGTTCACTCTGACCATCAGTTTGAGGATGATACGCTGTACTCATGTCTAGGTTTGTTCTGAAGGCGTCTTGGAGTGATTGCCAGAAGTTTGAGGTGAATCTACCATCTCGGTCAGATATGATAGAGATTGGTGCACCGTGTTTTGAGACTTTTTCTTTGACGTAAAGTCGAGTCAACTGATCCATCTTGTAAGTCTCTTTGATTGGTATAAAGTGTGCGGACTTTGTGAGATGATCCACTATGACCCAGATGGAGTCATAACCGTTGGATGTCTTTGGGAGTTTAGTGACAAAATCCATTGTGATTCGTTACCATTTCCATATCGGAATCTCGGGTTGTTGTAAGAGACCGGATGGTTTTTGGTGTTCGGCCTTCACTTTGGAACAAGTAAGGCATTTACTGACGAAGGTGGCAATGTCAGCTTTCATGTTTGGCCACCAATAGAGTAGTTTTAGATCATGATACATCTTATCAGATCCTGGATGTACGGAATATTTGGATTTGTGGGATTCAAGCATGATTAAATCTCGTAGACCACCATAAAGTGGTAACCAACTTCGTCCTTGGAAGCATAAAGTTCCGTCAGAACGGGTTTCAAATTTCTTCTGTATCATGCCGTCCAATTTCTCCTTCTCAATGTCTTGTTGTTTCACCGCTTCAGCTTGAGCATTTAGTATTTGAGTAGGGAAATTTGAATTGATGGTTAGGACTAAAGCTCGAACTCATAGAGGTTTAACCCTTTCATTCCGGCTCAGGGCATCTGCTACTACGTTGGCTTTTCCCAGATGATAGCGAATTTCGCAATCATAATCACTCAGCAGTTCTAACCATCGTCGTTGCCTCATGTTTAATTCCTTTTGATCGAGAATGTGTTGGAGACTTTTGTGGTCGGTAAACACAGTACATCTAGTACCGTATAGATAGTGTCTCCAGATTTTAAGTGCAAAGACTACTGCTCCTAACTCCAAGTCATGAGTATTGTAGTTTTCTTCATGTTTCTTGAGTTGTCGTGAAGCATAAGTCATGACCTTTTCTCGTTTCATGAGTATGGCTCCTAATCCTTGGTGTGAAGCATCGCAATAGACTACAAAATCTTCGATCCCATCTGGCAATGCTAGAATAGGGGCACTACAAAGTTTTTGTTTT
The DNA here is from genome assembly GCA_910596185.1 of Chrysanthemum makinoi. Classification (NCBI taxonomy): domain Eukaryota; kingdom Viridiplantae; phylum Streptophyta; class Magnoliopsida; order Asterales; family Asteraceae; genus Chrysanthemum; species Chrysanthemum makinoi. The sequence continues at coordinate 281,116,026 of OU343225.1, read as the reverse complement.
AGAATTTGAAAAGCTTCTTCTTCATCTTCACTCCAGATGTACTTCTTGTTTTTCTGAGTTAGCGTAGTCAAAGGTTTGGCTATTGAGGAAAATCCCTCAATAAACCTTCGATAGTAACCGACCAAACCTAGAAATTGACGAATTTCCGTAGGTGTTGGCCAATCCTTGATAGCCTCAATTTTAGCGGGATCAACATGTAGACCCGTGCTATCGATAACATGCCCAAGGAATTGTATTGACTGAATCCAGAATTCACATTTAGAGAATTTTGCGTACAACTTCTCTTTCTTGAGCAAATCTAAAATCGTTCTCAGATGATCTTTATGTTCTTCTTCGCTTTTGGAGTATATGAGAATATCATCAATGAATACTATCACAAACTTGTCCAAGTATGGCTTACACATTCGATTCATGAGATCCATGAATACTGTTGGTGCATTCGTCAAGCCAAACGGCATTACTTGGAATTCGTGATGACCATAGCGAGTTCTAAAGGCTGTTTTTGGAATGTCTTCTTCTCGAACCTTAACTTGATGGTAACCCGATCGAAGGTCTATTTTTGAATAATAGATCGAACCTTGTAGTTGATCGAATAGATCGTCGATTCTTGGCAAAGGGTATTGGTTCTTTATGGTTAATTTGTTTAGCTCACGATAGTCGATACACATTCGTAACGATCCATCTTTCTTTTTCATGAACAAGACGGGAGCTCCCCAAGGTGAGGAACTAGGTCGGATAAACCCCTTGTCCGAAAGTTCTTGTAGTTGATTTGCCAGTTCTTGCATCTCGGATGGTGCCATTCTATAGGGTGCGCGGGCCACTGGCGCCGCTCCTGGCACTAAATCAATTTGAAACTCTACTTGGCGTGATGGTGGAAGTCCGGGTAAGTCTTCAAGGAAAACTTCAGGAAATTCACGAGCGATAGGAACGTCTTCAAGTCGTTTTCCTTTGGATTCCTTCTCGGTAACATGAGCTAGAAATGCGTAACATCCTTTTTCAATGTACTTCATGGTTTTCATACATGAGATGATGTTTAAGCGAGTTCCACTTTGATCACCCCGGATGACCAAAGTTTCATTGTTACAAGGAATGTGAACAACTTTTTCGCCACATATGATGTTGGCTCGATGTTTTGATAACCAATCCATGCCAATAACAACATTGAAACTTCCAAGTTCGATTGGCATGAGATTGATGCTGAACGGGTGATCTAAGAGGTTGAGGGTATAGTTTTGGAGTACAATATTTGTGTTTACTAAGTTTCCATTGGCTAATTCAATACTATAGTGAGTATCCATAGTGGTTGGTGCAATATTAAGTAAAGGTGCAATTTTGGAAGATATAAAGCTCATATCAGCACCGGAATCGAATAAGACCTTAACAAGATGATTATTGAGTGAAAACGTACCAGTGACTACATTCGGGTCTTGTTGAGGTTCACCGTTGCCCATAACATAGGCTCTACCATGAGCATCTCCGCTTTGTTGGCCACGGTTTTGAGGACAATTGGGTTTGACATGTCCTTTCTCCCCACACCCGAAACATGTAACTATCGGTTGAAGATTAGCTCCAGTAGCCACAACTTTGCTTCTACAGTCTTTAGCAAGATGTCCTGGTTTTTTACACTTGCGGCACTTGGCTGGGCAAGGACCCATATGATGGTAGTTGCATTTATTGCACTTTGGGCAGGTTCCACCATAATTTCCTCCAGCTGGTGCTGCAACATAAGCCGTTGAGGCTTCTTGTCTTTTGTTTTGCTGCTGATGGTGTTGGGTGTTACGATTTTGGTTGTTGGAAGTGTTTCTTTGGTTGTTATCCCATTGTCGTTTGTTGTTGTTGTTTCGGTTGTTATTGTTGTTGGTATGGTTGTTGTTATTACGGTAGTTGGTGTTGTTGGTGGTAGTGTTGAGATTCTGTCTTTGGGTAGCTCCTGTTCGAACCACTTGATCCATGAGACTTCGAGACATTCGCATAGCATCATCAAGTGACTTTGGATCAAACGATGTCACGTTTCCCTGGATGATAGGCGTAAGTCCCCAGATATATCTCTCTAACAGCTTTTCAGTTGTTGGAACCATTGATGGACATAGTATCGCCAATTCTTGAAATCGGCGGTTGTAAGTGGCGATGTCAACACCCTTGAGAACATGGTTCCAGAACTCCACTTCCAATTTCTGTATCTCACTACGAGGGCAATACCACTTGATCATTAAACCCTTTAGAGCAACCCAAGAGATTTGATAAGCACTCATGATGCCTATTGGTTGAGCAACTGCATTCCACCATGATAATGCCTGATCCAGTAGTGTACAAGTGGCATATTGAACTTTGTCACTTTCAGCGCATTTGCTGATTGAGAAAACAGACTCCATTCTTTCAAACCAGCGAGTTAAACCCACGGCTCCTTCTGAACCCTTGAAATTTGTGGGTTTGCAACTCATAAATTCTTTGTATGAGCAACCTCTAGTTGCACTAGCTGCGGCAAGCCTAGCAGCTTCAGTGGCAGCGGCAAGTTTCAGCGGAAGCGGCGGGTTCAGCGGCTGCGGCGGCTTCAGCGGCTGCGGTGGCTTCAGCGGCAGCGGCGGCTGTGGTGGCTTCAGCGGCTGCGGTTGTTGCAGCAGCGGCAGCAGCAGCGGTTTCACCGGCAGCGGCAGCTTCAGCGGCTATGGCTGCTCATTCAGCGTTAATTGCTGCATTCACTCGGGTAGTAATCATTCGCTCAATGGCAGCTGGAGTCATTGGTTGAGGTGCTTTAGCTTTCTTTGGCGGCATGATTCTAACAAAAAGAGATATCAAGAGTTATAAAAAGATCATGATTTTTTATGGAAGTTTAGAAATAATAAAGTTAGAATTTTAAACCATAACACATGATAGCATAAAACAAGAGTCTTTATTCATATAACGTTGATTGATTTACAAAATCGAAACCTATTAAAAGTTTCTTCAAAATTTACTATCTGATACTTTCAGTTTAGTAATTACAACATTTTACTATTGCTAGCTATTACATGGATTACATAGATTTTTCTAACTGAGTCTAATCAGTTTAGAAGTACAAAAGATAACTAGTATTATCACACTAGTCTAAGATTGGTTTGACGAATCGATGTTTCCATATACGGCTAGAACATCGATGCTATCACTCAAACAGTTTTCTTCGACTTCTTTTTTATGTGTTTTCTGTTGCATGGCATTCATAGAAGATTGCATATCATACAACTCATTCCGAACACAATATCGGTCGAAGTTAGCAACGTCTAGTTGGATCTCTGCCGAGTTTAAGCAATTTCGCAGTTCTTGAATCTGTGCCCCGTCTTGGCATTGGATTCTTTCCACTCTTGATAACCTATCTTTGATGTCTTCCCATCTAGTTAGTGGATGGAAGATGGTATCTCCAACATAATCCAAGTCTTTCTTCACATAACTCATATCTAGTATGAATAAGTCAAGGCGTTGACGAGCATGGATGGCCTCGGTTTTGGCCGCAATGACAAATGATTCTTGTTGATTAATTTGCCACGCCATACTTTGGACTTTATGTTGAGTTAGGTCAAGATGTTGTTTTAAACGGTATAGTTCATATTGGGCAGAGTTTATGAAAGCAGGTATCATTGTGGATGACCCGCCGACTTCGTAAGTGGATGTTGGTCCTTGAGTAGGGTTAGTAGGATTAGGTTCGAAAGATGTTTCTGTGGCAGGAGGTGGTGATAATGGTGCTACACCATATACATAGTCTTCCTCTTGATCATCCTCGGATTCAACCCAATCTTGAACATTATATTCGGGAGAATCTGGTACAATCAGATCCTCTTCTTCTTCGTCGTCCATATCTTCATATGGTTCATCTTCGTAATCGACGGCATCAAGGTAATCATCATTGATATCGGGAAAGTCAAGTTCTGGAATAATTGGAATGTGTGGAATTTGTTTGGGTGATGCCGGAACATAATCGGGAGATGTAGGTACAGACATAGTGTCTACAAAAGGATGAGATGTTAAATAGTTATAATATTTAGGGGAATGCTTTAAATAATTCAAGTGTATATATCAATATACTAATATGTTCACGTTATTATAACATGTCTTGAAAGTCCATAATCATCTGGAGGATGGAAGGCACGAAGAACGGAAGGCTATAAAATGTTTTTGTTTGTAAAAGTAGTTATAGTTTAAGTCTCAATTTAGACTCGTTTCTCTATAACTATGGCTCTGGTACCAATCTGTAACACCCTCAATTTCGTGATATGCAGCGGAATTCAAACTAGGTATTACTTGATGGCACAACAGTCATAATAATGGAAAACGATCTCTAAAGGAGTCGTTTTAAAAAGGCTTTATCATTCAAATATATCAGAGTTTACAAAATAGGTCTCAGTTGGTTCCATTGTTTACAAAATACATCAATATAAAGTTTTTGATGTTTTGTGAATAATAAATTATTTGTAGCCTTCTTGATCTTGTCCTTGTTCTTCCGTGCCAGCTTCCGACATTATAGAGTTGAAATACATGCTTAAAACTGTCAACACAAAGGTTGAGTGAAATTCATAGAGTTTGTTAAATGGTTGAACACATTATGTTGGTAGTGTGGGTTAATTAGACTCACACCAATGGTTTGAAAACAAAACAGTTATTATTAGACTAAGCATCATGCAATCAAGGCGTTAACGTGTTCCAAAATTAATTGGAGAAAATGTCGGTGCGTGCCCTATTAGGTAAAATTGCCGTTTTTTACCAATGTTACTCAAATATAGTGCGTTTGTTTGCCTACCCGGTCAACACAAACGGGATTCGTGAATCCCAATAGATCTATTCACAATATTCGCGCCCACTCTCACTAGTGATTAATGATTCATGATTAAGGGACTTAAGTTTGGCAAATGCGGTAACTTAGTGCTAATAAAACAATCAGATAAGCATACATTTTGAAAGCAATGTGTTCGGTTTAAAATAAAGCATGTATCTCCCCCAAGGGTTTGTAAAACAATTAAGTAATAGAAAGTGGGGCTATTAACTCACCGAGAGTTAATGATGTTAAGTACTAACGGATGTGATGGATAAGTCGGAAGACTTCTACGTGCAACCTAAAAATGAAATGTTGCGACTTAGGTTTGGAATAATGTTTTAGGAAAACATAAACCATTCTATATATATTTCTATGTTGATCATGATGTAGTCAATTATCATTTTATGTTTATAGAAAGATCTTTAATATGTGTAAACGTATTTAGTTTATAGATATCGTACTACCGTTCGGGCCATCATAATTCAGAGGTCATGCAATAAACGTTCGAGGAGCTAGGACACTTTAAATCGTAAATCCAGCAACTCATCGGTACGTTTTACTCAAATGAAACCCCTCACATGAAGCTCCCTACTATTGTAGCACTTAGTAGATACAATATATGTTTTGAGTGAAGATTGTTATATAAATAAGTTCATCATGTTTTTACAAGTTCTCGTCGTTTCATAAATATGATTACCTTAGTTAACGGTCTTGGGTAAACAAGCCTTGAGGCTTTAGCCATGGCCTTGCCGTGACTTTGGTCTTGACTACCATGGTCTTGAGACTTAGTTTTTGACCTTAGCCGTAGCCGTGGTCTTGACTTATGGCCATTAGGCCTCTTGGTTTGCTTTTAGTTGTGACAAAAGTATAGTTGTGAGACTAAATAAAAGGGCAGTTTCTGTTTTTGAGAGATAATGGCCTATTTATACGTTTTCAAGGTCTAAGCTTCTTCATGATTGAAGGAAAGCGTCGTTCCGGAAAACTTTCGTGTTTTAAATTTTTGATGATTCGGACCAGAAGTACCACTTTTTACACGATCAGACCCAAAACAGTTTCAATATGGCAGTTTTGGCGTTTTAGTTTCGCTAACTTCTTTTGACTCGTTTGTCTGTTTTGGGTGATTCAAGTTGCTATGTCTACCTTTTTATCTTGTCTACCATAGTATGTAAGTTATAAATTCCATATGTTATTAATTTTAATGGTCTCAAATATGTAGAATATGACTAGTTTACTAGTTTGTTACTTTTATGATAATATGTAAATTAAAACATGTGATTGAGTATATACACATCATGAATCAACATAGTAACTATATATATAGCATGAAATAGTTAAGATTATGAATAATAAAGATGAGATGATGGTGGTGATAAGTTGCTTACAACTTTTGGCTTTCACTTAAGAAAGGAGTAACTTAGTAAGGATAGAACTTTGATTGATCACTTAAGACTTTGGATTGAGCTAGCTTTCCACACCTTGGCACCATTACAATCTTGAAGAGTTGGTGATGAAGTACTAAGTGACTTGAGTGGATTTAAACTCAAGAAGATCACTTAAACTTGCTAGAAATTTGATGTAGTTGCTTGATCTTTGGAACTTCTTTGCATAAACTTGGAGTTTATAGATCAAATGATGGAAGATATGATGGATTTAGTGTATGAACGACCCAAATCAGTTTGTGAAGGTCTTTATGATGAATTTCACTTGCTATTTATAGGAGGGTAAGTTTGGTTAACCATATATTGGGTTAAATATTAACCATGGTTAAGTTAGGACACATGTAATAATCTAAATGATGCATGCTTAGGATCAAGCCACATGAATGGTGACTCCCCCCCCCTAGAGGCGGTCACAATTGCATGACAAGGCTTAGATGATAAGTCTTGGTCTTATCTTGAGTTTAGAGTAAGTTTTGGTTCCGTTAAATGCCAACCGTAAGTTGTTAAGCCGTAAAACGTAAAACCGGGTATTGTAAAAATATGAAACTTTCAGGAATGATGAGACTCATCATTATAATCCATCTAAAAATATAAAATGAGTGATAAGTCTCATTGGGTGCAAAAACGCTGCTTAAAGCTGGAAACACGGGTAAAAAACGCGTAATTCGCAATTTATCATAAAAGAACGAAATTTCAGGGAAATGACCGTGAATTTATTTAGAATAGACTAAAATTAGTCTAGAAGTTATATGAGATGTTAAAATGTGGTTTTCGTCATACGTGGGATACTTAACAGTTATTCGTGAAGTTTAAAAGTTACGCGATTTAAGCAAAAATGTAGAACGTACAAGGTTAATTTCTTTATGGTCAAAGGAGGAGGGAAATATGTTTGACTTTTCCAAAAAATATAAAAGTGTCAAAAACATATTAGAAACACCGTGCAGGAATCGTTAAGTCTGGATGTAAGTAGAATTGTTTAAAACGTAAGTTTAGTTTCGTACGGCACAGGGTTTATTTGGTAACATTTAAATGAAATCTTAAAAATTCTCAAATTAATTATGAGAGATCTAAAAATTAATCTGATGTGAGGAAATTATTCAGAGTTGATTTTTGTTATGCGTGTGATGTCTAAATGGTGTTCCGACCAAAATAAAACTTTAAAATGAAGTTTTCTTAATATCTTTTGCGAATATGATCTAACGTTTGTCGAACTCTCAGGATATTACTAAAATAATTTATCTTACGAGAATGTGAAATAAAAATTTTACAGATGAATAGTGAAAGTGAATAGTAAAATTCTCGAAAATGAAAAGTAACCTGAAAGTGCGGGTGGTTACACCTAGTCTCCGGCATAGGAACCAAATGTGCACTATTGAGTCTAGAGCCACGAGATCATCAATAAATCTTACTAGGACACAATCAATGAAGACTCACTGTTTCACACAATGTGGAAAGTGAGAATATATATCTTAAGAGTCCTACGCATTATCCTTGTGGTATTTCCAAAACATTTGAGTGATATGTTCACATATTCACAATGAAGATGGAAAACTTTCTAGAACCAACATCAAACCAGCTCTTGGTAGGTGGCATGTGAGATCTATCCAATAGATCAAACATGTGACAACTGGACAGAAACGATGGGGCGATTCACACCATGAATCAACCTTGGTCCAGGAAATGGATTGACAGATACCTTTGAAAAACCGGTCGATGTGCACAAAAATTCTTTTCTTTAGCACGTCGATTGTGTAGTATGTTTTCAAAATCAAAAGGTGTTTGTGATTGAAAATTGATTTCCAATATAAAACCTTCGTTGTATTGCAAAAATGCTTTCTGATAAGCAATACACGATTGTTTTCAAATCATTTTCTTTAATCAGCGAACCTCAATTTGCTGGTTCACTCACTCCGTGTTGTCTTCTTTGAGACGTTCCGGTTTGAGAACAGCTAGAGCAGCTGCGAAACCCTGTCAAAGAAATTCTTAAGAATTATACCTGATCACAGGCAGTACTTGTACTGATCAACGGGGAACCGTGAGCCGTGTACCTCAATTCAACGAAAGTGATCAAAGACACTTTCGTGCGCTTTATTGCTAACTGTTGTATGCAGGTACACCCAACGTTTGCAGCTGATCAGAATTGAGGAGTCAATCCATAGCCGCATGCTCACACATCACATTCATGTCTAAAGAATTCATGATAAGTGCATATCTTCATCAACGACTCTGATATTTTCACTCCATGCTTCTGCTACGCTGCTGCAAATATCATGAATCAACAAAAGCTTCCGCAACTCTGATAAGAAGATATCATGATCCAGAATATGAGCATGTCGGTCCAAATGTCACAACATCACATGATGGTAACACTTCAAAGGATGAGTCAGAGATTTATGGTGGCAGATTATCTCAATGCTGGCTCAAAACTCATCATCACGTGGATCAGTTAAAGACCTCCACTTGAGTTAACAAAACATGCGAAACATGAAGAATCAAAGGCTACGGACTACAGAGCAAAGATCTTAATCAAGAATCCAAGAACAATCAAAATGTAATATATGTTTGTATTCAATGTAAATTGAGGTGACCTCCCTTAGGGGGAGATTGTTAGGATTTATAAAATTCGGTAGTTAAAGAGTCGGTCACCTCAAGTATATGTATCCGTTAGAAAGCTCGTAGTCGTAGTCATGTTATGTTAATAAGTAGTTAGTTAAGTAACACCGTGGAAGACAGACGGGTCTTTACCCACTGTATGCCTGATCCACAGCCCGTAGGAGGTGTGTCTTGTAAGAAACTATAAATACCCTCTACCTCCCAAGGTAGAGGGTTGGAGCTTTACAATACCATTTTTCTTTGTCTCACTAGGTTCCCTAAACTCTTCCACTTTCTCTCTCTAGAACCTAAATTATACGCCATATATATTATATGTGATGTGTTTATGAAATCCAATATGTTACATATAGGAATCTATATGATTATCTTTTGTGCATATTCATATATTACACGTAGCTTCTTTAGGAAACTTTGTCTCTCATACGTGGTACTCTTTCGTCTAAAGTCAAGGTTTAGAAAATTAGTGTTTTAATTTATTTAATCCATAAATCATATCATTCTAATAATAAAACAAAACACAAATCTCAAAAATTCCTCCTTCCCCATAAAAACCCCCTCCGAAGTCCACTTCACCAAACCCTCATTTTTCAAATCTTCCACTTTCAAAAAATTACCTCTCATTCAAAACTTCATTTTCCTCCTCATCTCATCTCATCTCAAACAAAAATCAAGAAAGGTTCTTCATCAACATGGTTTACGTCGCTCTCGTACTCATCGCCCTAACACTCATCTCTCTCGTGTTTCCTATGATGAAGTTCACGTATGGAGACATATACTTTGTGTTGTTAATCTACATTGGTGTTATATACCCAATTCTTTGTATCGTTCTTAGCATTGAAATGAAATATTACTAATATTCTAGTTTATCTAGTTTATTTCTCATAATATGTTTGTCATTTCTTTTGCTTTATATCTCTCGTAATTTTTTATCTTAAAACACTTTTGAAACCAACAATGCATGCTAGAGTAAAAAATTGGCTAAAATACATACCTTTGTATAAACATATAAGATGCAAAAACCCTTTTTGGTCAAAACCTTTTTCTGTCACTACAGATCCACGGATCCCTGTAGGTATACTAGCCGGATCCCTTATGGGAGGGAACCGTAAGAACCGTCCTTCTAGATAACAGTTTTTCATGCAAAATATAAACCGTTTTATTCCTAAAAGAAATGTTCCACTAAAATGTCAAACATTAAAGTGAGTTACCATTGTTAATAAACATCTTGTAAAAACGTTAGGTAATCATTGTTTTTCCCTTAATACGTCACATCCTATTAACTCTTCTTTCCTATAGGTCTCGCTATGTCACATGAGTGTGAGTTTAATTTTTCACTCACTAGCGTCTACACTCCTAACATCTCTCTTGAGCCCAACACACCTAGCAATCATGTCCGTGGATTCAATAATCTCGAAACCCGTCACTTCCACGAAGGACGTATTGTCGACACCCCTCTACAATACGAAGAAGGTATCAATACCTCCTTCCGAACCATAGGACTGGAATTTCTTCTCGAAATTAACGAGAAAATATGTCCAAGGTTTGTATTGGAATTCTTCCGTCAAGTTGAACTCGTTCGTAACGAGGATCGCTCTCTATCTCTTTGGTTTTGGATCAAAAAACAAAAGTTTGTTTTAACCCTTGGGCAATTTGCTCACATCCTCCGAATTACAAATCATGGACAATGTGCCTTCACTGAAGATTGGTCTTTTGATTCTCTCTTCAACTTTCGTGAAGAAAATATTCCATATTGTTCACACATACCTTCCCCGGAAGACTTGACTCGCATAATATGCAAACCCCATTACTCGGATCCAAACATTATCTATACATGGGATATCCGAGAAGAGTACAAGGCTCTTGCACTCATCCTACGTGAAAATGTTTGGAGTCTTAAGGGAAATCAAGAAATCCTTCCCGCTTGTTGTGCTCACATAATGTATTGTTTGCTAACACAACAACCATACAATCTCGCCTACTTCTTCGCAAGGCGAATTGTAAATCTTCAAGGCTCTAAGAACAAACTAATCCCTTATGGAATGTTCTTGACACGCCTTTATCATCACATCATGTACTTCCACCCTCAATTTCAAAGTCCGTTGTACGTACTTGTGAACAAGATGATGGAACCTCTAAACACATCTCTCATGAAGACTTTCTTCATTCCCGAATCGGCGAACACTCATCAACCATTTGATGATCCATCTAGCGAAAACGCTCAAGGAACTTAGCTTTCTTTCAAAATAGGGTGAATCCTTAATATCTATGCTTTGTCAATGTAATGCAATTTCCTTCATGAAATAAAACATCTTACATTTGATATCTCTACTACATTAGTGTTAGAACTTCTTAGAAGAACCCTAACTTTGAAATATAATGCCTCGTGCAACCCTTGCATACCTTTTTTAAAGGTTCTGCTTAGCAGAGAGACGGTTCCCAGAGTTTGTGCTAGACGGATCCCTAATCTTAGGGAACCGTGGGATCCGGCGAATAGAAATGCAATTGCAATCATTGTATTTCAAAACATGTCTTTAGATCACTTCACACTAAGCTAGACATAGTGCCTTAGGAAAAATTGAGTCCTTTTCAAGTTAAGTAAATGTTTCATACTCACGCTTAACTCACTTAGATCACACTCTAAGAGCTTGTTGATCTACCGTTTCACCAAAACTCATTACTCTTCCGCTCTTATACTCACACATGATCCCTTACATGTTAATTCATCCAGCTTTAGAAATCTTTCAATTTTAGCAAATGGATTGTAGTCATCCTTACCTCAAATAGGTCAAAATGGATAAAACTCTAGCTTTTCCATCTTAAGTTTTTTTAGGATATCCTCCAAAATATTACCTTAAGTTACTATTTGATATCTAGGGTCATTTAGCTCCATTTGATACTCTCAAATCTTTAGTGTCATCCTTGATCACTCATTGGTACTCATAAAAAATTCCAATGTCTTCCATAAAAGGCAATCATTAGCTACATCACTCATTGCCCTTAAGCATTGAAGTACCCTTTCATTCAAGACACTTAGATGGACTGAAACACTCAAGAAGGTATAGGCATTAGACCTTACAAACATCATTGTTATCTTTTCTTAGCTGCTGAGAGACGGATCCCTAGGATTAGCCTAGATGGATCCCTCATTGGAGGGAACCGTGGGATCCGTATGACAGATTCATGTCAACTCTAGCTAAAACAATCATTTCAAGCTCATATTGCTAACTTGAACACTCCATCTCATCTTAATTAAGTTCCTAGATCAGTACAACTCTGAAGTTGACTCTTGTGCATGCTAATCATCACATTCCAAAAGAATCTTAGTGGCTTAAGTCTTAAATGCACTTGCCAAATTCTTCCCTTTATAAGTCATCTTGCTAGAATCCCTTAGTCATCAAACACGACATAATTTTCAGCAATTAGAAACATCTTCTTTAGTCATTTCATCATGAGGAAAGCTCCTAGTGCTAACTCATCTACCCAATGACCACCCAAGAAAATTGCTCGTGTTCTACACGAAATTTCTTCAACCGAATCATCTCCGATTAAATCCACCAATGCTAGGATTTCTTCTCCACCAACTCAACCATTCAAACCAATCCCTAAAAGGATAGTTCCCACAAAACTACCAATGTCAAACACCACCATACCTCCTAAACCAAATAATCCTATTTCCACTAAACCATCACCATTGGTGCCTAGAGCCCTATCATTCACCACTCTACTTTCAACACCACACCTCTACAATCTAGAGGACTTGCCACCTAGGCCATCTCATCCTCCACCACCGGCAACATTCTCCTCATTAAGAGGAATAATGGAACAAAATCAAGGTGTTGAATCAACACTAGCTCCGACTTCCTTTTCGCTGTCACCATCAAATAATCCCTTTTGGATTATGAGAAAGTATCAAAGTCAACCACCCGACCACATGGAAGTTGACACCTCTCTACCACCACCATCATTCTTGGTCAAGCCATCTTCAAATGCGCCTCCACCAATCCCTCCATCATTTGAGGCTCCTCAACCCACTTCACTTGATCCTTCACATCAAGCAATTTCCTTTCTTCCATCACCACTACCTAGTCATGACAAAGATTGCTATCATTGTCAACATGTTGAAAGTTTGATACATGAAGTACGGGAAGATCAACGTTTCATGTTTTATCACCTCCTCGAACGTTTCGACGAGATTAAACCTAAACAAACATGAGCTAGAGGATTTTAGTGGTGTCCTAGTATCAAGCGTGACTTAGATAGTCTAGTAATTCAAAGTCATGTATCGTTCATTTTCTTAGTTGTTAGAGTCATGTATATCATATCTCTTGTTTTATTAAATGAAATTACATGATAGTTGCTATATTTCTAAGTATATGATTATTGGTATAGTTCATATCTCATTTTGATGCCAACTTTTTCTTGGTACATCATCACATTTTCTGTATCTTAATTATAGATAGACGGATCCCTACGGTTTGCCTACACGGATCCCTTCAAAGAGGGAACCGTGGGATCCATGCAACAGAAGACTAGTTTTCTACTAACTTCAGTGTTATTTGCAAGAAATTATGCATTATATATTTGTATTCTAACCTTTGTTTTGTAGATTTTCAATTTACACGTAAAGATTTTGACACTCTAAAGCTAGGGGAGCTTTGTGTCAAAGCATTACATTGCAAGATCACTTGCAATATTAGGATTACATTTCATGACGTCCCTTTGCAAAGTTTCAATCATCAATGGGGAGCATATTCGTCAATTAGACGAAATCTTTTGCAAACTTAGTTGCAAATGAATTAGCTTAGTATTTTTTTTTCACTTCTCGACGCCCTAACAAAGGGATGGACTCGTCAAGGGGGAGTTAAGACGAGAACTCTTCCCGTCACTTGCTCTTTATTTTTTTTCACTTTCACATGTTTTTCTTAAAACTATTTGTTAGTTCCTTTCCAAAGCTCTTTTTGTTTCGACAAAAAGGGGGAGAAGAAAGTAAAAACTACAAACTTAAACTTTTACGAATTTTAGTTTTTCCTTAAAATAATTTTATGTTTTGTCATCAACAAAAATGGGGAGATTGTTAATACAAATAAGCCGTAAAAACGTTTATTTATATTTTACGATCTTCTAATGTTTTGTCGATAACAAACGTAAAATCATTTTAACGAAACAAATAAAATACGTAATTGGTTTGAGCCAACAGTTTTCTAACACACTTACGTTTTTACATAAAACACTAAAACAAGTATAAGTGATTTTATGATTTAGTAATACATATGTATAACAACTAGTGTTTACAAATTGGGTGAATATATACATAACTAGTATATATTATAATGGGTAATACAATTGGGTAGAAACTTAAGTATTTGACACGTTGACCAAATACATTGAATGTAGTTAGGTACAACCCAAAGTCCATGACCCATACACATGGAGCTTGACCCATAACCCATTGCATGACATCATGCTTATGTCATATATGGATAATATCCATGACCCATGGTTTTAATCCATGGCCCATAGTTTTAATTCATGTACCATGGACTAGATGCATTGCATCTTATAGATACATTGTATCTACTTGATATCCATGGTACATAACCCATTACCCATGACCCAAAACCCATGGGCAAAAGGGAGCGTCCCACGGATCCCCAGTTTTACACTGGACGGATCCCTCAAGTGAGGGATCCGTGGAACAGTAGCTATTTTCTCTCTATAAATAGTGAGCCATTTCTTCATTGTTTCTCACCCCTTTCTCACATATTTTCTCTTTGAGTTATAAACTCTCTAACCTCAGACTCAAGTGATCTATGTATGTAGTTTTTTTTTCATGTGATTCTCTAGGTTCCTCTTAAAGGCGAGATCACCATCTTTTGAAGACGAGCAAGCTCAAGTCCATGAGTTTCCATGCTTCGTTATCATCAAGACTACTGAGGTTCTCTTGTTGATAGTTCTCTTCTTTCTCAAAAGAAGTGTAGCGTTGAAGACATTAGTGAAGGGTGTTGATCATCCGTATTAAAAGCACTAGTGAAGGGTGCTTAGAAGTCAAGGTCAAAGGCATTAGTGAAAGGTGCCTTGAAGACCGAGTCAAAGGCATTAGTGAAAGTTGCTTTAAAGATCGAGTCAAAAGGCATTAGTGAAAGGTGCCTAAGGTGTACATTCGATATGGTGTGATTCGATGTACAAGATAGATTAGTATTGGGTCAAAGGATATTGATATCGTTGTTGATGTTGTGAAAAGGAGTAGATCTCCTTTGGAGTTAGGTGTTTTGTAGTGTTTGGGTAGTAGTTCCTCCATTGTAATGGAACTCGGTATTTATCCTAGTACCGGATAAAGGGTAGGCGACGTTCTGATAGGTTTGGTTCTACCTCGTGGAAGAACCAGGTATCTAGCCTTGTACCGGATAAAGAGTAGGAAACGTTGTGAAGGCTTCTCCGCCATAAGGAGTTGGTGTCGTGTAGTATTTACGAACTCTCGAGTAGGTGACTCGGGGAGTGGAGTAGGGCAAGGAAGGTGTCCTTGTAGCCGAACCACTATAAATACTCGCGTTGTGGTTTTGTGCCTCTTACTCCTTATCTTTTCATTACATACTTATATATGCTTGTCTATCAACATCCAACACACATGTTTAATTGATTGACATAAGTCGATCTAAATAGTTTAAAACGAAGTTTTAATCGGTAAAACTATTCAACCCTCCCTTTTAGTTTTCCACATTGTGTAATAGTAGCCAACTGTTATTGTACACGTGGCTTTCATTTGAAGTGATACAATAATAAGAAAGGTTTTGTTTATAGTATAGGTAGATATATCTTTACTTATATATGAGGCTAAGTATGAGTTGTACTTGAAGCTTGAAAGCATGTACAATGACATGGAAATGCCACCTCAATGCCACTTGGCACATATAAATGCCACCTCAATGCCACTTGGTACATGCAGTGCCACCTAAGCTGATGTGTCGTGTGGTTTTTGTTAAATAAATTATGGCACTATGGAGATTCGAACCCTGGTCACTTTGAACATGTTACCAACACTCCTACCACTAGAGCAGCTTGGTTTTTGTGAGTACACTTTGAAAAACAAAATTGATAACAAGAGGTGGAGTGTCGGATACAAATTGGAGGTTACTCAAAAACCATTCAAATCCTCCCCTAAATCTTAGCTATTCTTTGTAACCGAATCAATGCACTCCTCAATTCTCTCCCAATTTTGGAAATCATTTTGAATCTCAGTCAACTTTTCATATCTCAATCAATATGTTCCAAATTCTAATTGTGCTCCATATCACACAAATCACGAATGAAATTGATTTTGAAAATAATTTTTACATATTTCTCAATGCCACATTCAAAACCATAATTTGTATCTATAAATATTTACAAAATCATCTAACACCACATCACTCAATCCACATATATTGTACATATAAAAAAGGGAGTTATGTATAAGGGTTTTAGAAAGAGTGGTAACATGGGATACCAAAAAACTCCAACCGTGCCAAGTAGCAGTTTTCGAAAAACTGGAGGCTTTGGAGGCTCTGGAGGTTTTGGCGGATCTAAGAGTTTTGGTGGTTCTGGCAATTCTGGAGGATCAGGAGGTTATACATTTATTTTTGTTCTATTGTTTATAATTTGGTACTAATCATATTTTGTATTTACATGCAATATACTTAATTGGTGTTTTGTTACGATGTTTATTTGTTTGATATTCTTATTTACCATATGTTGGTTGTAAATACTTTTTTAAATTGTGTTTTTCTTGTTTATTATGTATTCTCTTTATTTGAATGTATGTGCATTATGTTTATTTTTGTATGATTTTTTTAGGTATGATGTGTATTAAGTTTATGTGCAGCTTATTTGATTATGTTAAACATCCCTTATGTTAAACATTGTTTTAATATGCTTTTTGTGTGAAAAGCATGTTTAGTTTATTTGTAAAACCATTAGATTTTTAGATTCATTAACATGCGTTCATCTGTGTTACTATATGTCAGGTAATGGCGAGGATAGGAAAATAACACCTATCAAAGATGTTAATCCTATGAATGATGACATATCTGTGCAAGGAAGATGTATATCAATTTGGCATTCTCAAAAAATGAATGCTGCCCACGATCCATATAGCCTTGATTTGGTTCTACAAGACAAAGATGTATGTACACTATCCTCTTTTCTATGTATACAATAGATTAATAATAGTTTATGATGTTTTTATTAACCATATTTTATTTGAAATTCAGAACACGAGGATCCAGGTGTATATCAAGAAGGAGTTTATGTTTAAATTCGAGCCGTTGTTCGAAGAGGGAAAATGTTACATCATTTTCAATTTTGGGATAGCTGAAAATGGTGGGAAACTTCCTTTGTTACCACATTTTTTCAAAATAAGTTTCTACAGGACAACCATTGTCACACGTACGGAACCTTTTGACACCAACACATATGGTTTTATTTTTGAACCATATAGTCATTTACTGGATCCTGAACATCACGAATACTATGACAATGATGTTGTTGGTACGCACTTAATCCATTATGAATAATATCAATTTTATTTTCCCTGATTAAAATTGATACTATTATTGTTTGCTAATTTTATTCATGGATTATTTAAATATATATCATTGGTTCCGTAATTGGTATCGAGGAGAGTGTCCCTGTTATGTCTGTTGCTGGTAAAAAGTTTCGTAGAACTGTTGTCGTTGAGGATGCTGAGTAAGTATACATTTTCCAATTATATTTCATTTTTGTAACAATTTGATGTTAATGATTTCTTTTTGTATCTATTTAAGTAGCCTATATTTTACATAAATTACAGGGCCAACCGTTTGAACTTGACTTTCTGGGACCAATGGGTGAGCATGTGGGATCCATATTCAAGTAAGCGTGCGTCAATTGATCATTTGGTAGTTATACTTCAGCTTGGGAAAGTGAAGTATTGGGACGGTATGTGCATTGTTCTTCATTTCAAATGTTGAATATAGTTACTTTATTAATTCAGTTTTAAGTATATGTCTTCAATTTCCACATAGCAGGCACTGCCACTATTCACAATGCTCTATTTGGTTCGAAGATATATATCAATCATGATATACCAGAGATCGTTTCATTCAAAACAAGGTTATTACCTGTTTGTTAAGTCTTTTAGTTCAACGATCGAATATTTTATTGTTAGTAACAAAAATATTATTTTCGCTTTTTGTAATGTATTTTAGGGTTCAACTGCGTGAGGGGTTTCAGGCTGATTAGTTGAAGATTGCGGTGTTCTAACCAGAGGTAAAGGTTCAAACCATATCAGAGTTTTTTCACGGCTGTGTGAAAAAGATTGTTGGATCGATTCGTGAATGTGAACCGGTATGTTAGTGATTTAGATTATTAAATATTAACAAACTATATTTAACGTGTTTGTAGTTATTAAATATACTAAATTTGGACTATAAAATGCAGGATTCACATTGTATTGTTTTGGCAACAATACGCAGGATCCACAAAGAGCATGGTTGGGCCTACACCGCATGCAAAGAGTGTAACAAAGGAGTTCATGTTGAACAGGGAAGGAATCGCAAACCTGCTTTTATTTGCGAGGACCATGGATCTGTCCAGGCTGCATCCAGGTAATAACCATTAACAAAGCCTATCCATTGTTTCTTAATTTATGAATCTTATGTTTTTTGTTATTTTCTTATCAAAGGTTTAAGGTCATTGTAAGGCTGATTGATGAGTCGGGATCTGCCCCTGTTGTTTTTTTTAACAACAACTTTTACAAGCTTGCTGGGCATACTACATGGGAACTGATGGAGAAGCATGGTATGGATCCAGACGAATATTGGCCGCAGGAGTTGGACAAGATAGTAGGCAAGAAATGTCTCTTTAAGAACTACTTCTCTGAGTACAATGTCAACTACAACAATCACACTTACCAGTGTGACGGTTTTTATGATAATGTTGAATTTATCACTCATTTTAAGAAAGAGTTTTTGGATGAAGACGTGATTGATGATGTGCTTGATGAGGTAAATTATCATATAACATATTGAATTATTACAAACATTAATCTTTTTAGTGCCGACCTACATTTTATTAATGTTTTTTGTTTAACAGGTTCAATCTCAGGAGTTTGCCACACCTTCTACTCTTATAAAAAAGGTAACAATGTCTGATGCAAGTTTAAGCCACGTGTTGGATTTGCAGTCACCTACTGGACATAGTGATGCATCTGGGAGTGGATCAACTTCCGGTTCAAAGAAGGGCCGTGCGATTGATTTGCAGTCAACTCCTTCAACAGGTGAATCATCAGGCAGTGCTGAAAAGAAGCAACGTGTGTTTGTTGATTTGGAAGAGATTGACAGTGAACCCGATGGTGAAGAAGGAATACAGACTACCCAAGATTTGGTTCAAGTCAAGATTGAACCTGAAGATTAGATCCAGCCCAACCACTCCATGGTTCCTATCATTTTGTTTCTTTATTTGGCATGATGCATTTTGCAAGAACAATTTTTATTTTTGAATAATTTGTTTCAAACAATATGTTTGCTTTCTTATGAAAGCAATTGTTATTTTATAAGTATCATGGAGATGGAATTTGTTAATCAATTTTGCCACTTTTTGGCGTTTTAATGATGTTTATTTGTAGTTACCATTTGATTCATTGCTCTTTGGATATTTTACAACATTTAATTACACATTTAGGAAAAGTATGTTGAACAAAAACATAAATGTTATTATGGTCATGACAACACCAATTCAGTATTTACATATGCAATAC
Organism: Chrysanthemum makinoi; assembly: GCA_910596185.1. Classification (NCBI taxonomy): domain Eukaryota; kingdom Viridiplantae; phylum Streptophyta; class Magnoliopsida; order Asterales; family Asteraceae; genus Chrysanthemum; species Chrysanthemum makinoi. The sequence continues at coordinate 281,096,420 of OU343225.1, read as the reverse complement.
CATCCTAATATTCTTGCAAACATGGTTAACATTGATGAGAATTTTTTTAAAAACAAAACTTCATCTCTTAGATGTTATATTTGAAACTTCTTAAATTAAAAACAAACAAACTCAAATCATTTGACACTTTAGGGGCATATTGGAATATTTGGACTCAAATGAATCAAGTATAATAGAATTTTGTTGTACATGTAACAGTAGCATTGATATTATTTGACACTTTAGTGGTGAATATGATTTTGGCAATTATCTTATAAAAGCACAATGCTTTTAATGGTTATGTGGGAACCAAAGCGCATTGAAGTATAACAAACACTCTAAAAAGGTACTAAACCCAAGATTATCATCCAGTTTCAAATGGGAAGTAACCCAAGTAAACTTCATACTACAAAATGAAGTAAGCTCTTTAAACAATAACAAACACTCCTAAAGGGAATTAAGCTAATTAACAGATGACTACAAATATTACATCAACCATGAATTTGCAGTAGTTTAAAGTAGTTGATTAAACAACATTAGCAACAAGAACTGATTGTTAACATACAAAACATGTCGATAGCATATGGATAACACCTTAAACAAGTTAGGATAATAGACGGATGTCATTATCAGGTATCCAGACATTATTAAACTTAACACATAACCAAACTAGAAAAGTCTTGATATTAAACATAGATTGAAAAGACACAAACCACTGAAGCCTTAAAACAAAAGACGAGTCTTTGCTTCAATACCCTTCATTCAACACATATCAAAGATTGGAACAAGCACAGGAAACTCGGGATCAACTGTCTCCACCAAATCTGTCATCACGTCAACCAGCTGGAAGCGTATCATTTTGTCTTTCCTGAAACGGCATTACCTGTTGATATGTTTCCATTTGTCCTTTGCAATCATCGTCAGATGGTTCTTTCTCACCTTCCGCTTCGGGGTCTTTTTGTGCCTTATTGTGACCAGGTCCACCGGATACTCCATCCCACCGTGGCGAACAATTGCGTTGTCAAACGTGTACAGTTCACTCTTATCAACATACTTGGCAGGTACAGTCTATAGTCAAATATAAAACCACAATAAGCTCCTATTTTTAAGATAACTTAACCAAAACTTAAATATAGAAACACTGACATGCACTAACAATTATAGCTACTTACCAAACGGTTTCTATCTATGACATAGGCCAGCATTGGTGTGTAAAAACATGCATCTTCGTTCCTGTGCTGATCATGGCCTTCCCAGTCGCATATGTGAAACATCCTTGGATCTATATTGCAATTTATTAACACAAAATATTAGAATTATGTAATTATATATATAATAAAGGTACCATAAATAATGATAAAGTTGCTAACAATAGCGGAACATACCTTTGTCCAGGGGACCTCGACAGATAGGAAAAGCATCATGAAATTATGTTCTCGGGATGTCTTCAAAGCCTAAACCAAGTCCATCCCTTCTAAAAGTAATCATATTAATGACTGCACCACCAAGTTTTGTGAAAACCATTGGTTTCCCGGGTACCAGGTGTTGACTCTCAACAACAGTATTCCAGCCATCTCCATAAAACAAGTTTGCATATATTTTCGGATGATCTGTTCCTCGAATATGAACACGATGATGGTTTACTGTTGCTAAATTCATTCCTCCCATCCGAATTTCATATTCGTTAGTCACTATATCTTGCAGGAAATCTCCGGGAAGCAACTACACACAATTATAAATAATCAACATATTTACACACTAAACAATACTTATAGCAACTTAACAAACCACGTTAAAAAAAAGATTAGTTCGTGTATGCTTACCGGAGAACGTCCAAGATTCTGCCCCTGAAATACTAAGCATCTCATTTGCCTGCTGCCTATCTCCCTGCTGTCATATCCACCGCATTCAACACCAGCATGATTGTAGGCAGTTACATAATAAGTATTTTCTTCTTCCTTGATAAAGTGTAGCATTTCCACATTTGTGTACCTATTGTCTTCCACAAACTTGGCACACTCATCTCCATACAATTTGTAATGGTTTTCTGACTTTTGTTTGATCCATACTTTATGTTTTGTTCCATGGTTGTGTATTAAGTACAGCCACGACGTTCCATTGTAGAAGCTTTTAGTGAACAGAGACGGTAAACGCTGACAACACAAACAAGGTACAACTATTATTTCTTTATAAACAGTCTAACAATATACAACTTTTAATTATGACCTTATGCGCGTACCTGACTTTCCGCAAACTTTGCTTTGTTTACATCAAAAACAAATTGAAGACTAATCCTGTCAAATTATCATTAACATAAATAATATATTAGCTAAATGACTCATTTAGTAAGAACAATCAAAACAAATTTAACCAATCAGACTCTATGCATAACACAAATATCAAAACAATGATCCATTTTAAAACATATGAATCGCTTTACAAATATAAATTTGCATATCGTATATCATAAATACACAAATGATTTACGTTGAGTCACTATATTCCTTAGGTGAGTATCTTTATACCTTTATAAAAGTTATACACTAAGACTACACTTTCTTTTTTCCGTAAACTTTCGACTATATGATTTCACCCAATAATCATAGCATACATACCATCTAACAAAATAATGGAGGCGATACTGTCTTATTTTCTTATCTAAGTTTTAAACAGAACATACACCATGGATCATATAGTCAACATATATTAGCTAAATGAGTGATTTAGTAACAACAATCAAAACAAATATAAGCAATCAGACTCTATACATACACCATAGATCATTCATCTTTACTTATATGCTTGAAGACACCATAGATCATTAATCAACATATATGCTTGAAGACTTTTATCCATATATAATAGAGTTTATACAAACTACAAAACAAAAAATCTTTCAAGTTAAGTCTTTTTTATCAAATAAGAAACCGCATATCCCAAGCAACTAACTATGTATCAGCATACTATAAATCACTACAATCGTAAAGCATAAGAATCAACCTAAACCCTAAACCGTTGTTTTTGACTATATTATAGTTGTCATTCTTACTTACATGCAGATCAAAAGAAAATTAACAATAAAATTATTAGATTTTTTTTAGATCATTACCTGTTCTTGGTACTAACTTTGCAACAGTGCTTGCTTCTCAATGAATGAGGTGTGTGTGAGATTTCATCTACCACCGTTTCATTTATCAAGGCAAAGTTGATATTTTAAATATGCAACAATCATTATCTTTGCAAAATACACGCTTAATATAAATGCCATTTTTGTAAGTATCTTTGTTATCTTTGTATACAAGTGAAAGTATATCAATAAATCATAAAATAGGCAACCCAATATATAACATTTTGCAAACAAATTTCGTGTTACTTACACAAACATACTTGCCTAACCATGTACAATAGTCTTATTAACACAAGAGTATTTCAATGTAATATTTTGTTTCTAACTATATTTAAGCATGTAGAATAGTCTTCTTAACTATTATAATTACAACTTCTTACAAGATCAATCCAGATACATAATATGGATACAAATTAGTTGATAATATAGATCATCCAGATACATAATATTATGTTTGTGGCAATTTCAAACCATACTGAAATATTACGTCCCAAACATACGACACATTAACTTATAACCGCCTTACGACAACGGTTAATCAAAACACTATTGTCAACTTCACAAGCACCCTGAAATTATACATAAAGCAGCAGATAAAACAAGTCATTAAAGATGTTCCAACCCTTCATCATAACAGTTTCGGCTGAGACATTACCAAAATACATCAAATACCCAAAGCAGCTTCTTCTAACATATATGGAACAATGGAATCATCACCGGTTTACGTGCATCAACCGTTTAAGCATCCTCTTTGACCATCCTCATAAGTTTGAACCTTACCGTTTTGTCTTTCTCCCACTCACACCTCTTCTCAATGGTCTTCCAATTAGTCTTTATGGTGACATGATTTTTGCTATTTGGCCTGTCGGAATGTTTTTCCCAATCCACGGTCACATAAAAAGATTCATCATGGTGTATCAGAACTGCGTTGTGGTACTTATACATTTCATAAGGCCCCGCAAAATGATGTGGTATGGTCTGCATTCAACAAATGAATGTCGAATAGGCAATATAAGTAAAGGCATCTACTATTCACAAAAAGATGATACTATAAATGAATATCCAAACATTGTTGCATGAAAAATACGATACGCTTACCAGCCGACCTCTTCCAGTTACGTAATCCAGAACATCTTGATAAAAGCAGTCTTTCTCATCATCATGGTCGGAGTGATTAAACCAGTCACATTTATGTTTCATGCGCGGATCTACAATTTGAAGATTCCAATGACATTATAAGATGCAACTATATTATTTAAAATCTTTAAAAACAACGAAACACATGTTTTTAAGAATTAAAATGTAATAAACATACCTTTGTCTATTGGGCTTCTTTTGAACGGAGTATCGTCGTTCAAGATTACACGTGGTAGGTTCTCCAAACGCATTCCTAAGCCAGCATCAGAAAATGAGATAATCGAGACAGTAGCTTCCTCAATTTCAGTGAACACCATACGCGATCCAACCTTCAGGCCTTCCAAAAAAACCAGTAAATCCCATCCCGTTCCACTAAAAACATGGCCGTCCGTGTTACCAGGCAGATCAATGCGACGGTCGCAGTCAGTAGGCCACCCACCATAACTCTCACTCTGTTAATTTGCGGCAGAAATTGATAAGGAAGGAGCTGCATAACGAGTAAATATAATGTTGCAATTTGTTAGTGTCTATTAAACAGAGTTTATACAATTTTCATTAAACTATGACCATCAATATATGACTCATGAAGTACTTACATATGACTGGTCAAGGTTTCCCAAACTTCCAAAGCATCTTCTTTGATGTTTTCCTATATTAGGATTCAAATATCCACCAATTTTAGCACCAGCATTGTCATAGGCAGTGACATAGTACATGTCTTCTCCTTGACGAATGAAATGTAGTATTGCCACGTTCCGGCAATGGCTGTCATCAACAAATTGCTTCCATTCATTCGATTGCAGGGCATAACGGTTACCGGTTACTTTCTTGAGCCATACTTTGTGCATTGTACATCTGTTGTTAATTAAATATAACCATCTGCTGCCTGTGTACAGCTCATCCGTAAACACACTTGGTAGGATCTGCATACACTTAGTATGATATCTATTATAAGTAAGAATAGTTACAAATTACCTGCAGTGTTTGAAAGTTTCGTGTGTTCGCCTCCACGATAAATTGAGTGGTCATTCTATTTAATCAAAAAAGAAACGTGTATTACAAGGAAGTTACATATTTTCAAAAACTTAGCAAAGCTACATGTTTGTTTCAATAACCCATCTTAACCTACAATGTTATTTCTGAATATTGCCCTTTTAATCTAAATAACCATTTTTGTAATCATTAACAAAGCAGGCTACTAACACAAGTATTATTCGGTCATATTGAAAGTATGTTATTTTTAGTTTTCCGCATGAAATATAAGTTTCAAACCGTTATCATAGTGCAACATGCTTTACGAAATCTATATGCCGACATCGTATGATACTTTATCTATCTTCCTTTCATCGTATTAACGCATAAACTTTCTGCCTTTTACTTTATCAATAACTATATGAAAGCTTATCCTAAATTATGTCATCTAATGACTTAATCAAGCTCATTTAAAGAAAACCTAACTAACAACACAAATTATTTTTACTTCACAATACCATATGACACATCTAACACCATTAACAGAATCCTTAACTCATGAAACATGTATCATTAACTGATGATACTAATAAGAAATTTTATTTCGCCACTAATTGATCATCATTCAAAAGATCTTTTGCTTGAACTAAAATTATATCTTTCAATAAACAAGTTGTTCTAAACAGATCATAATATCAACCAAAACATCATTACTCATATTGCTAAATTGACCATACATCTATATTTAAGCCAATATCTTAACTTATCAATTGACCGTGCATATTATTTCTAAAAACCATGTTTTTAATATCGTAGGCTGCAATATCATAAGTAACTTCTTTAACTTTACAAGTCTACTACACATGCATACTGAATCGGAACATTATTTGGTCAGTTTCAAGATCATCTAGATCTTTATTCTAACAATGAGATAATCATTCAAATATTGAAATACCAAGTAACAGTGTTACCAACAACAACAAAAAAAAAATAAAAAAAAAAATTAACATAAGAGGCACCTAACCTGTTCTTGAGATAGTGTGCTCGAGAAGAACTAGATGTGATGTGTAGTAAACGAAAAGTCTTTCGTCTATAATTGAAACTTAAATCATAGCAATAATATTTGTATATACGAATATCAACTAATTTTTGCAATGATAATATGCATTGATAGAAACAATATATTTTCTTTTGGGTATTATGTACCATTGTTTTAAAACATACACTAATAACACTAATACATCTTTTAAAATATATTTGTAACTAACAAAATGATGGGTAATCTACAAATAGAATACAAATTCCATAATCCATTCATAAAATATTGTGAACGTCAAAGTTATAAGTTTCGTATCATCACATTATGGTGATCATTGAAGTAGTTATGTTTAAACGAATATGAAAATGAGATAAAAAAAAATACGAAGAAAGCAAACATGTTCCATTCATATACAAGCTAAACAATGAGATAATACATGAGTTATACGACATGTGTTTATGTTTAGTATGTGATTATGTTACTGGATAGAAGTTTATGTTGAGATAAGAGCATCTCCAATGTTGGCGCTAAATGTGTTTTTTTTAGACGAATGAAGTGTCAAAATGTAAAAAAATTTTTTGTCAACGTTGCCACTATCTTTAGTACTCCTACTAATTTAGTGACGTGAATAATAAAACAGTATATATAGAGTTACACTATATATTACCTTTATACTATTCAGCTTATTTAAACTCAACATATTTGTTAAATGTTGATACCTAAAAAAAAAAAAAAAGCCCATATATAAACTATATTGTTTTAAGTCTATGATAAATACGTTTATAAACAAGTCACAAAATCCTTTTTCTACAATATTTTTTAACTCTGACAAAAAAAAAATGAAAAATAAAAAATTGTTTTCTAAACAAGTTTGAAAACTTTAAAATTAACTCCATAACGAAGTTTTAGTTAACACTAGTTTATGTGAAACTAGTTGGATACCCGCGCACAGAGGCGGCGATAAATATAGTTATATAATAAATATAGTAAATGAATTGCTAACCAAACTCTCCTCGCAATTCCCTTACCCGCTTAGTGAATTCATTTCACAACACTCCAAATATATATGTGTTAGTTGTATGTGTTTGTTTGGGTTTTCCGTATCTTTCTCGTGACATCATTATTCCCGCATATAAAAAGACCTTCACAATCTCTTTCCCGTCAAACACTTTCCCAAAAGTAAATGATTTTGATAAATAAAGTTTGTATTAATTGAAATAAAGGTTAAGGTTATAAAAATTTGAATCAAAATAAAATAAACCTACTAAAAATGTAAAAACTAAAAACTCATAAAAATATATCAAAATGGATGTTGAATTAAAGAGCACAAAATGTTAAAAAATATGGTGAAATTAGATCATAAAAAAATTAAACGAATTAAAAGATATTTAAATTTAAAAATAAAGATGATTAATTAGTTAAGAAGTGACATGTGTCACCCCATTATTGTAGCTCTTTATTTTAGTTTGTTGGAGCTTCTCCCTTTTTGTTAATTTTTAGTTAGAGAAGTAACACATGTCACTCAATGATTGGAGCTCCTTATCTTAATTTTTTCTGGAGCCCACAACTTAAATGATTTATATAATAATATAGATATGTGATTATGTTAGTGTATAGAAGTTTATGTTGAGAAAAGAGCATCTCCAATTTTGGCACTAAATGTGTTTTTTGGAGGAATGAAGTGCCAAAATATTTAAAAAAAATGTATTCAATGTTGGCACTATCTTTATTACTCCTACTAATTTAGTGATGTGAATAGTAAAACAGTATATATACCGCTACACTATATTTTACACTTATACTTTTCAGCTTATTCAAACTTAACATATTTGTTAAACGTTGATACTTAAACTATAAAAACAAAAACTAACATATATAAACTATATTGTTTTAAGTCTCCGATCAATACGTTTATAATCAAGTCACAAAACCCTTTTTCTACACTATATTTAGTTTACTAACATATTTAAACTATATACCGCTACATTAGTTTACTAACATACTGTTATATAATATTGTTCATTGCCATCTAAGGCCAGCCTAACTACGGCAGTACAAAACACCCAAAAGATTATTCAAACATGCATAACACAGGATTGTTTAACAGACATGAAACACGGGAATCTGCTCCTCCTCTTCTCCATCCAAATCTGTTAGCAGATACATGTACTTGAAGCGTATCATCTTATCATACCCAAATCGACATTCCTCAGCAAACTCACTCCATGCACCGAATACGTTTATATGATTTGTTCTTTCTGGGTCCTCCTTGTGAAACTCCATCTTGACAGTCATTCTGTATTCAACATTTGGTTTCTCATCAAGGCATGAGTGTATGTGTGCATTGGATGGTTCACCAAGAACTCTGCCGGTATTGTCTGCAATGTATTAAGAATAACATATAATACTAAATACTTATTTAAAGACGCAAATCGTAAAAGTAAATATATAAAAATACTACTTACCAATCGTTGCATAACGACTATATAACAGAACCTCTTATAGAATACATCACGGAATTCACCAAAATGGTCAGTATGAGCTGGCCAGCGACACAGGTGATACATTCTGTCGTCATCTACATAAAAGGTTAACATATTTAGGATCAATAACTGATTTGTATGTCAATACAAGATATTCAATCATTATCATAACCAAACCGTAGGATATGTTATTGGTAAACACCTTACATCACTCAAACACAAATTTCTTAATAATCACTCATACCTTTTTGCATATAAATGTTTGCTCAAGCATGTACAGATAATACTACGTCAAATAGGGTTAAATTAGTTTTTCCCATATCATTAAAAGTAATATTATAACTAAGTATATCGTCACAAGTTATAATGCAAACAATTAAGTTTATATAAGTATAACGAAATAGATATCGCACCTCTGTCTTCAGGAGGTATTGGAGGTTGGTTGATATTCAGTCGTGTTGCTCCAAAGAAATGCACCTCATTATGTTGACTCCCATCAGCATTAAAAGCCATCATCCAAAATTCAGTATTCACATATTTTGTGAAAACGAGATGCATTCCAGGTTGCAAATGCAAAGTTGTTTGAATTTCATCCCAAGATTGCTGTAACAGTTCATAGTCGTTACCAACGTTAACCCCATTCACTTGAACACGACTGACAGGAACTATAAACTTGTGACCTTCAACATTAATAGCAATATTCCCTGTTTGGCTTAGCCCAGTTAAGAAAGCTCCCGACAATTTCTGAAAACAAAGGTTACATTTGTTAAAATTCAAAATAGTTACTATATATCTAAAGATCAAAATGCTAATTAATACATTAGTATAATAAAAAAGTAATGATATTTTAATTTAACTACAAAATATAATACCTGAGCCCTAAATGATGATGCCTAAACACGACTATGGAATCGTTTATAACGTCCCTCTATCCCTTCGTATCCTCCGAATTCCTCCCCATGACCATCATACCCCGTCACATAGTATGTATCATCTCCTTCCTGTATAAAGTGCAACAACCTAACACGTTGTCCGATATTATCTCTTGCAAATTCAGTCCATTTGTTCCCCTCTTCAGTGTAAATGGCCGATTGTGTCCTTTCACTATCTTAACTTTCACACGAATCCTATTGGTGCTTATCAAGTACACATGTTTGTTCCCATTATATCCATCATCCCAAAATATTTCAGGTAGATCCTGAAACAGATTTATTCCATTGTATATCATTTTAACTAGATTACAATTGTAAAATGAGATATGTCATTCTCAAGAATTACCTGTGATTTCGGAAATGTTCTACGGTCAAGCCAAACAACAAATTCAAATGGCATCTTACTACAAAAAGACAGAAACATGTTTATATACCAAATTAGCAAAAAAATGTCCATATCAGTAACTACAAAACACTTTCTTAATAAACAGATGTAAAACACATGTATTTTGAAAGCACCTAACATATACTTTTTTAGTATGATCGTTATGTACTTAATCAATATCATATGGAACCTTAGTACAAAAAGAATAAAACATGTTATTAGAGCAAATAAACAAACAATGGGCAAATCAGTAACTGCATATTAGTTTTCGTTATAAAAAGATGTAAACACAATTTTTGTTTAAGCACATAACATATACTATTTTTAGTATCATGATTATCTATCTAATGAATATCAAATGCCTCTTTACTACAAAAACAATGATACTATTATTAGACCAAAATAAACATACGATGCTCAAATCATTTACTACAAATCTGTTTGGTATAAACAGATGTAAACACTTCATTTGAAATCACTCACAAATCAGTTATTTTTAGCATGATGTTTTTGTACTTATGCCATATCAGATGGCATACTGCTACAAAAACTATCAAACAATTTTGTAGTAAAGAATCAATTTACATTGGGCTAATCACTAAGCACAAATCAGGTTCGTTACAAATACATGTAGACAATTCTCTTCAAAACACGTAATATCCACTTTTTATGTGCGATGCTTTTGTACTAAAACATCATCATAAGCATCGCTTTCTCAAATCCTACAGTATAATAAACTTGGTGGTCTATGTATGTAACTTCCATTCATTGTTTTAATCAGGAACTACAAATGACTTTCTTTATAAAGAGTTGTAAACACCGGTTTTTTTAAAGCACAAAACATTTACTATTGTATATTTTGATGGTTACATACTTCACCAATATCAAATGCTAACTTCACTACAAAAAACATGAAACATTTTATTATACCAAGTCAACATACAATTGGACAATCAATAACTACAAATCAGTTTTGACACAAACATATGTACAACATTTCATTTTCAAGCAAGTAACATCTTCTATTTTAACCATCATGTGTATGTACGGCATCCTACTGCAAAACAATGAAACATGTTTTTTCACTAAATCAACATACAATTGCCAAATCAGTTACCTCTTAAATATATGTAAACACTTCACTTGAAAGCAACTAACATCTACTATTTTAGTATCATGCTTATGTACTTAATCAGTATCATAATCATCCATTTCCAAAATCACACCACATCAGATACTTTTTATGCCATATGTATGTCAAATATCATTATCAATCAACAGTCTAATTAAATATGTATAAAAAACTCACATTAATCCCAATCAAATAACCTAGATAATAAATACTTAATTAATCACACTCTATTATCACCTAAAACAGTATATGTTAACTTATTTTCAACCATATAACATACAAAACTGCTTTTAGGGCTCATTGCAATCGATCACTGTTCATATGAACTTGAAGAAAAAAAAATTAAACATGCAAAACAACATTACGAGGACACCATAACATTTGGATTATCAATCGCTATCAAAATTACACTTACAGATTTTTAGATGGTTTGGGTAGTTAGGTGTAAAAAATAATGACTAACCTTAAGATTGGGAAGATGATTAGGTAGTAAATTTGGGGAGTGTGCCGTAATGATTGTATTTGGCAAGTTACACTCTACCAAAGAATTTTTTGCATGTAAAATTTTCAATACGGGTTACTTTTGATCCAACTATCTAATCTGGGTTGTGGGCTTGTGGGCATTTCATGGGCCTACTTAGTTTAAACTAACAATGGCCCTTTTAACATATGAGTGGTTCAGTTTTGGATACATGTCATTAGTAACTAGCAGGGTACCCGCGCCGAATTTTCCGGTGAATTATGTATTTTAGTTTATTATGTTATTTTTGACAATAGATTTACGGATATCAAGAATTTCGTTTAGCCCGTGCCCGTTCGGGCTCAAGCCCATTTGGCCCGCACCAGTTCGGGCTTAATCCCATTTTACCCGTTGACTGTTCGGGCTTGAATATCTGTATAATGTGTTTTATTATTTGTATTAGTGACATTTAATGCAGGGTTCCCGCGCGTTGCGGCGGCGGATACGATGAAATAAAATTTTCCGGTGAATCATGTATTTTAGTTTATTATGTTCTTTTTGATAATTAATTTACGGATTTCAAGAATTTCGTTTAGCTCGTGCCCGTTCGGGCTCGAGCCCGTGCCACTCGGGCTCGACCCCGTTTGGCCCGTGCCCCGTTTGGATCGTACCCGTTGGGGCTCGGGCCCATTTGGACCGTTGCCCCGTTCGGGCTTGAATATTTGTATAATGTTCTTTATTATTTGTATTAGTGACATTTTAATGCAAGAATTATGTTTAAGTTGGTTGTACAATAAGCTTAATAATTTGTATTTCTTGACTACATTAATAGTGCTTTGTAGTTTGTACATTAAGCTTTAAGACTTGTAAGTCTTAAAATTAAGATTGATGAGAAAGATCATTAATAGTGCATTATGTATTGTACAATAGGCTTTGTATTTTGTAAGTCTTAATTTTAAGACCATGAGGAGAGAGATTCATTCCTCTATTATAAGTAGTATAGATTACTAATTAGTAATTAATTACATTCTATGTTTGGCTTACATATTTATACAAAGTGTATTTTTCTGCACTAATTCATCTCATTAATTCTGATTTTAGGTTACCAATTTTCATGTTATCAAATCAACACCAAATCTGTTTTTCACAAACAAAGCATTTTAATGAAATGTCTTTGAACATTATTCCAAGAGAAAGAAAGACAAAGAGCATCATTATCCAAACAACATGTATCAACATGTTAATGAATCGATTGGTGTACAAGATAATCATTCAAACAATCAAAAATGCCCATCCAACAATATCAGCTCCAACAAGGTTTTATATCACAACAATTTGAATAAACTAATTTGAATTTTCCATACAACTTAAGTACTTTTATTTCAATAATCCATTTATATTAGTATTCTTAATGTTATTCTAACTATATATGGAATCTAACTATATATATAGTAATGTTTGTTTAGTTTGATTATCAAAACTCAAACTACTTATTAACCTCATAAGAATCATCAAACATATATGGACATGTTTTGTTCAAAAAACTAAATTATTAAATACAATACAACTGACATTTTGTATTTCGTAATGTCAGAACGAGTAGCACAATTCAAGTGTATTTGTTCACTTGTGCATATTACTATAATGTTTGATTAATGTTCGTTCAATCGACTATTGTTTTATTCACATGTCTTTTTTTTTATATATAATAAACTAATTTGAATTTTTCATACAACTTAAGTACTTTTATTTCAATAATCCATTTATATTAGTATTCGCAATGTTATTCTAACTATGATTAGTAATGTTTAAATGAAGCTAGCCCGCCCATCGGGCGTTATAACTAGTATATACATATATATATATATATATATATATATATATATATATATATATATATATATATATATAGAGTAGGGATCCAGTGAGAAGTAAATTAAAATAAGAAGTGGTGAGAAATGACCAAAACCACGCATTTGAGATGCAACGACTTGCATTAGATGCATTTCTATTCATATAGATGCAACATCTTGAGTTTCGAAAGTTAATTTGATGTATAGACGATGCAAATTGATTTTCATGATTTCGTCACGTGCAGAGGAACAAAAAATAAGAGAAATCATGAAATGCGTCTAATATACGTATATGCATCTGATTAAAAGCTAGAAAACACACTATGGTGCGTTATAATGCATCTAAGATTATAGGGATGCATCTAATTTAGGTCAGTACATCTCGGATTTGCAGTTATAGTTCTTCTTATTCCTTCTTATTTTAAGTAATCTTCTTATTTGATCCTAACTCTATATATATATATATATATGTGTGTGTGTATATATATACTAGTCGGATACCCGCGCACAGCAGCGGCTATAAGTATAGCTATATGTGTTTGCTTACCCGTTTAGTGAATTCGTTTCACAACACTTCGAATGTATATGTGTTAGTTGTATGTGTTTGTTTGGGTTACCCGTAGCATTCCCGTAACTTTCCCGTGGCATCATTATTCTCGCATATAGAAATACCCTTGCATCTTTTACCCCGTCAAACACTTCTCCAAAAAGTATATGATTTTGACGAATCAAGATTATATTAATTGAAATAAAGGTTAAAGTTGTAAAAATCTGAATTAAAATAAAATAAACCCACTAAAAATATAAAAATTAAAAACTTATAAAAATATATCAAAATGGATGTTGAATTAAAGAGCATAAAATTTTAAAAAAATATGGTGAAATTAGATTATAAAAAAAATAAGTAGATAAAAGGATATTTTAATTTGAAAATAAAGATGAATTTTTAGTCGAGAACACATGTTACTTTATAATTGGAGCTCCTTATTTTAATATAGTGTGTGTGTGTATATATATATATATATATATATATATATATAGAGAGAGAGAGAGAGAGAGAGAGAGAGAGAGAGGGAGGTTAACGTAGAATAGTGTCTTAAAATAGGAAGTGTAGGAAGTAATCTTAGCCCTTGGATGTATCTTTGATGATGTCATTAGATTAAAATTAATTAAATGGCATATTAGTAAATAACTTGAAAGTGAGGGCAAAATTGGCAACCTATGTTTTCGCAGAATAATAACCCATGCCCCATTCTCGGTAAGTTTTTGCATCTATTTTTTTAAACCAGTTTTTTAATAATTAAATTTATATAACATAATTTAATTTTAATATAATCATATTGTGAATACTTTCAATCCTCCTTGACGTAACAAACGTTTTGATACATGCAACCTAGCTTTATGATACGTACACATTATTTAACAACTTATACATAACATAGATACTGATACACATCGATCTTATAGTCATTTTTTAAGCATAAAATAATAATGTAAACCACTGCTACTATATTTCACGAATAAAAATGATCTCCAATGATACTAGTGATACTCAAGTATTAACCAAACTAGTAATACACGGATTCTTAAACGTGTATACAATCTGGTATGGTGCAGCCATGCAGGTTATGATCATTAAGTGGTACCAAGTTTATAAATCGATACGTAACACTTTTAATCCATAAATTTCCAACCTTTATATATCATCGATACATGAATTACAACGTAATTCTTATAAAAAATTGATACAAAAACTAAATATTACGTTGATTTCAAAAATAATGTATGATCTTAAAACAAAACATCAAAGTCACATGTTCATTCAACACTATATTAGAGGTTTGATACACAGACTGATAAAATGATGCACAACCAATCTCATCACTTGTATATCACTAGAAAAGAATAAGATAATATTTAATTATTTCTAATCTTTAGTTGCATGTTTCCTCTCGTCATTACCGACTCCTATATCTGCAACGATGACGATGTGCTGATCTTCACTTGGAGAAATTTTATGCGTCTTATGAAATTTACGTCGTCAAAAAAATAGAAATAGCTTACGTATTTGTTGACACGATCGAATATGAAACCCAACATTATATAACAGACTAAGGAACAATATGAAAATTATAATTATCGAAAGTTCATATGAAAGTATTCAACTTTCACATTGATTCGCCAAATGCATCGGAACCGCCAAGGAAGTCAATTGAACCTACATTGAATGTTATCATTTACCTAATCCGACTTTATGTTTTCTTTTGTTCGTTATGTTTTCTTTGAGTGATGACGTCGGAAAATATACATCATCACCGTTACCGATGAAGTTGGCAATGACGAAAGATGTAGGAGACGAGGACGTCAATTCATATTAGGACCATATGGCTGATTGTTTATTTTTGCTATTGTTTTCTTAAATATTAATAAGACGTTGATAAAAGATTGATCATCATGGTCACGATGCGACTAGCGAGATTGGCCGCTCAAAAGAATCTTATATGAGTTCTTATAATTTTGTAATAAAGAAAATGAAATAATTAAATACTACGTAGTATATTAAATACTCAGGATACATATTTTGTTAAATACTTATTTAAAATACCATGTGTAAAAAAACTCAAAAAAGGAAGAAGATCAATGATTTCGGATCAGAAGGAACAAAAAAAATGATGTATTTTTATTAGAGAGAAGATCATGAAATGATTGAATTACCTAAAATGTCCTTTCTATTTATTTGTAATTATGTTTCTCAATAAATTTGTAATATTCAAATGTCACAATATAATTGGCTTCTCACACTTCCTATTTTAACCACTATCTTACAAGAACCTCATTATATATATATATATATATATATATATATAGGGACCGGTTCTAGAGAAAAATATAATTAGATAGAAAAGTGAGAAAAATAGTTATAGGGTAGATTTTGCAAACATCTAAAACTTTAGGGGTAAAAGCTAAAAAACACCAAACAAAGATGGGATACCAAACCCATAGCATCATTTTCATATCATTTTAACGAGCTCTTATTATTTCTCAAAAAAACACACACAATTCCAATCATCACAACAAAACTCCGATCATCAGAATGAAACTCCGATCAAAATGGACGGAATAGAGAACAGATCATCATTTTCAGATCTCTCTTTCGTATTCCCATGGTAATGAGCTACCACCACCGTCGCCATCATCACCGTCACCATCGTCACCGTCACCACACCACCACCACCGTCACCACCGTCTTCCGTTGTACAATCACCGCGTCAATCTTCACTCCGCCACCGTCACACCGCCGCCGCTCAATTCATCAAGATATATATTCTTCAGGTTAATTGATTATATATAATAGTGTTAATTATTTAATTTATACAAAATTTAATTACTTTAATGTTCTGGTGGAGGTATTGAGGCTGTGAATTAATGATGTAGTGATTTTCGAAGATTTGACAAAAAAATGCATAAAAAATGTGTTTATTAAAATTGCTCACTAGGTGTTTGATAAAATGTCTCAATAAGATTTTATGAAATGTGATGCACTTATTTAAAGCATATGTGTTTAATTTAAATGATATGACATCTTAGGGCATCCATGTGTATATTTGCAGCATGAGATTACATGTTAAGGCATCAGATTTTATTAGTGCATGTGTGTTTGTGGTTGCTATATCAGGTTAAATTTTTGTATGTTTTGTGCATCCTTGATTATATTAGAGCATCAATTAGTAATGATTAGGGCATCGCCGAGTATGCTTAGTGCATCGTCTGACATATTAATGAATCAATGTGTATGTTTAGTGTATCTATTTGTATGTTTTGTGCATCGTTAGTCAAAGTAGGGCATCCATTTGTATGTTTAATGCATTGTTGGTCATAGTAGGGAATCCATTTGTATCTTTGGTGCATCCATTAATGTGTATGTTTAGTGCATCATTGGTCATAGTAGGGTATCCATTTGTATGTTTAGTACATCGTTGGTCAAAGTAGGGCATCCATTTGTATGTTTAGTGTATCCGTTTGTATGTTTAGTGCATCGCTAGTCATCCTTGATTATCCATTTGTCGTATTTCATGCGTACTTATATTTTATTTGATTGGACTGATTTGAAAGACCGTGTGCAGTAAAGATCATTATTTTGTTTTAATCGCATAAATTTAGGTCCTCATGTGAAATTTACATGATTAACGTGCATGAAGTTGAAAAAGTTAGTTATGTGAATAATGTTGTTTATGTAGTTTTTGATGTATCTAATTATGCTGCTAAGTCGAGCGTTTGGATTGGTGTATAAAAAAACAGTTAGAAGCATGTGTTATTATTTGATGTTAGGTTTATTTAGGATTTTGTGGAATATGATGCAGGTATGTGATGCATATGTGCTTGATTAAGTTTTAATTGTTGTTGCGCGTTAATCGTATTGATTTGCAGATTTTGCTTGTTATTGCGCGTTAAACGTACTATTGTCACTTGTTGCTAGTTGAAAGTATTAGTTACGTTGAAACGATGCGTGTGTAAATGTTTGATGTTTAAAAGTGTATATATGATAGTTAGAAATATGTATTATTGTTAAACTTTAAGTTAATTGGGATACTGATGGAATATGATGCATAGATGTGATGGATTTGTGCTTTTGGAGCAGACAGAGGGTATAAGAACTGAGAAAACCATGCCACTGAATAAGTCTTTAAAAACATTTGAACATACCGACTTAATCAAGTCCGAATTAGAAAATGCGTGCCCTGGTGTGGTTTCCTATGTTGATCTTCTTGTCGTGGCAGCTCGTGAGAGTGTAGTTTTGGTAACTAGCTGTTTTGACGTGAAATATTTAAGGGATATGTATTTTGCATCACTCTTTGATTAATGATGTTTGGTATTTTTATAGGTTGGAGGACCATTTTATAATTTTCATACTGGTAGGAAAGACATTGATCACCCTTATCCTCATGATTCATCTGGCCTTCCTAGCCCCTGAGATACTCATCGCATAAGCATTTTCATATTTACATCATGAAATTTTACTAAAAAACAGTCACTCTCCAAGGTATGAATCACTCATCTATTTATGAAATTTTAGTCTTGCTTATTGTTTCTGTTTGTAGTTTGCAATGTTGATTATTTCTCTAGTATCGTTAGTTAATTCTCTATTATCGTTGGCTAGTTAATTATCTATTGAAATAATAAGGCACATATGCATCACACCTTTACATCAGTAGTTAATTCTCTATTATCGTTGTCTAGTTAATTATCTATTGAAATAATAAGTCACAGATGCATTACATCATCGTTAGTTAATTCTCTATTATCGTTGGCTAGTTAAATAACTGGTAGGAAAGACATCGATCACTCTTATCTCCTCATGCTTCATTTGGCCTTCCTAGCCCCTAAGATACTCATCACATAAGTATTTCAGATTTACATCACGAAATTTTACTGAAAAAAACAGTCACGCTCTAAGGTTTGAATCGCTCATCTTTTTGTGAAATTTTAGTCTTGCTTATTGTTTCTATTTGTAGTTTGCAATGTTGATTATTTCTCTAGTATCATTAGTTAATTCTCTATTATCGTTGGCTAGTTAATTATCTATTGAAATAATAAGGCATATGTATGAATAATTTAGTGCATCCATTTGACGTACTTTAGTGCATCTGTTTGACATACACTAGTGCATCTGTTTGACATAATTTAGTGCTCCTTGCTCTAAATGTAAGGTTTTATTTCAACTGTTGACATGTTGATCTAGTGTCATATTGAAGCCTCACTCCTTTCCCATTCTTATTTTTCAGATTTAGTATCCCGAGAATGTTCATTTGATAAGTGGGAACCATGAGGCTGCTGATATAAATGCACTCTTTGGTTTCCATCTTGAATTCATTGAAAGGATGGTATGTAGCAAAATATTAGTTTGTTCGTTGTGTATGTTTAGCGGATTTGGTAGTCTTGTAAACATTTGCTTTTAGTGAATCCTATACTAAGCATACCTTAGATTTGTGCTATATAGGGTGAGAATGATCGGATCTGGGCTTGGCGCGGTTCAATCAGTTATTGTTAGGTCACTAGTTTTACAACACAAGCTTATAAGAAAGGAGATGAGGCGATTGAACAAAATCTAACACACACACACGTATAAGTGTAACCGGTTATGCAAAGAGAGTGAATGAGAGAAAAACTTGAACAACCAACCTTCAAATGAAGGTTTACAAGAGGTATTTATAGGAGGGAAGCTAGGGCAACACTCCTAGTTCCCTTCCTATCCTTATTGGGCTTGGGTCAAGCTTATGGGCCTTCTACATAAGCTTGACCTTAAACAAACATAAAGGCCATAATAAAGCTACCTATTACATATGAAATATAAATACTTGAAATCCTGTTTAGGAGTGATTCCAACAATCTCCCCTCAAGTATATATGAATGAAAACGGTGAAGGCGTTGATGTAATAGTAGCATGGCGTCTTCGACATTCTTCTTTCTTGTGAGAAGAATTGCCTTGATTCGAACAATCTCCCGGTGTAGAGATAGTTATCTTTGAACAGTTATGCTTTGGCGTCATCTTTAACTTTGTTCTTTGATCATTGTTCTTTGTGGTGAGAGTGATAGTATGTTGTTATGCATCGGTGCGCCTCAGTGCGCTTCGTTGCTCCAGTGTCTCCACGTCATTCTTCAACATGCTCACATGCTCTATTGACGTTGGAATTCAATCTTGATGAAGTTCTTTAAGTCTTTAACTTTGTAGATTCTTTGGTTTGACGAAGAATCATTCTGACTGTTGTGTTGCTTTTGAATAGAACTTCCATTAGTGATGATGTTGGCGTGAGCATGAGAAGAATCAGCACGATCATCCCGCTCCGGAGCTTCCATAAGAAGAAAACATTTCAAACGGTTAGTAATAAGCGGTTTCCGGCACTTACAAGTTTGAACTTCGAGTGTTAACAGCATAGTGTGAAAACACAACTCTAATTCTCACAAAGGCCGTTCTGAACTGGAGTCCCACAAGTGAGATAACGCGATGTACCGAAGTACATCTACGGTTCAGATGAGTCGCTGAGGTACAACGAAGCATCACCTCACGACTGTAGACCGTTTGAGACACACTCCGCGTAATCCTCGGGGAGTTACCGAATGACCTGACGGTGTTTGATGTTGACCCGGCAGAGTTTCCATTCAATCACCGAGGATCACAGATGTGAACCTCTCATAAATGTTCTCGACAGATTGCTAAGATCTGTGAAGGACTCGATATGAACCACCGATGATCTTATTAGTTGATCATCAAGTGATTAAATGTCAAGTGTTCCTAAGAGATCTTTTGATGAATCTCGTGGCTCTAGACTCAATAGTGCGTTTTGGTTTTCTGGAGCGGAGACTAGGGAGAGGGTCTCCTTCTTCAATACCGGCAATCTCTAGGAGAAAGCCGATAGTTTACGTAGGGTTCCCTGTGAGAATGAAACAAGCTTTTGCTGAGAGAAACTTGAGTGGATAAGAAGGTTTAGTGCATGCGTCACGGGTCCATGACGACTTTTAATCTTCAATACCGGCGTCACTAAGTGACAACCCGTAGCATATGAATTGAACCCGATTTCCGCCTAAGTTGAATAATCGGAGGGCTATTTCTTTTCACCCTTTTCTTTGCATTTCTTTTTAATTCTTCAACTCCTTCTTTCTCCGATTCTCATTTTCTCCTTTTTACAATCATACCTAAGGACTTCTAAATACTAACTATTTGTAGTGTCCTTGGGTAGATCCCTCCGACTCTGGCGGATCATAGGACGGTTATTCCTAACCTTAGTCACCTTATAACTCCATGACTAACCTATGTTTGCCATTAAAACCATTGTATGAAAAAATGTCTCTCAAAGGGTTTGTTAATGAAAAACATGTTTGAACCATTGTGAGAGATGATGTTTTGCATAAATACTCCCCTCCACATGTGCTTAATAGTTTTAACGGTTAAATGCACAGTGAGGAAAGAGCGTGCACTTTTTGAATTGATTAACTCAAGATAGACAATCCCCCATGAGACACGGTTACGTTGCATAGTTAAAGAGTTACATTGTCGGCTTTTAGGTGACAACTAGCTCTAATAACTACCTTGAAGGTGTAGACAAACCTTGGAAGGTTGTCAAACCCGTCCGAGTTCATGTCTATCAAAAGTTTCTCGAATGGTACATTCTACTCAGACAAGTCCTTTGCGAGACACGTTTACATCACTAGCGAACTAGCTTGAAATTATTACCCGTCAGGACAAGTCTTTTCGAGTTACTAACAGTTAAGTATCGTCAATTCGTTGGTTAAGTCTGAGGTACACAGATTCATTTGCATTTTACACAACATATTTCTTATCACACAATTTTCTCCCCCTCAAAAATGGCATATTAAAGTGTTATTTTTGAAGCGTTTGAGAATAAATATGACCATTTCGAGTGTTGCGGGAAGAATGACCACTGTGAACAATTTGTGAACAAAGTTTCAAATACTCCCCCTCAACAAGTGATATAAGCGGTTGAGGTTTTGAAAGTCTTAAGGGAAAGTACTTGTTCTTTTGAGCAAAACCTTGAAAAATGAAAGGTTTGATAGGTTTTACTCAAAAGTAAGAAGCTTTCGCTCCTTTTATAAGGATTGTGGTACTGAAGCGTACCACAGGGTCCTTTCTTGACAATTACGGGTTGTACATTGTTATGTGTGCACAAGCCATAGACATATTATATCATACATCCAAAATTATGAAGGAAACAATTCAAGGGGTACCAGGAAGTGCAGTGATGTTCCGAGTGCGCAGGGCGTTGAAAGCGGTGATGTTTCTCTGGGTCGACCACCAACATAGCTCTCCAATCGTCTGCGATCCCGTCGAACAACCGTTCATCAATCATGGTGATGATCCTTCTCACATCCCTCCTTTCACGAGAATTCCAGCTTACGAGATCCCACTTTCAGTATATCCTTCAACTGTATGCTAATCCGTCCCTAACCAGCTTCAAAGTATGATCCCCGAATTTCCGAAGATCACTACACGCCATTAAGCAGTTTCTTTGAAGTTCACTGCGGTAGACAACTCCGAAAGGTTTCGATGGCGTATATTGAGGTAGGTGATTGAGATCGGGAAGAGTAAGCATTGGAGGAGTGAGGTTGACACGCGTCGATAAGATTCAACGACCATCTGGATATCTTCAACACGTTCTTTGATCACAATGCGTCTAATGAAGATGAGAACTGACTTGCTAAATTCACGTTGAACCCGGTCGAGAATTGTCTCATACGACACTGTACCTTGGCAAGGTACATGTCTTCGATGTCGTTGAGGGACAAGTTCTCAAAGTCCGCCTCGGAGAATCCATAGTCCTGTTCATCTTGTCGTTTGACTATGATATTCTTTAAGAATGAATAGTCCCACTTAGACTTGAGATCAATGTGTTTGATGGCCACGATGTCCTTAGAACTATACATTGCATGTTGAGACTTGAACCGGCAGCTTACGTAGTAGATTCTTCGGCGTTCAGGCCAATGATGAATCCCATACAATGCATTTTGGTCGTATGCTTGCGTTGTCGAGAAAACAAGTGATTTGCACGTTCCTCGATAGCTATGCAGTTTGAGTAAATAGGCGCTGGGAATGGAAGAGTCAATGATGTAGCGTATTTTCGCGAACCATCGCTACCTTGTAAGAGAAAATCCGGTCTGTTAAAGAAGTATCGGAAGGGAATCCGTGGTTCGTCTGTTTGGCCAATGGTCGGTAGAGGTTTGGTCCAATCGGTGTAGTATGGAGGGTTGTCCCTTTGTGTGAAGTCAATGTTTGCTTCCGGATTGAGCCAATCCATGTCGTTAGACATAGCTCGGTCGATGTTCTCAAGATGATATTCGACCTCAGCGCTTTCAGCTGTCTTTAAGAAGTTGGAATGCTTCATTCTTGATTCGCTTCAATTCTGATTTCGTCATTTTCTTCACATGGAACTTTTCTTGCAAAAGTTTTGCGTGCTCCAATGTAGAACCGTCTACCAATTCTTGACCTTCATCCGGGTAGGGAGTTTGATTGACAAGTGTGGAGAACCATTCAAACTCTTCGGTTTTATCGTCATCAAGCCATGAGACAACTCAGTGAGTCGTCTTCTTCTTCTTTTGGAAGGCCTTGATGATGATCTTGGTTTACGCACTTGTTTGGGTGAGGTGGGTTGTTGTCGGGGCTCAAGGACCTCTTCATCGTCACCACCCGTATACTCAAAGTAATACCTGTTTTATGAGTCGGGGTGGTAACTTCGGAATCGTCGAGGTTTATCGATAGAAGACCGAGGTGGAGGAGACTTTTGTTGAGAAGAAGTTCGTGATGGAGGAGGTGGCGTAGAGGTAGATTTACCGGCTTCGACGCGTTTAGGTGCGATTCCTTATCCTTATCATCGTCATCTCTTGGTCGTTTGGGTTGATCGGCTGACTCCTTGCATGATGATCCGAGTTGAAAATCAAGTAGATTTTCGAAAAATTTAGCTTCATCCGAAGTAAACGTTCCGGATCGCTTTGACATTTGTATCACAAGTTGAGCGATTAACTCAGATTCAGAGAGATCGGCTTCTTTGGCCATTGTATTTTTAACCAATGCTACGATGTTAGGGGTGAGTTGTCCGGAAAATATTTCTCTAGTCACACCGGGGACAGTGTCAAGAAGAAATTTGTGAGTATGATCTCTTCTTGTCTTTTCAGTTCCTTTTGGATTTTAGGAGCGATATCACGAAGGTACTTGTTAGTGTAACCTTCGATCATTTCGTTCAGTTCCTCTTTACGATGACTCTTCATGAACTTCTAACAAATTCCCTTTCTTTCTCCATCTTGTCATGCTCGTCATACATATCTTTGTATGTGATCGAAAGAAATTTAGCTTTTGTAGAGCACGCTTTTCTTTTCGACTTGTTTGACGCTTTGTGAATCCGTTTATGAGCTTGAGAAATCCAAGATCGAGGTGGTTTCTTCACCGATTTGGATGATGATTTTGTTGATCTTTTTGATGGTGGTGGTGATGAGTGAGATGAAGAATCTGATGAGGAGGGACATGAGGAGATTCGGGGTCCTTTGGAGGTGCAGAAGTATCCTCCTTGGAGCGAGTTGGACTGTTGAGAAGAAAGTCATCATAATCTTCTTCGTCATCATGTCGATTTTAGCCTTTTCTTCCGTCTGTTCCTTAGCTTCTTCATCAGTTATCTCTTTCTCGGTCATATTCTTTTACGGTTCCTCAATGTTAAGATCAGTAGACTCCTTCACAAGCGTTGGTTGTTGCACAAGAGTGGTGGCACCGGATCCTTTATCGGGTTGATTAACCGCATCGGGACACTGGTGAAGAGTGGACGGCACCACTTGATCCTCCGGGGCCACCCATTTGATCTTTTGCAAATTCTTGACTTTTGAATTTGTCTAACTAATTTAAACTTCTTCCTGTAGGATTGATCCAATTGCTCTTCTTCATCTTCAGAGCTTTCATCATGAGACTCAAGTACAGGAGTCTTTCCTTTTCCATGTTCGGCTATTAGACTTGTAGATTTAGGCTGCGGAGGAGGGATACGGTTGCATTCGAGAGAAGGTAATCTCTTCATCGTGTCGGTACCTTCAGAGCTTTAGTCCACAAGCTTTCTTTGCGGTTCGGGTTTGGGAATTGGGATGGGAGCAGCTTCCTTAGATGGAACAATCCTCTTTGAAGGAGGGTTCCTCTTGGGGAACTTCCTTTGACTCACATTACTTGCCGTACTTCCTGCACTTCCTCTTTTGGTTCTCCTTACAGGTGTTCCGGAAGATTTTTCGTCGAGATGACCAACTTTGCCTTGTCTGACTGCTTCCGGATACCTTTTATGCGTTTCGAGCTTTCGACATCTTGATTAGAAGGAAATCGGTAGCACGGCACCTTGTTTCTTTGTAGGCGTTTCCTTGATTCTAACAGATAGAATGGGTTCCGTCAACATGTCGTGATTGTTGGGGTCATTGAGCCTCTTGGGAATGTCGGGATGAAGTCCAAGTGCTCTCTGGATCAACAATTTTGTATATCCGATGTAGGGAATCTTTGAGCCAAGTTTGTTGAGAAATGACATCATGTCATCCCAAATCCGAGCTTCGATAGCGATGTGTTTCTTGTTGACCAATGCCCAGAATATTTGCAGTTCTATGAGCTTAGGGTGCTCATAGCCGCTGTCACGACCAGAAACAGACTTGGTGATGATCATGTAGAGTGTTCTCCCGGGTTGAGGAATACTCTTAAGCTCTACGTGAGAATGCTTGGTGATTACTCCTGCAGCCTCGTCATAACCGATATTGATTAAGAATTGGAGAGTGAGCTCTTCAGCAGGTGTGGCATATAGTTTGGTTGGATCGACATCGGGAATTAGGAGAACAACCCTTAAGTCTGCAGGTGTAATGGTGACTTGTTTGTGATTCAGAGTCACCGTCACAGCTTTGTCCTTTGACCCTTTCCATAGTGTTCCGAAGCTGTTGGATGTAGATCTCGGAACAGTTGCGAGTGTGAAAGCATGTTACGTACGGATGAGTCCTCGAGAATGTCAATAGCAATTAAACATGAAGATTTTGAGCAAGTGAGGTTGTCAAAGTCAACACGGAGATTATTCTTTCCTATCTTCATTGGATAGCCATGAGGATAGATATCGGCAATGGAGAGAACTTCAGGTGCATCCATATTCATTTGTTCAGCCATGTCGTGATCCGAAATAACATTAGCCAAAAGAACCAACATATCGAAAGACATAATGTTAGTCAACAGAAGGTCTTATTGTCTAGTTATTGAATGGACAGTGTCAATGATTGTTACGAGTCCTAAGTCACTTGTATATTCAATAGTCCAATGACGTCGTGAAATGTTTCGTGAGTTAGTTAACTTTAAGTTTTAAAGTTTATTTTATCACTTATTGTTCACAACATATCAAACGATTTCAGTTTATTAGTGACATTTTAGGATTAGTGATGATATGATTAGTTTATTTACAAGTTTGTACACGTAACAATTCATCATGAAGGTCATGATCCGGGTTAAGCGTAGGATTGGCAAAGTTATGCGTGAGCGGAATGATATATGCGTAGGCGTAGACTTACGCGTAGAATCCTAACTTACGCGTAAGAAGTGTTACGCGTAGAAAAAGGAGACCTTATGCGTAAAGCTTATGCGTAGGCATATATTAACCTTACGCGTAAGGCTACTCGTAAGAGTTGACCTTATGCGTAGAGGTCACTGTTTACGCATATCCTTCACAGGATACGCGTAGTCCATTATAGAACCTTATGCGTAGGCGTTATGCGTAAGGATTATTCTTACGCATAACAAGACTACGCGTAAGGGTATCCTTATGCGTAGAGTGCAAATGACCTTGATTACGATTTTCACGTGTAACAAGCCTGAAATAAGTTTATCATATCATCAAAGTTAACACATAACATCATTTTATGACAGATACAACATACTAGCTCATTTTAAGCAGTTATGCGTAGAATACATACGCGTAGCCTAAACCCTAAATCTACGCGTATGGATTCTAGCCATGGATTATGCACCAAACTTTTACGGTAGCTTAAGATGTTGTGAGATCTATATACCAAGTTATAACACCTAATTCATGGTGAATCAAAAATACCCAATCTTATGAACTTTAAACCCTAATTCCAAATTATTGATTATTTAGAGTTTCAGGGTGGTTATAAAGCAAGGAAATCATCAATTCATCACCATAAGACATAACCCAACAGTCTTTTAGACCAAAACACTTCATATACGAAAATACCCAATTCGACTCATAAACCCTAATTTTCAAGACTCATCAATTCGTGTTTCTGGGTGGATTTTAATGGTAAAAATGGTATCATTGATGTATTTTGAACGTTTTGACACAAATCATTTTACCACAATCATACACACAATGATTGTGTGTTCATACGCTTATGCGTAGAACACATAATCACGCGTAAAAAACGTTTTAGCCGTAGGATTTGAATGAAATTAAAAAACTTTGCTTAGAAACATGTTTTACACAAGAAACAACTTACAAAATGATGATCAAAAGCACGGTTTACTTGAGTGAATTCTTATGCGTAGGATGGTTTTAGGTTTTGAGTAATAAATGAGAAGTGAAAGTTAGGTGGGGGTGTTTTATTAAAATAACTTTAAGCTTTTGGCAGTTTTGGTCCCTCCACCTTTTCCATTTTCATCCAAAGCCTTTTAACTTCCATTTTTTGTTACCAAATGAAGATTTTAAGAAAGAAACTTGACGACACTCCCCCTCGACTTGAGAAAATAATGAAAGGTTATAAATTAAAGTTCGAGGAGTGTCTTTGAACCAGAAAATGTACCACCATTTGTAAAAAATCAACCGAGATGTGATAACATGCAAGTACACAGGTGATTTGAAACAGTGTAAGTTTATTTTCTCCCCTCAACACTTGATCGGAAAAATACTGAATTTTGAAAGATTAAAGTGTTGACGGAAGGAATGTACTTGCAATGTTGAAAGAAAATTAGATTAGAAGAATATTTTTGTTGTTTTATCGGATTTTATAATTTTGTATTTTGTTTTTGAAAAATATTTACAAAAGATGTTTTGGTGTTTGTGAGGTTTTAAGACTGTTTTAGGAGGTCATCCCATTCCTCTTGAGTCAAACACCTCATACCAATCCGGTGGACCAACTCATTAAACCTAGCGGAGGCAAGGCTTTGGTGAGAAGATCTGCCAATTGGTATTCAGTACCCACAAAGTATAATTCAACGGTACACTGTTCCACGTGGTCCTTGATGAAATGATATCGAAGATCGATGTGCTTTGATTTCGAGTCTTGAACTGAGTTGCACGAGATTGCAATTGCACTCCGATTGTCGCAATACATCGATTGTCAAATCGTAACCATAGTCTTTGAGTTGTGTTCTCATCCATATGACTTGAGCACAACATGGTGACATGGCTACATATTACCGGTTGATGGCGATGTACAATCTGCTTCGATTGCCAAGACACCGTTTATCACCAAGAAATTGTAAAGCTCACGAAGTGCTTTTCCGTGAGTCTAAGTCGATTAGTTCAAAACCGAATCCCGGATACGGATCCCCAAGTTAATGGTTCCCTTAATGTATCGGAGGATTCTTTTAGCATCAGAGAGGTGGGTTTCATTGGTCGCGACCGATAGCGGGAGCATAGATAAGCGGCAAAGACAATATCAGGTCCGCTAGCTGTTAGATACATGAGAGACCCAATAATACTACGGTATTTTGTAGGGTCCACCAATTTCCCATGTAAATCGGCGTCTAACTTCTTGGTATGAGCCATTGGTGTGGCATAGGTGTCACTGGTTTTCATTCCAAATTTGTTTAACAATTCAAGGGCATATTTGGGCTGACTCAAGAAAATACCACGGGGTGATTGATGAACTTGCAGTCCCAGAAAGAATGTAAGTTCACCCATCATGGACATTTCAAAATTTTTCTTCATTAGTTTTGCAAAAGCGATTGAAAACTTTTTATGTGTAGACCCAAAATGATGTCATCCACGTAAATTTGAACAATTAAGATATGTTCCCGTGATATTGTATAAAAAGAGTTGGGTCAACCGAACCTTTGGTGAAATTATT
Source organism: Chrysanthemum makinoi (assembly GCA_910596185.1). Taxonomy (NCBI): domain Eukaryota; kingdom Viridiplantae; phylum Streptophyta; class Magnoliopsida; order Asterales; family Asteraceae; genus Chrysanthemum; species Chrysanthemum makinoi. The sequence continues at coordinate 281,067,336 of OU343225.1, read as the reverse complement.
AGCAATGAGGAAAGATGATAGCTTATCGTACCATGCCCGAGGAACTTGTTTGAGACCATCTGAGCTTTGTTCGGTTTGTAGACATGATTCGAAACTTCGGGATCAACGAATCCATCCGGTTGGTGACATAAACCGTTTCTTTAAGTTGTCCATTGAGAAACGCAGTTTTGACATCCATCCGATAGACCGTTATATTCATATGAGCTGCGAATGCTAGAAATATCCGAACGACCTCAAGGACGAGCAACCGGAGCAAAAGATTCCTCAAATTCTAATCCCTCTTCCTGACGATAACCCTTAGCGACCGGGCGTGACTTGTTTGGATGACGTTCCCTTGACATCAATTTGTTTTTCCAAATCCATTTTAGACCAATGGACGTAGACTCTGTTGGTCTTTCAACCAGTTCCCATACTTCAAGACGTTTGAATTGGTTGAGTTCTTCTTGCATGGATTCAATCCGGTTGTCTTTTGTCATTGCGTCTTTGATGTTTTAGGTTCGATTGGCAGACGGTGAGTGCATAAATGCAATGTTCACCATCTGAGTGAAGACGTTGTCTCGTAACGACCGGTTGATTCGGGTTGCCAATAATGTTTTCCAGAGGATGGTCTTTCGTCCATCTATGTGTGGAGGGTTGATTTTGGTATACATTGTGCGGTCCGAGGATTCAAATGGTTTGTGGAAGATTCCGCGACATCCGGTGCAGCAGTCTCATTAGCAAACGGGTTGAAGAACGCATTTGGATCAAAATCTGCAGGTGGGGTACTTCATTGAATATCATCACCGGTTCATCATTGTTGGAAGCGGTGTGTTCAACTGTTGTGTTGGAGTCAACTGGTGTAGGTGCTTCTTCAACAGTAGTTGTTGTAGCAGGTGTATCGGGTATAGGAATATTATCGGGTTGTGCAAGCGGATACACGGAGCACGTTCATCAATATCGTCCGAGCAGTGAGCAAATAACCTTTCCATTTGGTGACGAGTAAGGCGAGGGCTTTCTTCGGTGATGATGGGGTTTGAGGGAAGTTTAAGCGGTTGTGACCGGGTTCTAAGCTGTTATACTCCGAAGCCATTTCAGTAAGTTCATCGAAATGAGCATGAATCGTTTCCATCACCTGTTTTGTACGACGATTCCAGGTTCGGAAACCTTTGGAATTATCACAATATCCGATAAAGACTCCAATGTCAGCTTTGGCTTTGAGCTTTCCAAAGTCATCACGATCATTATTAGGATAGCAAAGAGATCCAAATACATGAAAGTGTTTTAGATTCGGTTTTCTGTTATGGACAAGCTCGAAAGGTGTTTTGTTGTGGCGTTTGGTGATCATAGACCGGTGTTGAGTATAGCATGCGAGATACGACTTCGCCCATAAGTAATCTGGAAGTTTAGCATTTATTAACATTGTTCTTGCGGCTTCCACTAACGTTCGGTTTCGTCTTTCAACAACTCCGTTTTGTTCTGGTGTGCGTTCAATAGATGTTTGATCTTTGAATTCCCACTTTCTCATAGAATTCACGAAGGGTTTTGTTAACAAATTCAGTTCCTTTATGCATTCGATGATTCGGCGGTGTTTGGAGCTGAACGTATTTTTGTGAGAAAGGTGATGATCATTTGTGGAGCTTGGTCTTTGCTACGAAGAAAGTAGACCTAAGTCCATCGAGTAGTCATCAACAATTACTAAGATGTAGCGTTTGCCATTGATCGTTTGCACGCATCGGGCCACACAAATCCATGTGAAGAAGATGAAGCACATCTTTGAGAGCGTGTTCCACCTTTGAAGGAAAATGAGCACGAGTGCTTTTCCCTTGTTCACAAGCTGAGCAAAGGTGATCTTTTGAATACCGGAATCGTGGGAGTCCTTCAACTAGTTTGTGTCGAGCAAGGTTGGTGATGGTTTGAAAGTTTAGATGTGAGAGACGACGGTGCCATAGCCCGGATTTTGTTGATGTTGCCTTAGAAAGTAAGCAAATGGGAGAGGAAGCAACCATGTCTTGCATAGAGATAGTGTAGAGACTAGAATTACGCGAGCCGGACATAAGGTCATTTCCTTGTAGATCACGAATGAAACAAGTTTTCTCCCGAAAAGCAACCTCCAAATCTCCATCACAAAATTGACCTCAAAAGCAGATTGTGACCGAGGCCTTCCACATAGTAAACCCTGCTAATTTCGATGTTCCCATTGACATAATCTCCGTAGCCCATGATAGGTGCGAAGTGATCATTCCCGAACGGACGGTGCCAATGAACTTTGCAATAAAGTTTGATAACAGTTTAAGATTGCCTGTCATGTGTGGGGAACATCCGCTATCAACAATCCGAGAATGATCGTATCACTGCATTACACAGGCGACGGATGGAATAGAAGTAGATGTGGAACCCGAAATGTTAGAGGGTTCCATAGCAGATTTAGTAGATATACACACATCAATAGCTTTAGGTATCCACTTAAATCCTAGTGTGTTATATATCCATTTCCGCCATCTATAACTACTCTTTGCTTTAGTCTTAGTGAATTCACTAGGTGGTACTACATTCCTAGGAGGTGAAACTGGAGCTACAGGGACAGCAATGCGTTTCTGAGAATCTAAAGATGGCGGTCTACCAAGCACAGACTTAGAAAGATTAGTTGGCCTAGAGGTATTCCGGTTCTTAGGATTCCTTAAGCGAGAGATTATAGCTTTAGCAACACATTTATCATGGCAATCAGAATTCATACTTTTACCACAAAAAACACAAGGTGCATCGGTGAATATCAAAAGTACTTAATGGTTTAGCATTCGTTACATCACTATTTCTATTACATTTGCTAGACGCAATATCTATAGTGGAGGCAACGTGTGTCTTATTATGAGTCCTAGGGTGTTCTTCTACTTTAGCATTCTTGATTGATCTTTTCTTAGGTCGCAACTTCCTATTCTTCGATTGAGTGCTCTTAGGCTGTGAAGTGCGGACGTTTGGAAAAGGCTCAACTATTCCTGTTTCATTAGAAGGAAGCACGTTAGCTACTTGTGATTTGGCAGTAGAGATTCTAGGTGCATGAGTACTAAGTGTTACCGGGGCTAATCTCTTAATGATTGTTGGCGGAATTTGTTCATACTTTCCTAACATTTCTCTTAACTTGAGGATAGTGTGAATCGATCTTGATTTTCAGACCGAACATTTCCAAAGCAAAATGCATAACTTCTTTAGTGTGTGCAAGATAATGATCAAGTTCATTTGATGCTTCATCACGAGTCTTTTGAGTAAATCAAATATGACACCATATTCCTTTTAACTTTTACAAGTTCTTGTTCATATTTTGAGATTTGACACTTGAAAGACACGTTTTGATCATCCAGTTACTCAATTTTAGAATCGAAGGTTTTGCATGGCTGGTTGATTTTGTTTTGAAAAGCAAGTTGTTGATCGTGAATATCTTTTTGACACCAATTAAGACGTATTGCATTTGAAAGTTCGTTTGACAATCGTTTGTTTTCAACTGTTAAGGACTCGATCAAGCACATTATCGGTGTTCTCAACATTTACCACGACGATATCGGCAGAGATATTATCAAATGCATATGACAACGAATTCAATAACACAACATTTTGAACATCCGCGCAGATAACATCTTCCAAGAGTCGATCAACATCTTTTCTTAACATTTTCTTTTTACGTTTAGTGATTGAAATAGATGTTTCGTTTTCTCAAAAGCGTTTTCATGACCCCAAGTTCCTTATGAAAATCCTTTTCCCCGGCAATTGCACAACTTTTCAAGTTTTTAACATTAGGTAAAAGATTTTTCCGAAAAATGTCTCTTTGTTCTCGCGCCAGAGGCGATTGAAAATGTTCAACTTTGATTTCAGGTCGATATTCTATCTCATGTTGTAAAATTTTGAGGTCAGCCATGAAAATGTCAAAATATCGAAGAATTTTTCGATTTTCTGGTTGTGAATTTACTTCACTAATGGAAGGTAAAGGACCATAAGTTTGTGCAAAGTCTGTTTTGGGATAACAATAGAAGACTCGGTGTTACGATGATAACTCTTGGTGTGTTGGAAGAATCCGTTGGTGTGACGAAAGTGACCGGTTTAGAATAATTAAAAGGTTTGTTGTAAACAACAGCTTTTAATTTTGATCGACTCTCGTCTTCTGCATCTAATTCCTCTTGACGATGATATTCAACAACATTCATAACTGAATTATCAATTTTATATTACGCCTTTGGAAACTTCGGATTTGGTTTGAATGTTTTGGTTGAAAGCTTAGGTTTGTAATCAGCAAGATTCGGTCCATATCCATTTGGATTGGGTTTTAAAGTAAACTTTTCAATGGTTGTGACCGACTCGCCATGTTTGTAAACAACGGTTTTAAACTCTTTAAGTTTGTTTTGCAAGCCGATGATTTCTTCAAGATGATCATCTATTCGTTTCGTTGAATGCTTTTTGTATGCAGAGAACTGTTTTTGACAAGTTAACAACTCAGCCTTAGCTTTTTGATTTTCCAAGGTGAGAGCGTTAATTTGCTTTTTATGTTCATGTTTCAGTTGTTCTATTTCAGACAACAAAGCATTCTTCGAAGCGGCTAGATCACGCATCTGGCGTTCTAAATATTTTTCGTTTTGATAAGATTTGGCAAAGGCTGCTTCAAAACCGTTTTCACGTTTTCTTGAGTTTTGAAAAAGTTGAGTTGCTTTTGTAAACATTCAAAATCCTTTGTTAACAGTGCATTTTTACTTTTCAAGTCCCGATTTAATGCAACACATGCAGCAATTTGGGATTGTTGGTCTTGAAGTAACGAACAAGATGCGGATGGGGCAAAAGTTCATCTTGTTCAACGTGAGTCACAACATGATCATTATTTAGATCCTCAAGTATGACCACGGAGTCAATTTGATTATCAAGGGAAACCGGTTGGTCATCTTGATCGTCAAATATAACTACGGGTCTAGTTGAAAATCGTCGGAATGAGATGTGGACGACTCATTTTGAACATTCGAGCCTTGGGATGCGGATGTTGGCGGAGATATGAGATCGAGAGATAAATATGGTTTGTTCGGATACGAGACAAGCCATCGATGTCATACTGGGCTGTGTCACTCATGTGTAACGCCGCATATTAGCCATCAACATAACATGCATTGGCCGCAAGTCCTCCATATCATCATCGAGTCGGCATTTGCCATAAAGCTCTGTTCTTTGTGCGTGAGAGTTCCACCGACTTCATCCTTAAGAGCCAAAAGAAGAGCCTCTTTGAAATAAGCACTGCCCTTAGTCCTTGGCTTTGGGCATGCATTAGCCAGTGTCCCTTCTCATTGCAGTTGTAGCATCGAAGACCATTCAACCCATTTTGAGCATTTCCTGTTCCACCACTTGAGCTCTGTTGTTATTCCTACCCACAACATTAAACCCTTGACCACCGCCCATCTGTCGACCATAATCACGATTCGAACTTCAACCGTCCATTGTTCACAACAGCTTGAGTCCGTGTGTTAGATGAGGAGCGAATACGATTGTTGGATTTGTTGGTATAACGGCTAAAGGCATTAGCAATCATAGCAAATCCTTGTTGCAATGCTTCGAACGGATCAGATTCCTCATTCGCTTCAGCGACATATGCTTGAGCATTGTTGTTGTATGGAACCAATTGATTTTGTTGAGGTTGTTGTTGTGAAGGTGTGTTTGTAGCATTTGGTTGAGTTCTTTGGTTGAGGAGAATAACGGTTTTGAGCATATAAGGCAAGTTGTTGTGAATTTTTCGGATGTGTTGGTGGAGCAATTTGAGCACGGAGAATCCTTTCTCGATCAACTTCCTTTTCATGAGGTTTCAAGTAATCGTACAACAATCCGTAGGTAGAGTGATGCATGTTCTTCGCTTGACGGAGAAAAATGACATACTTCTCCCATTCAGGACCAAGACTACTCGGGAACTTAGTATTCACTGCAATTCTTGGCATGATGATGTTGTGTTTATCCAAATCATTGATGATGTCCGAAAATCTATGATGATAGGACTCTAGTGTCTCTCGGGTTCAATCATGAAGTGTTCATAAGCCAAGTAAATTTTGGATTCCAAATCCTCCGATTGAGTACGATCCTTCCATAAGAAGACGAATATGATCCCACATTTTTTGTGCGATCTTTTGAGCATCAACACTACGAAGAATTGGGTTTGGTAATCCTAAGAGGATGTATTCCATTGCAAGTTCATCAGCTTCATAGTGTAGAAGTTTTGTGGGATTTAAATCTGCTTGAGTAGCAATGTTGGTTTGTTCATCTCTTGGTGGAATGGCATTTGGATCTCCGGTACAATGATAGTAGGCATCTCAAATGGACCTTCTAAGATAACCTTCTTTAAGAACTTTCCATGTGGCTTCTTCAGATCACAAAACCTAAAGAACCTTATGACCCATTGATCGTAGTTTCTGGAGTGAGCATTGGAGGTCTATCAAGTGATCCAGCCTCATGAATTGATTGTTGGCCGCTTAAAGCTTCACACATCTTTGCAAACCAAGTGGGTTCCTTCATAGTGTTCCTTGATGGATGTTGATTGAATTCATTTGTGTACGGTTGAGCTTGAGAACTTGGTGGTGGTTGAACCATTTGAGGTTGTGGATTTGCCGCAAGTTGTGGAGTATGTTGTTGATTAAATTGTTGTTGATAAATTGCTTGTTGTTGATTCCATTCTTGATGTTGTGGACTTAGTTGTTGTTGTCGTTGAGGATAAGTGTAAGGGAAATAGTTAGAGTATGGTGGTTGTGACATGTTGAAAAACTTGTGTGGTAAAATGGATCTTTGTAGTCGAATGAACCTTTGTTGATGAAGTGTCCTTAGGCGTAGAAAAGACAAGAACCAAGTAGCACTTATGCGTAAAACACCAAAAGTTACGCGTAACAATGAGGAGTTACGCGTAGGTTTTAGCTTACGCGTAAGTAGGATAAAAGCACTAAAGTTATGCGTAGACAAAAGTTAGGCGTAGAAAGTTAGGCGTAGGATTACCTTATGCGTAGACCTAAGTTTACGCGTAAAGTGAATCTTATGCGTAGGATTTCTACGCGTAAGCTTATGCTTATGCGTAATTTTAGGGTTTTTGCCCAAATGATCTTTTACACTTCACATTGCAAAAGATATCCAAAGTCGACGTATTTTCAGACTTATCCAAGTAAGAAAACACGGAATAAACCAGAAAAATGAAGATCAAACCAAGGAAAATCTTACGCGTAATTTTAGGGTTTTGATACGCGTAGGATTACTCGTAACTTTGATTTTGCCCAAATGTGTTTCTAAACCCGATTTTTGTTATGGAATAGCTTCAATAGTACCAAAAGAACACAAAAGTGTGTATTTTGATGTACCAATCTGCTAAAGCGGGTTACGCGTAGAACGACACCCACGAACAAAAACAAGCTTAAAAGCGTAAATCCACGCGTAAAGTTTGAAACTTTTTGCCAAAACAAGTATTTTAACACCTCAAAACATTGAAAGTACAAGAATCTTGGATTAAAAAGTTTAAAAAACGAGTTTTAAGATAACCAAAGGTTGCGTTATCTTTACGCGTAAGTCACAAAAACAAAACTTCAAAAACAAACGAGTACACCCAACTATTTGGCGATTGATACCACTGTTAGGTCACTAGTTTTACAACACAAGCTTATAAGAAAGGAGATGAGGCGATTGAACAAGATCTAACACACACACAAACGATAATATAGTATACGGTTAAGAAGAGAGTGTATGTGAAAGAAAAACTTGAACAATCAACCTTCAAATGAAGGTTTACAAGAGGTATTTATAGGAGGGAAGCTAGGGCAACACTCCTAGTTCCCTTCCTATCCTTATTGGGCTTGGGTCAAGCTTATGGGCCTTCTACATAAGCTTGACCTTAAAACAAACATAAAGGCTTGAAATCATTAATAAAACTCTTTGGTTTCCAGCTACCTAGTCTTTACATTTGCTTTTAGTGAAATATAAATACTTGAAATACTGTTTAGGAGTGATTCCAATCAGTTATTTAACCATCTTTCACTTGTAGCGCTTATTGAGAAGAAAAATGTTTGTATGCACGGTGGTATAGGAAGATCAATATTATGTAATCTTAACGTGCGTATTTTTAGATTCAATATGAAACGCATTTTAACCATAAACATATTCTAGTGCATCCGTTTGTATTTTTTGGGCATCCATTTTATGTAATTCAATGCATCTTTTTGTATCATAGCAAGGCATCTGTTTGAGGTGCTTTATTGCATCAATTATTTAGTAATGTTCTTATTATTAAGTCACTATTGTTCCAAATTCATATATTTAGAATGAGTTTGTATATGATTAGTAGTCAAGTATTCTTTGTTCTATTTTCAATTTTTTTATCGATTGACCAAATAGTAAAAAAAAATCAAAGTCCAAAGTAGAAAAACCGAAGTCCAAAGTGCAACAAAGTAATGCAGCATAATGTATAAAGTAATGCATTACACTAACTAATTCAGGGCATCAATTGGTTAACAACTAGTGCATCATAGACCTTCCAAAATCTTCAATTACTCATAGCAGCCTTTAACTCGTAGCATCCCTATATTCATGATCAAATGACTAGATTCACATCACAAAAACTTAGCTTTCAAGAATGATATAAGTATTTAACAACTGTTGTAATCATAAGATTTTTTGCACCTCTTGAGTACTCATGATATATGATAAGTAACTAGATAAGTAAGTATATGTGGTTAACTAATAGTCTTCATTTCTGGAATTTTTTTTATACACGTCCTTTTTTTTTAGCAAATTGTTTTTCCCAAAACACTGTAGACAATCCTCTTGTAATCACTTGCATTTTCTCTGCCAATAATTCCAGTTGCATCTGGCAAAAAATAATCAATATCATTAAACTTAACGAAAATCCATCATAGCTCTCTTATAAGAACTTCTTAAAGCTCCAAATAGATTACCTTTGACACAAGTTCCATACTTCTAAGATCCTTGGAAAAATTGAGGTACTTTTTTAGTACATCCATTTGTACTGTAGTGCATCCATTTGAGGTACTTTAGTGCATCCGTTTGAGGCACTTTAGTGCATCCGCTTATAGTTTGTTTAATATAATCAACGAATTCAAGTAATTTGTCAGCAAGAACCTAGTGGCATCAAGCAACGACTATCATGTAAAAAAATCAAAAGAAAGAAATCATATCCTTTTCCATATATCAAAGTGTTACGTTGATGACCTAGGACAACAATATAGATCAAATCAAAACAAATGAATACCTTACAAAGATAATGCATAAGAGTCATTCTACTATTCATTGCACGCATATCTGTGAGTTTTAGAATGGTCTCCAACCTGAATCCAATGGCACCACCTAAAACAAAACCAAATTATTTTTGTGCAAGGCAAACAAAAAAAACTCGAAAACTTCTAAAATTAACAAACAAACTAATTGCATAATAACAGAACTATCCCTTGCAGTCCCTTGGTTCTATGCATTTCCTAAACAAAAAATAGAGTTTGCATGACTCTCTTCAATTTAGCCGAACACCTTATCTGATTGAATCACCAACACCCATGAGATATTATAAAGTTTCAATGAATAATTTTTCCAGTGACTAATTGATGACAACTTGCCTGATTTGCAGTAGATTGAATTTTTTTTTGGCACTGTCAAAGCTCGAAAACATAAATAAAAACAAACTTAAGCATTAGATTAAAATATAGAACTATAAACAATAGATAAGGTGCATGCAGCAATATCTTCTAACCATTTATTTTTAAATTGTAACATATAAGAGAAGGCTATGATCTTTTATTTTCAATAGCTCTTGATAGAACTACTGCAAGAAAATAAAAAATGCAACCATGTAACCAACTATCGTTTTCAGAGCTAGTCGTCATAATAAGCAATCAAATATATGTGTAATAGCACATGTTATGCTGACGTGGTGATACATACAGAAGCAAAAAAACTAAAGTCGATACAACTGTCTTACCGAGTAAGTTCATCCAAATCTAAAATCCTCTTGCCTAAATCAATTAGGGCATCATAGTATAAGTAAAATCTATTCACAAAAATTAGGGAATCACAGTGTAAAATTAGTGCATCGCAGTTATAAAATCTCATTCAGACATTTTATCAAACACTTGGTGTGCAGTCTTTGTAAACATGTTTTCCATATATTTATTTCTCAATTTCGTTTCAAACAACTATTATATACAATAAATCATGTCAATAAACTCTTAAAATCGGTACAATTATATGCAAAAATGATGATTACCAAAGCAAATTTTATAAAACAAAAAAAACTATCTCATAACAAACATTAATAGGTTCAAATAAAGCTGTAACTAATGCCCTAAGCTTTATATTCGATCTTTGATAAAAGGAGTAACAAAATTACAATAAAAAAAGTTCTTAAAACTTACTTTAATCGGTGATTTGAGATATCAGAACGAGATGATTATAGAATTTGATAACAGATCGTGTTTGTTGTTTTGATCGTGTGGAGATTATAAGCAATAATCACTGGGAAGAAATCATAAGAAATTAAAGCGTGTTTATTGTGGAAAAAAATTAGAACGACCTGAGAGGATTGAACCAGAGAAAAAGAAAAAAATGGAAAAATTTAGGCATTATATATGATCATTGTAAATATCACAAAATAAACCTAGGAGAATTTGAAAAGTTACAATCGGGTCCCTGTAGTTTGGTGCGAAAAAAAGGAGGAGAGGGGAGGGAGATCTAATGGTTGAGATTAGTTCTCTCACTTTCTCTTGAGATCAACTTTTTAAATGATCCAATCTTTATATATATATATATATATATATATATATATATATATATATATATATATATATATATATATATATATATATATATATATATATATATATATGTGTGTGTATGTGTGATACACATAAAAATTCTAAGATTGTTTAGTAAAAAATGAATCTATATTCACTTATTTTTTGTTGAACTTCAAATCTATATTGAGTTCATCTTTAAATGTTTGGAACTTAACAAATTCAATTAACTTGTAAATGTTAATTCATTAAATGTTAATTGTAACTTGTTTTAATTTATTTTTCATCTCTAACTAGTATACATTGTAATTAGTATATTGAAGATGAAAATTTATAAGTCATACGTAAAACTTCTTTAAATTAATAAATTATTAATTTATCGATATAATAATAAAACCTCTATAAATTAATGATGTTGGGACCGAGATATTTTATTAATTTAGCGAGATATTATTATATCGATAAATTAATAAGTTATTAATTTAAAGAGGTTTTACGTATTGCCTTTAAATTTCCATGTCCAGTATACTAGTTATAATGTATAATAGTTAGAGATGAAAAATAAATTAGAAAAACAAGTTTCAATTAACATTTTATGAAATTACATTCTCAAATAATTAAATTTGTCAAGTTCATTATTTTTGAATAAGTAAAAAGTTAGTTTCGTCGTGACAAGTTTCAATTACGTATAGTCTTGATTGTATTAATTGAATTTGTACAAGTTCCATTACGTATGATCTTGATATATATATGGATTTTCTTAGTAATTATTAATTTATAGTTTCGTTGGGACCAATATATATATACAACGGGGTTTCAAAAAAATTATTATATTATTATTTTATCGATTGGGGTCCAAGTTTGTACTGTTTCCAAGTTGGGACCGAACATATTAGTAATTTTATCGAGGTTATTAATTTATCGAGTATTAATTTATAGAGTTTTTGCTGTATCTCGCTAAACTAATAAAATATTCCGGTCCCAATACTATTAATTTATAGAGGTTTTACTGTATATCTTACAACAGAGACGGAACAAGGACCAAATATGACCGGGTGCACAAAATCTTTTGAACCGTGATACTAGAAACTCATTTCAAAGGACCGGGTGCATTTAGGAAAAAATGGTGTTTTTTTTCCAAAAATTAACACTACATCGAAAAAATCCATGAGGTTCCCGAACACCCGCGAAAACCCCCTAGCTTCGTCCCTGTCCTACAAGTATTATCCGGCTGGGATATTAGTTGGGTTTTTTTTAACCCGATTCAATATATCTGTTTACTCAATTTATACCCTACATTTATTACCCGGTTATACCCCACTATTTTTAACCTATAACTTGTAATCTTATAAGCAAAACTCTAAGTCATGTTTTCTTCTAGCTCTTTTATTTCACACCGTGTGTGCCAATGTGGACTCCTGTTGAAGGTTTTAACATCTTTGACTCATGGTAACACTGTGAATCACTTCCGGTGTCAGAGTAAGGCTCTGTTTCTTTTTTTCTTTGGAATAAGTGGATCTAAAATCAAGTGGGTCCCTTTTCTCTTGTTGTATCTGATTGGGGAGTAGTGGGGTTTTTTTAGCCTTGGGGATATAGAACATTTAACACAAATGAGTGGGACCTCAACAAAGAAAAACATTATTATATTACTTGGGTCCACTTTTGTTAGTGGCCAGACAATTTAAGAAGAAAAAGAAACGGATCCTAAGTATGTGAGTAATAAGGTGTAAAATGATGGTGGAAAAAGACTTAGCCAAACTTTAATCATTGTCATCCTATCTATAGTTGGAGGAAATAGGTGTGGCAAGTAATGGCACATAAATTGGAGATCATGGGTTGTCCTATGGATTTCAGTAACTGCTGGGGATAATGTCTCATATCCTTACTTTGGCGGGTAAGCCTTGACTGGGTAGTGGAACGTGACTTGGTCAAAGAGAACCTTTGTGATCAGTAGCGAAACTGGAACTCTTTAGAGGCAACCACCCCAAAAAAAAAAAAATAAATAAATAAAAAAAAAAAATTTACGGCAACTAATGTAAATATTACAAGTTTTAGAGGTAGCCCATTGTATAAACTTAATCACACACCCTAAGTAACATGTTTTTAAATCATTTTGGCCTAGGTCCAAACACAAAAAAAAACCTAAAAAAATATTTACCATTTAAACCAATTTAATTACCACTTATTAATTTCAGTAAATCTCTAAAACCCTAACCCCCATTCATCACAAAACGTAACAAACTAACAACTTCACACACTCGTTCATCCCATTCCATCAATGGCGATGAACAGAAACAGAGCCCCAGAATCAACCACCACTCTCTCATTCACCAAACAACCGTTTGTCGAAGATGTCGGTCCTCGAAAAATGTAACTTTACTTTTTTACCTTTATATAAACCTAATTATTACTATTAATTCGTTTTGTTTTGTAATGATTGTGTTAACTTTGATGTGAATGCAGTAAGAGTATTAAGTTTTCGATGTTTTCGGAAGCGGATGTGCTTAAAATGGGAGAAGTGCAAGTCAATGTTTCGCGCTTGTATGATTCCGCTACGGATAATAAGACTACTATTGCTCATGGATTGTTGGATCCTCGTATGGTTAGTTACTTATCGCCTTATCGCTTTATTTTGTTTGAAACGCTAATGAAAGAAGCGTTTAGTTTTTATGTCATTTTACGGCTCTTATAAGACAAACAACTACTACTAGTTTTGCCAAACATAGCCTATGGTTAGATATCACGTGATCGGTTTAACTGAAATTTTTTAACGAGCGTTTAGCTTTTATATTTTGTTTTGGCAACGAGCTTTTTGAAGCCTTTAGCATATAATGCTTGTTTGGCAATGAGCGTTTGGATTTGTGATTTTGTTTAAATGCTAGTAAAAAAAGCTTCTAGCGTTAGCGTCATTTGCACTTTATAATTACAGATACAGTCAGGTTACCAATCACTTTTATAAGACAGACATCTCAAAACATAGCCTATGGTTGGTTGGATCCTATGGTTAGTTATCGCGTGATCGGTTAACTTTAATTGAAATTAGTCAACGAGCGTTTAGCTTTTTGATTTTGTGCTGGCGATGAGCAAGCTTTTTGGAGTGTTTAGCATCTAATGCTTGTTTGGCAACGAGCTTTTGGATTTGCGATTCTGTATAAATGCTAATAAAAGAAGCTTTTAGCGTTAGCGTCATTTTTGCACTTTATAATTACAGATACAGTTAGGTCTTCGATCGCTTTTATAAGGCAGAAATCTATTGCTAGTTTTGCTAAACATAGCCTATGGTTGGGATTTGAGGGCCAAATAAGGCAAACGTGTAGTAGCAGTTATGCTACATGAATTAAGTTATGATGTGTAGGAATAATAAAAAACGATAGTGGATATGTTTGGGATGGGACGGGATGGGATGGGATGGGATGGATGTAATATAATTGTCAAAGATGGTACTATTGTTATTTGTTATAAACTCACATCTATATTTTGCTATGATATGTAGGGCGAGGAAGAACACTATTAACTTCAATTTAGTTTTCTATTTAATTTAAAACGGTAGGAAAGAGAGGTTACCTTAACAGAAAGTAGATAAAAGGCCATGATTCACTTCAAGAGAACTATTTATTTTAGTTTACCAGGTGCTATAAAAGTAATACTAAAGGGGGAAAAGAATGCAATTTGCAACAATAATGGTATCATACTCCTTTTTTTGGTTTACTTTTGGTGTGTCTTAGAACCCTTTTAAGTGCCTTATTGGTGAATTTTGGTGATTGCTTAGAAACGCTCTTAAAGGATAGGTTAGATCATTCCGTGATATGCAATAAAACAAGTTATTTTAGATATGGATGAGGGTTCAATATTCATTAGGCGGCTTTCTGACACATTACTATCACAATGCATAACATCTTTATTTGCTTATCTAGTTTATTGGATTATCTGATGCTATTTTTTTATGTTTGTACATGAAGTTTGTAAGAAATATTATTTTTGGCATTTCAGGGTCCTCCTAACAAGGCAAGCACATGTGCGACGTGTCATGGGGAATTCCAAACGTGCCCTGGGCACTTTGGTTACTTGCCACTTGCACTACCAGTTTTTAATGTGGGATATATGTCTCATATTGTGGACATTTTGAAGTGCATATGCAAGGTAATGCAGTTAGATTTATGTTTGCAGTTTTGCACTTACTTGTGCTATACTGCCATGCTTTAGAATTTTTTCTCTGCTTTATAAAAGCGAATTACTCCTGCATATGATGTTGGGTGAGGAGTTGTGTTTCAGATAGTTGTATTTGCTTGGATATCTGAATTTGACCCGTCTTTTGTAGCTATCTCAGAAACTGGCTGTAAATTACATATTACTTTGGTTTCTTAATTCTTTTCCTTTTCCCTTCCCCTCACCATTTGTTTGTTTCCTTTTCAGTCTTGTTCTCGTATACTGTTGGTGGAGGAAGAACGTTTAGACTTTTTAAAGAAGATGAGAAATCCTAAGCTGGATCATTTAAAGAAGCATGAAACTTTTAAAAGGGTAGTTAAAAGGTGCAATGGTATGCTGGGTTCTACAAAGTCGGTGACATGCTTCAGATGTGGTTATATAAATGGTCCACCTCTTAACCTATTTCTATATTATTGCTTTATGTTTCTCATTAACATGAATTAAAATTTAATAAATTACCCAATACACCCTCTATTTACTTCTTAGGAGTATAAGCTAATGCAACTCCTTAACAACAATCAATCTAACCATCAAACTTTCAGCAAGTCTTGTATGTAGAAAATCTAGGTGGGTGCCCGCCTTGCGGATACCCGAAGAAGGTGGGTTACCCATCATTCAGTTCGTGGTTACCCGTTTTTGAAGTTCAGTAAATTCAAGACGAGCTAAAACTAACATAAAGCTATATTCTGGTTATAATAAGATTAAGCATTACATATTTATGAAGTCTTACGAATGTTCTAGATCACAACGATAACTGTTCTAAAATTATCTCAAACCATTACACTAAACGGATTAATTCGACGTTTACATTCACAATTACAGTTATAGTGTACTCGTCACACAAATGTAATTGTTAGTAATGTTAACAAAAGTTCAACATAGAATCTGGAAATTAGTTTGGATTTTTGGCATATATAATAAATATCTATATATTAACACGCCCGGTTCAGGTTGGGTAACCGCTGGTAATTGAAAAATTAAATCTGGAACAAACCATCAATAACGTGATTTTAAGTTTTGGTTATCCGGGTTTTTTTGGATTCAGATCGAGGGGGTCGGCTTGGTTTGATGGGTTGCCTTTTTTTTAAAACACCCCATCAAAGCTTCTATAGATTAGTTATATAAAGATACAGTTGAAGTGTACTTTGGAGAGTAAGCTCTAACAAAATAAGGTTGCAGATGCTGAACACTTTTGAAATGAGCTGTTTAACTCATGCTCATTTATAATGCAATACAGGTATATTGAAAAAAGCTGTTGGAACAGTGGGAGTGATACATGATCGCGGAGCTAATTCCAAAAAGGAGGCCAGTGCTGCTATCTCTAACTTGAAGGAGTCAATCACATCTGTTAATTTGTCTCCTATGTTAGACCCTCAAAAAGCTCTGAAACTTTTTAAGAATATGCTGGATGAGGTATAATTATATATGTTCCGTGGCACTAATTTACTTCGCCTTTCTTCTCAAACATAATTGATATCTCTTGTGTGTGAACCGCTATTCATAATCGTCGTTCTCATCTTTACTTTTCGCCTGTTTTCCTTTTTCACTTATATCTGTTGTTTTTGGCTTAATTGTCACTTTAATTAGAAGTGGATTGAGTTACAGGCACTCTATTTGGATCCTTTATTTCTTTTACAAAGTAGATATTGATCTTAACTTGATTTGGATCTATATTTTTTGCACACATTAAACCCATAAATCACTGGTATTATTTATTATAATCGAAACCAAGTATATCCTCAATTTTGGGATAGCGGGAGTATGATGATTGATTATAGATTACATATTACATATTTGTGATAAACTTGTAACCTTGTAGGTAACTTAGATGGTTACTTCTGATTTATTTCTTTTTTCATTGTTGTACAGGATTGCGATTTGCTTTATCTTGGTGTTAGACCTGAGAAACTAATTATATCAACAATTCCTGTTCCTCCATTACCTATTCGTCCTTCTGTCAAAGTTGATGGTGGAACAACCAGGTTACTTTGATTACAAAACTCTTGCTCTATTCAATTTCTCCTTTACTACTGTGAGGTGGTTTGCTAAGATCTTTGTATTACACCATGTTTTATTGCTACTTTGTAATTTAGCTCCCTCTTAGAGGCTGTGCTGGACATAGTCTCGTGAAATTGTGGTCCAACTAGCCTGAATAGGTGACAGTTCTATTAATAAGACGAGTTAAACAAGTATGGTTGGATCAGTTGGTAAACCCCTTGCCTCTCAACCGAGAGGTCAGGGGTTCGATCCTCACTCCCTACAAAAGGCCGGAGGTCCTTTCTACCTTTGGTAGAACTGGAAGCAGCCTCTCTACCTTAGGTAGGGGTAAGGCTGTCTACATCTTAACCTCCCCCATACACCGGAAACGGTATTGGGTACCCATAACCCGTGGAAGACGGCATTGGGTGTTACTTTTTTTAGACAGCTGAATGAACACATGCTTTTTATTATAAACTAGGTTATTGTCATAAAATAAACATCTACTTTTGTCACTGGTCCTTTTTGATATTCTAGACTTTTATGACTAAATAAGTAACATATTGTAAAAGATAAGAAAAAAATATTTAAGTTATTAGTATGTATTTAGCTTTTTTTTTATAAAATATCTATATACATTGTAGTTATATAATAAGATAGTATAAAAAAGTCGGGGGTTAATATTTGATGCTTACATTGGAGTGAAAACCAGATTTATGTAAAAAGATTACCTTTTGACACCAAATTTGGTGTTGCCTTTGGTGTATACCTAGAAGATGGCCTTAAAGGTTTCTGTAGTTTGATGTGTGTGTGTGTGTGTGTTTTTTATTTATTTATTATTTTTTTATTATTATTATTATTTTTTTTAAATTCAAGAACTAAGCTCTTTACTTCTGAAATTCATTGTGTTAGGTGACTTCCTAATAAACCTAAAAAGGAAAACTAGAAAATGGTCTTATATGTTCAAAGTTTGCATGGAGTGACTGTTTGCTTCTTTAGTTTTTCTTTTCTTATTGTTCAAGGGCTATAAGCAGGGTTTGTGGAATATGATTTTTTTTCTGTTAGTAACTTTGTTTGCTCTAAAGTTCTTATGCATGCAAGTTTCTTATTCTAGTGTTTGTTCACAAGCTTTATGACCAAGTTTTGGGTATGCAATTGAACTGTCCGTCCTTTATATCAAAGTAGTGGCATTCATGACTTGGTGGATTTATTCCTTCTGTTTGTAAAATATTGATGCAAGATAAATGATAGTGTGCATATACATTGCGAAATAGGAGGTCCAATTGATTAATTAAACAATGTTTGAGTTGCACTAGTTGGAATTGTACCACTAATAATTCACTCATCTATCTTGCAGCAACGAGAATGATGTTACCTTGAGATTGGCAGAAATTGTTAGAATGAATGCTGTTGTAAATTCGGCGTTATCAGAACCAGTTGGTATCAAAAGCCACCTGGTATGAGTTTGTTCAAGTTCTCTATAAAACTGCAATAAAAATATAATCGAACAGCTGTGTCTGTCTCTCCTTTCATCTCCGTGTAATCTTTGACCTGTGTCTGTTAAAGCCATGCCATGCGCACCTAAAGTAAACTCATGAACTTATTTTACACAACTCAAGACGTTCTCAAGATTAATAAAAAGAATTTATACTAAGAAGGGGTTGATCCACTTCATCATGGTTTTACTTCATCGGATAGTTAATGTAGTACTACATTAACATGTTAAATTCATAATGACTTATATTATAGCATGGAATAGTAGGTGTATTTTCCGGCCTTGGCACATCTTTAAGTAAAGTTATTTTTACCGAGGACTTGAGAACAATGCATCTTTATTCTGTGAGTGCTTCATGAGTTGACTTTATTTTCTAAAGACTTTTAAGATTTCTTGGTATTTTTTGACAGGGGGCCAAGGGCAAAGATGTTAGATGTTTATAGCTATATTTACCATCTTGAATATTCTTTTTTTGATGTTGTATATATATTTACCTTGTTCTGAAGAGCTGAAACCAATTTTACTACAATTTTGACTTGAGCTGTATTTTTGATGTTCTTGTAGGATTCTTGGCAACATCTGCAATTTAGTGTTGCACTATATATAAACAGTGATGTTCGTGTACCCCCACCATTTGGTGAGGGAAGTAAACCTATGAGTGGTCTTGTTCAACGTATGAAAGGGAAACAAGGCCGATTTAGAGGAAACTTATCTGGTAAACGTGTTGAATACACCGGCAGAACAGTTATTTCACCTGATCCTAATCTGAAGATTACGGAGGTCTGTGTGGACAAATGGCTCTCATGTTTTAGTAAGCATATATACTCTTACGAGGCTTCTGATTTAATTTGACAATAATCATTGGCGCAGGTGGCAATTCCTATCTTAATGGCTCGGATTTTGACCTACCCTGAGCGTGTTTCACATCACAATATAGAGAGACTGAGACATGCTGTGCGTAATGGAACTTCTAAATACCCTGGTGCAAAGCATATCAGAAAGCCAGATGGTACCATGATGTAAGGATTGTTGGTAAAGTGTTATGTATTCTGATTAGAGGTGGCAAGGTGGACAGGTCTGGAACGGGTCAAAACGGAGTTGAAATGGGTCATGTTTTAACAAAGTTGCTGGTGTGGTTGACTTACCCACGATTTTTGATAATTTTTTAATAAAAATATATAGTGTTTTAATGACAATCTGGAAATTATATAATTTACAGTAATTATATGTTTCAGAAAAGATCTATCACAATAACAAAGATAATTCGTGAAAAGAATCGAAGGTTTTATCCATTGAAAAAAGATTTTGGGTGACTTGAACTTTTTTGACCCTTTACCCTCTTTGCTAAAGTTTTTGGGTTGACCTGTGCTACACGTTTCTTTCTTAGCTAAACACAGCCGAATACAAGTGAATGAATATGATCTGATGGAGTTTACTGATGCAGGTCGTTGAGTATCAATGCCAGAAAGCGGTTAGCTGATGAGTTAAAATTTGGTGATGTAGTTGACCGCCATTTGATAGATGGCGACGTTGTCCTCTTTAACAGGCAACCCAGCTTGCATCGCATGTCAATCATGAGTCACAGGGTGAGTGGTGAAACTTTTCAACATAAGAAGTTGTAACATTATTATTATTATTAGTACTTAATTATTTCATAATATGGTTTATGTAGGCAAGGATTATGCCTTGGCGAACACTGAGATTTAATGAATCTGTTTGTAATCCTTACAATGCTGATTTTGATGGTGATGAGATGAATATGCATGTTCCTCAAACAGAAGAGGCCCGAACAGAGGCTCTTATGCTGATGGGGGTAATCATTTCAACAATCCACTTCTCTTGTTATACATATTAAATTTATAGCTTATATACATAGTAAATACAACACAAGCTGAATCCGGAGCTTGGAGTTAGATCTTATGTGATACATGTATCATATTTATATCTAGAGCCACTACGAAGTTTGCACTGGCTATTGCTTTGAAACCGAGTTGCTTTTACTTGGGAGTGGGTGGAAAATGGAATAGATAGATTGATGCAAGTTAACAACTACACGAGGAATTAGTTAGTGTTACTTTTTTCTAACTGACGAGTGACGATTGTCCATGAAGAAAATTAACAACTTACCAAACTAGAATGCTGGATATTCTTTATATTCTTCATTTGTTGGGATGGTTTGTTGTTATTTAGTTGTCCAGGTGTATCTTTATGTAGGTGTTAGACTTAGCAACCTGTTAACTTATATCTTGAAGCTGGTCATTTGATTATGGGGAGTCGGAAATATGATCCTTTGGCATTTTCATGTACTAATACTGCACTTGATAATTTTGTGATATCACATATTATATTCTGCTGAAATGTTTGTATATAATTATGTAGGTGCAAAACAATTTATGCACACCAAAGAATGGGGAGATTTTGGTTGCATCCACTCAAGATTTTCTAACATCATCTTTCCTTATAACAAGGAAGGACACATTCTATGATCGTGCTTCATTTTCCCTGATGTGCTGTTATATGGGTGATGCAATGGATTCTCTCGATTTGCCAACTCCAGCTGTAGTCAAGGTAAGACTTATTGTTGCTTTTTGTGTCTCTGAAACTTTGCTTTTTATTCCATATTCCTTTTATTTACATGTTTTTACTAAATATTTTCCAGCCAATAGAGCTCTGGACTGGTAAACAATTGTTTAGCGTACTCTTGCGCCCACATGCAGATATGCGTGTTTATTTGAATCTCACTCTTACCGAAAAGAGTTACACCAAGCCAAGTGGAAAACGGGATAAGCCTTATGAGACGATGTGTCCTAATGATGGTTATGTCTACATCCACAATAGTGAACTTATAAGTGGCCAGCTTGGAAAGGCTACTTTAGGTCAGTTTTCTCTCTTCCAGTCTGCTGCCAATATATCTCCTCTGTCACGAGAATAAGAAATCACTTGATTTGATATCCTATATAATATGGAGCATGTTTGACCTCTTGAGATGTAAATTTTTGCAGCTTGATATTTATGCATATTGTCTAAATGAAGTTTGGTTCCTTTTAAATATGATTTATATCTTAATACAAGAATCTAAGGATCAGAAGTAATTTGCTGAGAGAATTATTAAGAAATTTAAAGTTCCAAAAAGTATTATCTTTTTCTGACCTGCATGACAAGAATAATATTTTTGGCGGCTTGTGATAATCAGGATCAGGAATTTTTTTTAGAGTCACTCTTGCTTTCTGGCCTTGTTAGTTATTATATATGTGCATAGTCAGTAGTTTGGCACATACATTTTCCTTTCCAAATTCGTACCTTCGATATATAGTCTGAAGTGCACATGGTATGCAAATCTTTCACTATTAGATCTGATAAATTTTGTTTAAAGACCTTCCTGCTATTTGTATTTGATCATACAGTCATCCTCATGTTATCCTGGAAGATGTTCTCATTGTATAAAGCTGTAACTTTTGTATGTTCTCGTCATTTTGACCTATGTATAATCCTGATTAGAACCAAGTAGTTCTTTGTTGAATATTTACCGAATTGTTATATGACTGCAATAGGGAATGGCAACAAGGATGGGCTTTACTCGGTTCTTCTTAGGGACTACAATTCACATGCTGCTGCTGCTTGTATGAATCGCTTAGCAAAACTAAGGTACATTTTTAGTGCCATGTTTACTTTTGTCCTTACAAATTTCTCTACTTGTTTTATTTTTTCTTTAAGCATCTACTCTTCTTTGATTTCTATTATTTTGTTTCTTGCATTCTTAATTTGTAAGTTGTCAAACCCTTGTGTGTCATTGCTTTATATTGTGCGTAGGCCCTTTTAGCCTTTATGTGTCATGCCTGTAGTATTTCTTGCTTTTATGCTTTTACAGCTTATGTTAGTTCGTTTAGTTTTTGATTGGATGGGGGTGTCTTTTGATTGGATGGGAATGAATGAAAAATTCTTAATCTTAAATCACTTCATATCGAATCCGAAAGTTTTTTTATTTCCAGAGTTTTTAATACTTTATCATAAATATAAAGAGAAACCTTGGTTTATCCCAAGCAACTTACTTCTTTTTAATTTGAATATCAATCCAAATTTTAGTCTATCTTACCCGCACACCTGCACTTGCCGGAGGTCTCGTTGGAAGCAGTCTCTCTGCTCCCGGGTTTAAAACTGGTTGAGGGGTATGATCTGTCTACATTTTACCTCCCCCATACCCCCGCTTCGGCGGGATTGGGTATGTTGTTGTTGTTGTTTAATCCAAATTTTAGTGAAAATCCACGACCTCTGGTTGAATCATACCGACTTACTTCAATTTTGACTCTATCGCCTGGCAGTATCCGTAGATAACTACGTCGGATCTTTCCTGAAACATGACCTAGAATCTTATCTTCATTATCTAAACGAACCCGGCTTTATTTCCTATATGTTTGATTGTTTGTTACCCATTGATGGCAATATGGCTTTTATGCTTGTATTTTTTTACACTTGTATGCTCTTGTGGCTTCAATGCTTATATTTGATTGTATTGCTTTATCTTATATGTTGCCTTTTGAAATATGACCTTTATATGCTTGAATGTTCTCATGTTTCTATGTCGGTATATGCCCGCCTGTATGTTTTTGCTGTATATGCTTTCTTTTATGTCATCTTCTTTTTCATCCTCACACACACCACACATAAAGTCTATTTGCTTGCACAAACACACTTGCTGGAGGTATTCCTCGGGTAGGGGTGTGACTGTACATCTCACCTCTGGCGGGATTGGGTGTTGTTGCTGTCAAACCCATGTGTGCCTTTTTTGGTAGGTATTTTTGCATCAGATTATCATATTGCACTATGCTAAATTTCTCACCAATTTATTGCCACCTGTCAGCTTTATGTTTTAACTCTACTTTCTCTTTCTATTTGTCCAAATTGTTTTCACATAGATGTATTCCAGAGGTAGGGGTATGAACTATCTACATTCTGCTACTCCCATACCCCGCTCCGGCGGGATTGGGTACTATTGCTGTTGTTGTTGATAGATGTACGTCCTTGATGTTGTATGAATATTGATAAAAGGTTCTCCATCACACAAAGTCATTTCCTTCATTCCCCCTCAACAAAGTTATCTTTGCTTTGTGATTTTCACATGATTTTTTGCTAGCTTTATTCCATTTACAGATTATTTTCTGAAATCTCTAATTATATTGTGGACACTTGTCCATGTTATCAGCACACTGGTCGTCAGTCTATAATTGAGTGAAATATATGGGTAAAAGTGTAAACTAAATGTACACTTCATTTTCTGAAGGAACATATCTTGCCATGATACCAATCTTAGTGAAGCATTTATGTGGTACAGGGGAATTTGTTATTTTTCATTGTTTGCAAATGGATAAAGGACTAGGTTGTCAGTTCAGCTGTATGATCTTCTAAGATGTAGTTGCATTTAATGTGTTTACACAAAACATGTGTGTTCATGTCTGTTTTTTGAACTTCTTGGAGCAATAATTGGTGCAATAATGTTTATGCAGTGCTCGTTGGATTGGAAATCATGGATTCTCAATCGGAATTGATGATGTCCAACCTGGAGATAATTTGAATGACAACACACACAGAATCATCTCAGAAGGAAACAAGAAATGTGATAATTTCATCCTCGATTTCAATAAAGGAAAGCTCAAGTTGCAACCCGGTTGTAATGCTGCTCAGACACTTGAAGCTGAGATAACAGGTGTCCTAAATAAGATCAGAGATGAAACTGGAAAGGTAATAGGCTCCATACTTCTATTACTACTATTGGTTTGTATACATTTACCTTTAGTAGTCCATCTATATTTATTGGAACTATCACCAATACGTATGGAAATTTTAGTCTTTTTATTTGCGTATTGGAGGGTACATCAATCTAAATATTATTTTCCAGACATTAAGTCATTATAACAACAAAAACAATATTAAAAACTCAGATGTCATATTTGAAAGGCAAACACCATACACCATGCCTATGTCTCAAGTGGGACTTGAATCCTCAGCCCATTTCGGGAGGAACACCTTATAAATACACCCGGTACCGCTAGTCTAGAAGCCCTTTGGTAGCTCAGATGTTTGATTGAGGACTTGGAACAAAAGGATTGCATTATTATTTGATTACAAATGAAGGTAAAATAATCCATTATATTTATATCGCATAATATCCTTGTTTTAAACAGTAATCTCTGAAGCTTGATTGTAAAAGGAATTTTATTCGTCAATCTCCAAAAATAGAGCTTCAAGCAACAAACTTCTCAAACTGTTGGTGTACTCAACACTGCCTTTTCCCAAGTTGAATTAGATTGTAAA
Organism: Chrysanthemum makinoi; assembly: GCA_910596185.1. Classification (NCBI taxonomy): domain Eukaryota; kingdom Viridiplantae; phylum Streptophyta; class Magnoliopsida; order Asterales; family Asteraceae; genus Chrysanthemum; species Chrysanthemum makinoi. Next base: position 281,042,586 of record OU343225.1, on the reverse strand, counting down.
TTGTGAAGCTGAAAGATGTTGAATTTTTTGACAGGTTTGTATGGAAAAACTACATTGGAGGAACAGCCCTTTAATTATGTCTCAGTGTGGGTCGAAAGGATCTCCTATCAATATCAGTCAGATGATTGCGTGTGTTGGTCAGCAATCAGTAGGAGGCCAACGTGCTCCAAATGGATTTATGGATCGAAGTCTTCCCCATTTTCCCAGAAAGTCAAAGACCCCTGCTGTATGTTGTGCTTTCATACTATCTAATCTTAATTTCACCTTCATATTTATCTAATTTGAATATCACTTTATTTATTCCTTTTTTATCCGATGCAGGCAAAGGGGTTTGTAGCAAATTCTTTTTATAGTGGCTTAACTGCTACCGAGTTTTTCTTTCACACAATGGGTGGGCGAGAAGGGCTTGTGGATACAGCAGTAAGTACCAATTTGAAACGTTAAACTGCAAAGTATCCAAGGAGCAATTCTGTTAATGCAATTTTTTAATAATTGCAATGCCGCTATCACTACAGGTTAAGACTGCTGACACGGGTTATATGTCCCGAAAACTGATGAAAGGATTGGAAGACTTGTCGGTTTACTATGACAACACTGTGAGGGATTCCAGTGCATGTATTGTTCAATTTACATATGGCGGTGATGGAAGGGATCCATCTCAAATGGAAGGGAAGGCAGGCTTTCCTCTAAATTTTGATAGGTTATTGATGAAAGCCAAGGTTTGACCCTATTTTCACTTTTATCATATCAATGCTTGTTGTCATATCTGATAAATATGGGTGACAGTTTCAATGTGTTTACGTGAAAATGGTTGATGGCTCTATTAAAACGTAACTGAGTGGTAAACTGGTCAAACGGGTTGTGTGGGTGAAATGCTAAATTGTGGCCAATGACGTATTCGAGTGTGTGTAACATTAAATTGTCTTTAGAGAAAAAATGGATCATTATTGTAATAATGGTCTTTTTTTTTGTTGTTGTCATTTTTAAAGTATTAGGTAAATGTAAAGTATTTAAAATAAATCTAAAATCCATGTTAACCCGTTAAGAACCATCTTAAAGTTGTTAATATTTTAATCTGTCACGCAACCTGCTCGACCTGCCTATTTTGCGGCCTATACTAACAACATTTCTTATGAAAGGCTACATGTCCTGCTGATCAACATAAAGGCATGTCTCCTTCAGAGATCCGTGAAATGGTTGATGAGCGTCTTTCAATGCATGATATGACTCCAGAAGGGGGTTGCTCTGAAGATTTCAGGAAAAAATTAAAAGAATTTATTGAAAAGTATGCTGTGACACTGGAAATCACAATGAGAGCACTTCAACCTCATGTAGGAGAACTTAATGACGAAGAATCCAGAATTTTAGAAACTGTTGCTCAAAGCATCTCTGGCATCACTTCTCAGCAGTTGCAGGTAATTGAAATAATATTTAGTAGCTCTTCACCAACAAATTTCTGCCGATCTGTATGTTATTTGCTTTCTTTATTTAGCATCATATAATCTGCATGGGCAATTTTTCTGCATACATCAACGTCGAGTTCATCTGGCTTGCTTCTGCATGAATTCCTTTTCCATCTTCTAAGCTATACAATGATGATAGTAATGTCAGTAATAAGGATGGGAAATGTAACTAGCTTACCATATATGTGTTATATTAGGAACCTAAACTGGCCATTTGTATTTCTCAATAGTTGAACCATTAAGAGATTTTCCTTAAAATTGAACTACCTTTACAAGTACAAGCAAACTTCATTGTACCATTTAAGATCGTGTGACCATGTAATGTAATCTTTTGATGGAGATCAGTGTTGTAAATATCGGTCTTGGCGGCCGATATATCAATGATATATCGCTTATCGGTGGTCGACCGATACGATATTTCACTTATCGGTCAAATTTATCGGTTTGGTCAAAATCAGTCAAATTCGGTAAAAAATCGGTCAAACTAGGTCAAAAATCGGTCAAACTCGGATTTTTTATTTTTTTATTTTTTATATATTTTTTTTATTTTTATAAATTGATAAATAATTATGGACTTGCAGCTTTTATTTTTCAATGATGTTAAACTTTTTAGTTTTTGTGGTTATTGACTTATTTTGTTATGATATTGCTAATATTTATTTTTTTTAAATAAATTCCTTTATAATTTATGGTCTCCGATATATCACTGATTTTATCACCGCCAAGACCGATATGGCGCTTGGCGGGGGTCGACCGCCGAGCGATATTTACGACCATGATGGAGATAGTGACATTAATGAGGGAAGTTTTGTTGAATTTAGAGATGCATTTGTATGTTGGAAGCATGGGGGTGCACCCCATGTGACATTGACCAGATCTATTTATTGTTGACCGTATGTACAGGGATATTAACACAAGTATGTAAACACACCCTCGTATTATAGTTAACCTTTTACAAATTTCAGGACCCCAAGAAGCTAGCATCACATATATGGACACAAATATACACACACTTTCTTATAATGGTTGTCGTTGTCGTTTTTTTTTTCATTAAATTTCCGGAACCCAATAACCATGCATCACATATTGATACACCTGCATCACATATTTGATGCTGTAATCTCACATCATTATAGTGTGGATTGATTATATAATGCTTTCGACTGCTTGAACAACATAGGTGTTCTTGGATACTTGCATCTATCGTTACCATGACAAGAAGATTGATGCTGGAACAAATATTGGTGCAATTGGTGCTCAAAGTATTGGAGAACCAGGAACACAAATGACATTGAAAACTTTCCATTTTGCTGGAGTTGCGAGCATGAGTATCCTTCCTTGTTTATTATTTATTTTGAGTGTATTGTGTATTATTACTCAATCTTTCTGGTGCATATAGTTGTGTGCTACTTAACTCTTTCACAGACGTCACTCTTGGGGTTCCTCGTATCAAGGAAATCTTAAATGCAGCCAAGAAAATCAGCACACCCGTCATCACTGCAAAACTTAGATCTAACGATAACTTATCATATGCAAAGCTAGTAAAAGTTCAAATGGAGAGAACTTATCTGGGGCAGGTTAGAACCATTTTTTTTTTCATGTGTGTGGTCTTGCATTAGTGGTTTAGTTACCATGCGTATCAAGTGAGGTGATGGGTCGCTTTAGGTTATGTTTCATCCCTAATGGGTCGAACATGTCAAACGGGTTAAAAGTTATCCGTAGCGTTTTCAACAGGAAATAAGTTAGATTGTTTGTAATGACATATTATTTGTATTCATATCCATCCCAATAACCATATAAGAAATTTATAAATAGATGAAAAAGTCTGGTGGTTTGCCCAATCCAACTTCACGACCTGTGCCTGTGACCATCAACTCGTGCTATCACCTCTAGTATCATGTCATATTATACATATATTTTTTGGAAAAATTTCTTGAAAATATCGACCTTGATTTTCGTTGTTTGTGTAGGTTGCAAAGAGTATAAAGCTTGTACTGGGATTAAGATCTGCATCTATTGTTATAAGTCTTGACAAGGGAACAATCCAAGCCCTACAACTCTCTATAGATGCATATACTGTGAAAGAATCAATACTAAAGACTCCTAAAATCAAACTGAAGGATCACGTAAGATTTTTTATATCTAAACTTAGTTACTTGTTCAAATGTTTGATATGATTACCAATATATTTATGTATGCAGAATTTCAAGGTTTTGGATTGTAGGAAGCTTGAAATCATTCTATCATCTGAAAAGAGCAAACTTTATTTTGATCTTCATTCGCTCAAAAACAGGCTCCCAACAGTCGTTGTGAAGGTGAGAGAATCTTGAAAGAAAAACTTTATTTTCCATGCCCATTTTGGCCTACTAAACTAATTCCCAATCGTAAATATTTTTTATTTTCATTTTCAGGGCATTGGTACCATTGAACGTGCTGTGATAAACAAAAAGAAAGAGCAGGACAAGTTTAACTTGCTTGTAGAAGGGTATGTTTACTATACAACAATCCTACAAAATTAAGTAAACAAAAAAATCGGGATGTTGTAGAATAACTGCAACCTACCTAACTGACAAAGTTTCCATGTGGCATTTTGATAAGACAAGTTAGTGTGGTAAATCCGTAAATATGTTATATTTTCATTTTACCGAATCTTCTAAAACTTTATCAAGATGCATTCAAATTTTTTTTATTAAACATTTTACGTGTACAAGTCTGGCTATGCTGTGGTATTGGCTTCGATTTTGTGTTTCAAAACTCACAACTGCTGGTACTACATGAGTAGTCGTAAATGTAACAAGAAAGTGCAAGGTAATTTATCTTGATGAAACGTTGCCCCGGATATTCTCGATAATGACAAGAGTGCCTTATAATAGTCTAAGTCGAAACCAAGTTTGTTATTCCTAGGTGTTGTTTTTATTAGTTCTTTATGAAACTCCCTGACAACCCTTTCAATCCATCTTCATCTTAGCTGGCAGCCTAGATACCTAGGATAAGTCAGATTGTGAGCAACGAGGGTATGAGTTAGGATTCTCGCTATAAAGACAGGATGTATTCCGACGTGATACAATTGATTATGGGAGGACTATAATGAAGGTGAATGGTTCTGGTAGGTGGAAGGGCAAGATTGAGCAAGTGTTTTTACGTTTGATATTCTTATAAAGGTTCAAGGTGCAAATTCGCGTGATTGATGGAGTGGGAGTACCTCATTCATGCACTTTGATAGGGAAGTTTCCAAATTTATCAATACATCGGCAAGAGAGCTTGTGGAGATTGGAGAACACTTATATTATGGACATAATTTATTAGAACATGTTAGTTCATGCATAAATTGGTTTTCTACTTATAAGCAGTATTTGTGTATATAATCTATTTATATAGGGGTTCGATCCTCACTCCCTACAAAAGGCCGGAGGTCCTTTCTACCTTTGGTAGAACCTTTCTACCTTTGGTAGAACTGGAAGCAGCCTCTCTACCTTAGGTAGGGGTAAGGCTGTCTACATCTTAACCTCCCCCATACACTGGAAACGGTATTGGGTACCCATAACCCGTGGAAGACGGCATTGGGTGTTACTTTACTTTTTTTTAATCTATTTATATAGGCTGCTGATGTCGAGGCTTACCGGGTTGCACTTGAGAAACTGGTCGGTAAGAAGTTTGCATTCCGTGTCAACATTGCTGATTACAATGTTGAAATGGAGTGGTATGTCTACATGGTTGTCAAAATGACTGATGACAAACATGTTGTGTCAAAGTTGCTGGAAAACTGCTTAACAGTGAGGTACTATTTTAGGAAAAACCAACGCTATGTTCTCAAGATCTATTTAGAGGAAAAAGGAAAGGATTTGGGAAGAAGATAAAATTAACTTGTGTTCTCGAGATCTATTAACAAGAGAAAAGAAAAGAATAGAACGGATCATACAAGGCTTTTTGGCTCCCAAATTTTCTTCCCAAATCTGGGCAGAAGAGGGAGGAAAGAAAGTAAGATTACTTCTTTTCTGCTCTTTTCCTTTCTTTTCTTTTAATACAAATCTCGAGAACTAAGCGAAATTGTGGTAGTTTCTGCTAAAATAGTACCTCATTGTTAAGCAGTTTTTTCATCAACTATGACACATGTTTGTCGTCAGTCATTTTGAAAACCATGTAGACTTACCACTGCATTTCGATGTTGTAATCAACAATGTTGATACGTAATGCAAACTTCTTACTGACCAGCTTCTCAAGTGCAATAGGTAAGCTTCAACGTTACCGGTCCATATAAATACAACTCATAAGTAGGAAACCAATTTATTTATGTATTATAATAAAATGTTTTGATACATGATGTCTACAATATAACTGCTCTTGAATCTCCACAAGCTCCCTTGCAAGTTTGTTGATAAGTTTGGAAACTTCCTTATCAAATAGCATTAATGAGGTACTCCCAATCACACACGAATTTGCACCTTGAACCTCCAAATATGTTACATACAATATTATAAAAATATTAATCGTAAAAACGTTTAAATGTATAAGGTAAAATTAAAATCAATACCTAGGAATAACAAACTGTGGTTTTGATTTGCACTAAAAACACCATACGGCAGCCTTGTCAGTATCAACATTAGCTGGCTTAGTCTCATCAAGATCATTTACCTTACACTTTCTTGTTACATTATCGACAACAACAGTTGTCAGTATCAACATTAGCTGGCTTAGTCTCATCAAGATCAATTACCTTACACTTTCTTGTTACATTATCGACAACAACAGTTGTCAGTTTTGATAAATAGAATCGATGGCAATACCACAACATAGCCAGACTGTTTACACATAAAAGTATTACGTAAATAATGATTTGAATGTCCCATGAAAGAGTTTGATAATATTATGTAAAATGTAAACTATGGACCTCATCGGAATAAATGCAAAATAAAGAGTTTGATAAATACAACACTGATTTTGGTCCACAAGACACCTATCTTGGCATTGTAGCTAATAACTTATAGTCGGAACTAATATAGCGTAAATTAAATATTTTATCACAATGTGTCAATTGAATGTTGCATTACTTTTGTGACGGTGTATCATTTATTTTGGTTATCAAAAGAAAAAACTTCTTATACCATCTAAATCCGTGGAATTTTAACTTCTTCTGATGTATGGAACTCTCAGAACGGGACTTCAAGCAGTCATGGGTATGGAAGGAATAAATGGCCATGAAACCACAAGTAATCATATTCTGGAAGTACAAAGCACGCTTGGCATTGAAGCTGCAAGAAGGTCTATTATAAAAGAGATCCAATACACTATGGAAAGTCACGGAATGAGCATAGATATTCGTCATATGATGCTTTTAGCTGATGTCATGACATATAAGGTATATTCTTTTAATTCTATGGTTTCTTGTGAACTTATAACACTTCGAAGGAAGGAAAAAATAATATATGTCGCTGCAGCTCGTTATCATAGTGACATTATTTGATTGTGACAATTTTGACTCATTTACTTGTAAATGAGTCTTCAGGTTATGTTTTATCTGTAATTGGTCGATGTGTTAAAAGGTGTCAAAGTGTATTTTTAATGCAGATGGCTTACTAAACCATTTATAACTGCAACAATATATATTTATAGTCGTGAGGCTGTGACATACTATTTATTTATTAAGAAAACTATTTTCATTGGGCAATACCACTAATATGTTTAAAATGATGATGTTGAAGTATTCAGTTTATTGGATGATTTTGATTTGTAATTTAAATGATACAATGTTTTATAACAGGGGGAAGTTTTGGGAATCACCCGATTTGGTATTCAGAAAATGAAAGAAAGTGTACTGATGTTGGCTTCATTTGAGAAGACGTCAGATCACCTTTTTAATGCATCCGTGAATGGACGAGTGGACAACATAGAAGGTGTGAGTGAATGCATTATCATGGGCATACCAATGCAGACTGGCACAGGAATGATTGGAGTTAAACAAAAGTAAGCACACACATACAAAACAACCGTAGTTTAAATTCAATTTTTTTTTTTTTTTTTTAAAATCTGTAATGGATATCTTAATGTTGTTTACAGCAATGGTGTTGCGTATGTGGCTCATATTTGTATGTTATTTGTTCGCAGGGTTCCTAAACTAGAGCTGTGCCACGGATCAGATGTGATTTTATCTTAAGCTGATTATGCACTAATCATTGGTTATGGCGCACACAATTTTGATCAAACGGAGGTATATCTGACACAAACTAGACACTTAGCGAGAGAATTGCATGAGGCTGTTATTGGAGGAATAAACCTGTTGATAGTTAGTAATGTTATACTGTTACTGGATATGTAAATAGACAATTAACACAACTTTATTCTAGTAAAATGGTTCGATTGGTTTTTCTATTCTCTATGAAAGAGTTCGTATGGCTTGTCATAGTATCAAACTAGTCTTTAGCCTTGTAGGGGTGGGTTCATCTGAGAATGTTAAATAACTTGAGAACAAAAGGTCAGTTATTTTACGTTATTATCCAATATCCGCATGTGTGAATATGTTATTCTTGTGAGCAAATGGATGCGAGATTTGTGAGATAATTTCACAATTGAACGCATTCAATTTTGTCTCTATTTTTGTTTTGTTTTGTTTGATCGAGAAGTGTTCTTTTGTTATGAAGTTATATAGCATTCTCATTTGAACTTCCTCAGTCTGACCTTCTGTGAGATATATGAGAAATATATTTGAAATGATAATAGTATTTTCATGTTGAATAATATTGAAATTGTCATTTGTTGCTTAGTGGTGTTTTAATATCTCCATTAAAAGACCAAGTTGTATTCGTTTTAACATACTGTATTTTTGGAATTTAAAAAGTTAGCACTACAGTTTTAGTAATCATACCGTTCATCTGCACAACTGGACTTCAAAATAGGCAGAAAAAAATGTACGTTTTATCCAAGGATTTTTGATAGAAATAACTAGGAGATGTCAGAGGGATGAAGGAAGTCACAATGTGATCCGTTTGATCCATAAAAGATTCAATGTTTTTAACCTATCCTAAACAATTCAAATCACAGCAAATATGATCCACAAGGTACATAGCAATAATCATTCTATAAATCAAAATTATTACTTTTAACTTTGGGTCAATTGCATATATACCCATTAAAACTTGCATATTTGCATATATACCCAAAACATGCTTAATTTGCATTGTACATCATGCATTGAAAACTTGTATTTTGGGGAAATATGCAAGTTTTTAAGTTTTAGTGGGTATATATGCAATTCTCCCTTTAACTTTTTATGTTTTGTGTGTGACATTTAACTTGACATTTTGTGAGTGTATTTTGGGAATACTTGACTTGTTCTATCAAGATCCTAATATCACTCATAACAAAACAATTAAATCCATCCAAACACCAACTGAAGCTGAAAACTAGCTCCAACAATGTGGCACTCTCCAACCACCATACTCTACCACCTTTTCACTTTCAATATCTCACCAAAACCACCACCATTATGACCTCCACCACCACCCAACACCGCCCTTCTTTCGTCACGACCATTTTCTTCCTTGTCCTCCTGCTCTACCTCCTATACTCTTCCAAACTTCTCATATATACACCACATTACACCACCAAAATAAATTGCGAAAATATTAATCTTAATACCAATACTACTAACTCTACCATACTTCAACTCTCGGAAACCGACCCTTCAAAAACTGAGCTCAAACATATTGCATTTTGCATTGCTGCATCCTCTAAGTTATGGGACACTAGAAAAGAATACATAAAGCTATGGTGGAGACCAGGAGAGACTCGAGGGGCGGTTTGGTTAGATAATAAAGTAAAGATCCATGCAAACGAAAGCCTACCCGATATCCATATATCAAAAGACACGTCTAGATTTCCTTATACAAATCGCCAAGGACATAGGTCAGCTATTCGTATATCAAGGATAGTATCGGAAGCATTGAGCCTAGGATTAGAGGATGTTCGTTGGTTTGTGATGGGAGATGATGACACAGTTTTTGTTGTGGAAAATGTTGTGAGGATTTTGTCCAAGTATAATCATGAACAGTTTTATTATATTGGGAGCTCGTCAGAGAGTCATTTCCAGAATATATTTTTTTCTTATTCGATGGCATATGGTGGTGGTGGGTTTGCTATTAGTTATCCCTTGGCTAAAGAGTTGGCTAAGATGCAAGATAGGTGTATTAAGAGGTACCCTGGTTTGTATGGAAGTGATGATAGGATGCAAGCTTGTATGGCGGAACTTAATGTCCCGCTCACCAAAGAACCAGGATTTCATCAGGTTAGAATGATAAAGCAGTGATCATTCAATTGCAAATGTTCTGTCTAGACTCTAGACTTGTTTCTGAATGGAACTGAGTGTTTGATATGTGTTTTCGTACAAAAGTGTGAACGGCAAAAAACTTAGTACCATTTTGGCCGTCTGAATGATAATATTAATAAAATCTTCCTTGTTTTGCAAGTGTTTTAAGACGAAAGTCACTCTGAAAGACTATTTACCATTTTAACTTTGTGAATGACTAGTACTAAAATGAGGTTTGACATTTTGATAAGTGTTCTAAGACAAAAGTATGACAACGAAAAATCACTACCAGTTTACCCCTCATTCATTTAGTACTGAATAAAATTTGATTGTTTAAGAGGTGCTCTTAGTTCCTGATTCTTTTTATTGAACAATTTTGCAGAATGATGTGTATGGAAACCTCTTGGGCTTACTATCAGGCCATCCAGTGACTCCATTGGTGTCACTCCACCACTTCGATGTAGTCGACCCAATATTTCCAGGAATGGAAAGAGTTGAGTCTATCAAACACTTACTAGAATCCGCTAAACATGATTCCGCTAGTCTCATACAACAATCCATTTGTTACGACAAGAAAAGAGAATGGTCGATTTTAGTGTCGTGGGGTTTCACAATCCAAATCATGAGGGGAATACTCTCTCCACGAGAGCTAGAAACTCCTAGTCGCACATTCATCAATTGGTACAAAGTGCTTGATGCTACAGCCTATGCATTTAATACCCGGGCTGTTATGGGCCACCGATGCCAAAAACCTTTTGTGTATTATATAAAGTCAACTCAATATGATAAAGCTAGGAAGCAAATTATTGGTATATATACTTATCACAGGGAGCGCCACCCTCGCTGCCCATGGAAAACCGAATCACCTGAAAAGATCCATACCATCGTTGTCTTGAAGCAAGAAGATCCTAACCGTTGGCAACGGGTATGTATCTTAACACGATTATACTTTTTAATAGTCAATTTTTAATTTCTGAAACTGAAAAGATGCATACTATATGCAATTGATCACTGGTTACATGCTATGTTTTTTCAGGCACCAAGAAAGGATTGTTGTAGAGTTTTGCCTTCTAGTAAGGAGGGAATCATGTACTTGTGGGTTGGTCATTGTGAAAAAAATGAGGTTATTGAGGTGTAGAGTACTTACTAATACTATGTTCCATGCTTTTCTTTATCATGGGCATCATTCTTGTGTAGATTTTAAACAAGCAAAACTTTATATTGTACTTGTACCTGTGATTATAGAGATATATATACAACTTTTTTGTTCTTCTTACTCTCATTCTAGTTCATCCTTACGCAACTGGTATACGTTATTGAGTTTGGATTTCCTTCTATTTATACAAGTTGGTGTACTTAAGTTGTTGTGTTATAATGTGATCACATGATCAAACTAGTTGCAATGACTGTCTCAGCAAAAGTGGACATTATATTTTATCCGAAGAGCATCTATAATGCAATCTTTTCGTGACGCCTTTTCTCGAAATACTTTACGAATAGGATAGGAAAACTTTATGTGCTACAACTTATTTCCATATCAACCAGTAAGAAACTGGAAATTTTAGTTTGTAAATCAAAACTCATTTCTACCCTGCATCTCAGTGCAAAATCCTTTCAAGTTTCAAGATACAAATTTTTTTTTTTAAAATTATACATATATATATATATATATATATATATATATATATATATATATATATATATATATAATTAATTGTAGCTAATTGGCTACAATTTTGTACTAAAAATGTGGGTCCCTGATTATTTTTGTGGGTCCTGATTCTTTTCTGTTGGTCCCTGAAATATTGCAAGTGTATTTTTAATGAAGGATTGTAGCCAATTGGCTACAAAAATTGTAGCCAAGTTATCCCCATATATATATATATATATATATATATATATATATATATACTAGTGTCAAAACCCGTCCGATGGACGGGTATGAGTTGTGGTTTTTATTTTTAGGATTTAGTAGAACAAATATATACTAAAAATCATAATCCATAAAACGGCTATAAGCAGGTAAGTTTTTTGATTTTTGTTTTTATTTTTAGGATTTAGTTGAACAAATATATACTAAAAAGTAATTAAAAGTTAAATGAAACGGGTGGAATACCTTGTGCTTGTCGAGGTTCTTCAAGTAGATAGTAAATGCTCTATGTCTACCCATAAAGTGACCATTAATATCGTGCAAGTTCACACATCATGGTCCTATAAATGTAAACTGACTTCAATGGCTCCAAGTGGAAGGCCACTTGAGAAAGGAGTCTCTGGAGGCGGAGTCGGAAGTGATACTTCAGATGTGGATTCTTTATTGATGCCTGCAATAACTACCATTCCAAGTTACGTACTATATTTCCCATATTCTTTCATTTTTAAGAAAAACTTTGATTGGCTAACCTGAATTTGGTAACGGCCATCATCAAATTGAACCCAGTGGCAATCCAATTTGACCCCTTCTTCAATCTTGTGAAACCAAGAAAGCCGATATCAGTAGCTACTACTAATAATAGGTTATATCTCAAGAAACATTTGATTACAAAAAATCATTACTACACACACATGTTATAGAATGCGTTAACTGTTATTACAAATACAGGGTGGTATAACATCTTAGTCACACACATTGGGTAAACGGTTAAAAGAGAAAAGTTTATATAACAAAGCATGAACCTTATTTAAAAGAGTAAATCCAGTTTTATTCCCATCTGTTATATAAAAGTTTGTAAATGACTTTTGTGAAGTGAGTTTTAGATTCATGCTTAGTTAGCTTGACAACATTCTCATTTTTTTAACGCTGGAACTTGTGAAAAATTGATACTCATTCTCTTGTAAAAGAGTATCAAACTAACATCCAATTGAACAATTGATTGCTGCATATTTAGAACATATGAGCATACTGGTAGTACGATTACGACATGAACATCGTACCTATGTTACAGCAGCAAGACACAAACAATTCTTAGACTGTTGTAGGAACCATAGCGAAACACCACTGCTGTATCAAATGCAACAATATACGTAGTACAACTTTATTTATTGAAATCACTTTGTGCATTCAGACACATTTGTTATTACGGAGTAATAAATTCAAAACAAAATAAAGTAATTATAGGTCACCCCGTCCATTTTGACACACATTTATCCGTATTAACCAATTAACTTACCCGCCCATTTTTCAACATTTAAGTATTCCTTAAGGTAAAAAAAATGAGTAAATATATAATGATGACCTTTTTTTAAGTAATATAACCTTTTGCTATGCGGGCTCTTCATACGAAACCCTGCCCAAAGCTTTTTACCACAGAGTGATCAATCAAGCTCCTCACCGAAAGCTTATTTTTAGCTAGATCGACGGCCACAAATCCAACACATGATGATTTATACTCATTCTGGTTTAGAGACGAACTGCATACAAAAAATGAAAAACAATTAGGGACGAAATTAATAATTTTATCGAACCCTTTTATGAGAAACTTGACAGGAGTCATAAAAAGTTGTTAGCTATGAATCTAATAGAGAAGAGGCTAAAAAGAGAATGAAATTTTACGTTGGGGCATCGAAACACATGAGAACTTTATGCTTGATGTCGACAGTTTATAAAATACTAAAGAAAACAGGAGTGTATTTTGAGCTTTTCTAACGCCAACGTTAAAAGTCCAAAATGCCCTAAACCCCCTTGTTTAGAACCCTTGAGCGCACATATCCCCATTGCCAGATTTTCCGTGGGTAATTTGGACCATTATGGGTCAAAAGTCTCAGCTTCATCCAAGCTTGAAAATGTAAAAGTCACACTTACGTCCGTCTGTATTATATCAATCATAACAAATGAATCTTATTGTACCAAAAGTTATCAAAAAAATATGTGCTACAAATAATGTAAATGTAACAAACTTGAGCAGCTGTAATTTATTTGACCTCAACAATATCACCCCTGTTAAGCTTCACATTGCTTTGGTGCACGTAGTCACCTCTTAAAGTTTCCAATTCATGAATTGATGTTAGCGCGTCAAATCGTAAAGATCATAAAAGAGTTTTTTTGACAGCCCCTCTTGAAAGAAAAGCCGCATTTCACTTCTAAATGCCATATACATAATAAATAACTAAGAATTATAGATATTTAATTAAATGTAAAGTGTCTTAAAGACATGATCCGGCTTTTCCTTCAATGGTTTATTTCAAAATGCTACTCATGCTTATCACCTAACTCAAAAATCATTGTAACAGATGACACTTGTTTCTAAAGGACGTTTAGCATCACTATTGGCTCAAGTAGCTCTGTGATTATGTAAATGTCAAAATAGAATAGATGTCAACACATGTGTCAATATTCAAGTCCAATATAAAACATGTTAAAAATTGCAATTTAATTATTGAATGAATCACTCACCAACCAAATGTATTGCAAATTATAGCCACGATCATAAACAGCTGCAGCCACTGAAGCCGGTCATAAAAACTGCAGCTACGGATTCTATAATATCGGCTAAATGTTTAGGCAGTTTATCTATCCATCGTGAATAACAAAATTTATTTTGTACTAACAAAGATTGATTTTAAATGCATTTTTCTATACGACCTTAGCGAAAGAGTAAAAAACATGAGTAATGCCACGATATTGGTTTCTACTAAACATTAGCATGTTTTTGAAAGCTTACCCAAACACCCCGTTAACTAAAAGAATCAAAGGAAATTAGAATGTATCACCAGTGGTTATCAGATAGTGGCAAAACAGGCTAATGTGACAGGTTGGGTTACTTGTCAAAGTGGAAAAATTACACTTATTGGCTGGGTTGACCAAACAACAATTTTGGTCCATTCCATTCGATATATTTAATAATAGATCATATACTTACAAAAGGTCTAGTATTTACACAAAACTCCAACTGTATATACAAATAAAACGATTGAGAGGGTTGTAAGCACATAAGTGCATTTGACCATTTTCATGTTTACCTTTGTCTTAAAAAAGTCAGACATTTAAACTGTCAGAAACCGAAAATGGCTCATTTATAGGTTAAAATTACCACCTCTACTCATCACTCATGTGACTGTTGAGACAGTTACTCCCTACATCACGTGCCCTCGTTGAAAAGAGGAAAGAAAATGATACTCCCTTGGATCACCAGAAGCATGTAGTGGTCAGCTGCAAGGAAATGATGACAAGTTCAGTTATTAAAATCTGGGCAAAGCTACAAAATTGATTTAGCCATTTTGATGAAACACAAACCTTGAAACACAAAATTGATTTGGCTTGAATCCTTCTTCTATCATTGAACCGACTCACTGAACGACTTCACTTGAACCAACATACTGACCCATAATTCTACATGGAACATTTTTCAACTCATTTTAGCCACTAACGGAGTAAAGAGTAAGATCTGATGATTAAACAGTAGCCAAAAGTAAGTTATAAACAGAATCTGAAAATTGTTGGTGCAAGGCAAACCTGAATCAAGACAAACTCTGTGTGTAAGAGTTCCGCTTGTCCGAAACAAACAGAGATGGGAGTTATTGTATGCTTAAATTTTAAAATGATGTTTGCAATCTGTAATCAAGATGAACCTGAAGCGCTTTAGTGGTGTATTTCTGAGCTACAACATATTTCATGAATATCAGATCGCGTTCCATCATTACCAATAACGCAAACCACCTACTAAAAAAACATAACATAAGCATTTCATGAACCACTGTGTTGGATGCATAAAATATACATTATAATATATGGTGGTCATTATTCAGAAGGAGCTAAGCCGGACTAACCTGAATTAGATCCTTCCTTGAAAATTGGCCATGTAGATTCTGATCGAGCATCTCAGCAACTGCAACTCTGTTTGTTATAGGTGCACGACCCGTTAAGAGTTCTAGCAAAAAAACACCATAGCTATAGACATGTGATTTGGTGGTAAGTTTTCCGGTTGAAGCATACCTAACATCATCAAAAGTGCAAAGCCAGCCTATTATAGTAACAACACACACATACAAAATCTTAATACTCCGTAAAAATGTTATAACCATACTTATATAGCTGCTTGTTAAATATAGCATTACACTCAACATATGATGACATTACTTGATAAAAAGTCACATTAGTACATAGAAAGCAGAAATGATAAATTCTATGATATTTTTGAACTGTTAATGCATATTACTTTGTGCCATGTCTATAACTCTTTTTAATATTAAGAGACCAAACAATTTAAATAAATCATTAGATGATCTTGCCACTTCAAACATTTTGTGATGAAAGACATTAATATCACCTTCATACTTATATGTAATGGTCCGTTACTAAAGGGTATCTACATTAATATCCTAAACTAATCAGTGTCAAAAGAAAACTTGGTTATACGACAACGGACCAATGATCTAAAAACCTGAATAACAACAGATATATCCATTGACCAGAAATCTTAGCATGTTTCCACTAACACATTATGAATAAAGCAATCTAATACGTTAAAATGTGGGTCTCCTTCTTTGTTTTATTTCGTATTCATAATTTTACCTTCAATAGACTGTCACCAGGTCGATCTATAGCCAGAATCAATATCATCAGAAATCATTCCGCCCATAATCCCGATACTGCTCGCATTATAAGGAGTATCATTGTTACGACTTTGATGCACCGGATCAACGCGACTGCAACATACGAAGTGCATCCATTAAGTTTAACATCATATGCATGTGCATATCTAATGGCCTAAGATAAGTATATCACTAATGTATATCTTCCACAAAAACATGCTGCAATCAAGAATGCAAACACCAAAAGTTTGTTTTCACAACGTACTTGTGGTACCTAAATAATGGAGCAATCCTTGTTGAATTTATCCTTTTCACTCTTTGGAATTCCAATCATAACCGGCCTTCCTGAAACCTTCCACGTGTAAATTTCTAATTGATTAAAGGTACTCTTTACGGTCATAACGTTAGCATCGACATCAAACTGAGAGTTTTGCACTCTAGTTAAGTAAACTTATCATCTGATTAGCATCCAAGATCAAATGAAGACTATCCAATTTCTGTAGTATTAATAAATTATGTTTCTTTCATATATGTGTATCTTTTAATCCCCACACTTAAAATCTTAACTTATTTGGATGGATAGAAAGTGGCTTTGAAACAGGCCATTTATGTGAGCATCAATCGGGCTTGTGTTTACCTTCAAGATATTACTTGACAACATATAATTGGACATAAATAAATAATGTGTGACGACACATATCTTAAATACAATTGTTTAGAAAAAAAAGAGTGTTCATGTATTATAGTGTTCATGTATTATATGTAAACACAACAATGAAAAGTTTGAGAACAAATAAACTACATGGTGCTTTTTCATATACGAAATAATAATTCTATGTACATTTATACTTCAGCATAAGTTTCTTGTGGGATTTGCATCCATATTAGTGATTTAATCAACATTGCACCACATTTACATGCCATAGTTGTACGCACAAGTTCCATTATGGGCACCAATATATTTGCAACTAAATCTTATTTACCTGTTCTACTCAACATAGAATGAATGAGTCTAAGACCAAAAAGTAGTGAAAAAAAGAAAAAAAAGCAACAAAGAAAATACAATTACATTTGCTCAATTTGTTGGCTCCATTTAGTTATTGATTGCTCCACAACAATACGACTATTGAGCTTTGAACCTACTCTTTATACCAACCATATCCTTGAAGAGAAGTTTACTCTTTCGATCACACCAGAATCCAAGACCATCATTATATATTCTAGAAGGTACAAAAAACCAATTTCAATGTTAATGGTAAACATGTACTCACAATAGCTTTTAGAAGAGATCGATCGGTCATTGTCGGTGACAAAAGTAACATCATACCCTTCTCTACCAGCTTTCGGCGGTTCGACCCATATGATGAAAATAACTATAAAGATGAACACATAATATAAAAGTTAATATAAACGAATAAAAGGTAGCATATGTACAAGTATATTTAAGTTTATCAAAAGATGAATAGGTATCATAAAATCCTCATCAAAAGGTGCATACTACAACTCATTAAGGGTGTGTAGATAGCCATTTTGTAAGTCATCAATTGTGATTGACTAATCACAATGTTACAATCAGCCGTCATAAGAATGTCCAGTATAAGATGGCGTTTGATGTCTTAAAGTTTCTAAAAATCAGCTATTCCGATGTCTGCATGTTTGAAAAATTTGATATCACTTGAAATACAAATATTTTTCTAGATCGAAAATAATACTATTTCTGTTTATAGGTCAAAATAAACAGTGAGTGATAAAAGTGAACCCAAATCAGATCATTTATCAGTTTACATATCAAATTGCCACATGTAAACTCAATACATTAACCTATTTTTCTATATTTCCATCGTTCAATCGGTATCCCCTGATACTTTAATACTTACATATAAATGTTGAGCACGGGTGAGAGTTCCATGTAGCTCAGTAGCTTTAAACCCAGCCAAGCCAAATAAAATCTTTAGCACTTGTGTCGCTTGTTTTGTGCCACTATCATTAAGAAGGTAATATCAATCTAATAATTGTTATACACAAATCAAAAGCAATTCGCTATATTATTTAATAATTGTTAACATGACACACAAAATAATAATGTTCACTAACATAAGACACAAGCATAAAAAAAAAAGCCTTTATAATTAATAAAACTCTAGATTGATACCTTCTCAGGAACCTAGGAACTCGGCAATGAAGTAATAACTCGTATATTCAACAACAAAACCAAGTATCCAAATGCATTTTCTAAGCATAGGTTACTTTATATATGCAACATGGAACTCGTGTGATATTAAACAAAATGCTACTAACTTAGGTCGGGGAGGCTTGAGCCTTGGCAACAATTGAGGTGCCAGTTAAAGCCCGCAACTAATGAATGAGTCCATTCGGGATACGTTGTATCTTTGACAGGTAAAATGGATTGGCAGTATTTATTGCATAAACCCTCCAAAATCAACCTGGCAGGTATCTACTTATTTTTATCATCAACATAATCTTCTAACTCGATAACATATCTATTCAATATTCTGATGTACCACATATTTTCAACTATAAATGTCCCTATTGAGATTATGTTTAGGAGACTAAATATGTACAGTACCTTGATGATATTTGTTCTTTCTCCTAAGCACCGTAAATTGAAGAGTTGAAAATTAGGGAGTTGAGCTTCCTTCGCCTCTTCATTTCTTAAATAATAATAATAATAATAATAATTATAATAATAAAATAATAATCTTTCTTTAACTCTGAAACCCTGTAGAACATTTAAAAATTCATGTACCATTACCCAATGTGTAATATAGTATTAATTTATCATTCATCAGACACTCGTGGGTGTTTGGGTAAGCTTTTTCAGGAAGTTATTGGCACAAACAAGCTCCTTTTCAGTTGCCATTAAGGAGATGCTTATTTAAATAGCTTATTAAGCTAATAAGCGTAACACTTATTAGGTTAATCAATGTGTTTTTCATGAAGCCCATATGTCACAACACATATGAAACTGAGGAATGTAACTAACCTGATGGACGGCAAAACTTGCATTGATCCCAACTTCATTTATCTACTTTCCTTGAACATAAAGCCGTCTCACTGACGGACGCATGTAATAGTCTTTTTTCTGCATAAACTTGTTAATGACTTGTGTTTTTCACTTGTATATCAGCAATGTAAACCCATATGATGTTTCACTAATTTCAAAACTTATACGCAAAGATCATGCAAGACAACATTACCCGGTTTATGTGTCTCTGAAACTCAATTAGTACAGGCTCGGCTACGAACAACAATGTCAATAAGATCATTTTCAAAGTAAATGAAAGCACATGTGCCTCTCTGGGAAATTTGCATCAGTATCATTACCTTTTTGGTAACCACTGTTATTGAGAAAAAAAACACATTATACAAAGCTATACACTAATTCAGCATTAATGACATAACGCCTTGAGGATATTTGTTCTTGATCAGCTGAAGCAATAGTGTCTCTCAAAGGCTCCTGGATTTCACCTGCAGATGAAGTAGAAACGACTGAAATTGAGCTGCTACTACCACCACCACCGCGAGTATAACCGGTTTCTTGCAACTTAGGTTTGAGATTTAACTTCAAAGCTCTGTAGCTACTTGATGCCTCTCTAGGCATATAGACGTTAAAACTTGAAGATTTAGTTGTTCTTCTACCGGTATTTAATGATTCATTGGTTCCCTCTCTCATTATCACCCCAGTTGACGAAACTTGCAAAACTAAAGTGTCTAACTGCAGTTCTTGTTTTTTGATTCTAATGTCAGCTTGTCTAAGTGAGACATAAGTGCATGTTTTCAGTTCTATTGATTCGTGTATCTGTAATTTTGGATACTTGTTGTGATTTCACTCTAGACTCTTGAAATGTAGTCAATTGGTCATTTTTTTTGGTAATTTTCTCCTCTTCGGTCTTTAAATTGATGAGTAACTTCTGTTACATTGTCGGATTGTCTCCGTGGCGAGGTGTTATCGGTATTCTTGATATAACTATCTGAGCTTTCAGATACATGTTGCGATTTCAGTCTAGACTCTTGTACTGCGGTCAATTGGCAATTTTTTGGTAATCTTCATCTCTTTGATCTTCAACTCGACCACCAACTGTTACTAAATTATATGCCGAGTTCTTCATCCTAGTCTCTAAATTCACTTCTTTTTTTTCTCTTTTGATGTCAGACCGTCTGCGTGAAACCAAATTGCTTTCACTTTTATCGATACAGGTATCTGAAAATTTTGAAATCTGTTGTGAATTTACAATCGACTCTTGTATTGCGGTCAATTGGTCAAATGTTTGTTGTTTATCTTCCCTTCGATCTTCAATCCGACCACTAATTTCTATTAAATCATCTTCCCAGTTCTTCATTTTTCTCTCTAGATGCCGTTCTTGTTTCTTGCTTTTGGTGTCAGATTGGCTCTTTAAAACAACCGTGTTACCCAAAATAAGTCATTATATCAAAAAGAAAAAAGTTTACCGGATAAAGAATAATGCATGGTGAAATTATATTATTGCTAAATATGGAAGCATGAACATTTACTAACAGTTGTTTCGGATTTGGTCAGCTCTGCTCATGCACATAGTTGTATCTATGGCGAGAGCATATAATCAGTCTTGAGAATCTCACATATAACATCGGAGAAGAGGAGAAGCGTTTTTTATACTTCCGGTTGCAAGCTTCTCCAACCACCACCACAATCGTCATTGTATTCGTCCCTCACATGTAGTTAAATGCCAAAACATATCAGGGTTAAGAAAACCCCATTAAGATTAGTCACAACTTTTCAAAGTCAAATTTAGTTACATATATAAATAATCCAAGCAGATGGAGTAAATTAGCAAAGCTGCATATAAACATGAAATCAAAGAAAAAGGTAGCATACAATCTTAGAGCAAATTAGAACCAATAAAAGGCGACTAACTTTGTAATAGACATCACAATTAGAACCAATTTAGGGACGGCGCTGCACAATTTGCTTATTAAGAAATTCAATGAGGACTAACGTTTTGTATGGGACCTTAATATAATACTCTTTTATATCCAAAAGCAAGTAGTCATCATATTCCTCCACCTTTTTCCTAAGCTCTGCCATTTTTTATTTATCATGGGTTTTACCAATGACGAACCTGAAGGCCAGGCTTGTGGACTCTTCCAATTTGCATAACGAATGCATGTCATGTAGCAGTTAAAAGACAAACCACAAATTGCATAACTGACCATTTATGTTCACGGACATATTTCAAAAGAAATTTAACAAATATTCCACGAAAATAAGTAGCGTACATATCTAATTGTGCCTAACAAATTAGTGCTTACAAATTTGTTGTACAAACTTGATCATTGAGAGAGTGGGGGGCAACATGAATGCCATGAATAACACTGTAGCAGTTTCGAAGAGCTGAAAGTTCAAATTAAAACCAATTCTGACGGCGAGCACAATATCATGAATTTTAAGTGATCACGTATGACCTCCCCGGCACCAATACGGTCTGGCGCGGACTAACCATGATATCGTGAATACCCCGGCACCCATATGGATCGGTCGGGGACTAGACACGTAACCCGGCTATGTCACTAAACCTTTCCGCGGACAGTAGATATGTCCGAAGAAGGGCGCAACCGCGCCCAACATAAAGGGAAAGGAATCTTGCCCAGGCTGGATATACTACAACCTGCAGTCCCCAAAAAGGGAAAGCGGGACAATTCCCGCCCGAAAACATCACCATCACAACAAGCGGACAAGCTCTGCAGGTTGACTTACGCCACAAACCGCTCTCAAGACCCGTGACCTTGAGAACACGACAGGAAGGTCAACCATATAAATAGATGTCTCACCTCTACTCAAAGCGGTAACAAAACACACACTCTCTCTCTAGAACTAACTTTATCTTCCTAAAACTATCACTTACTCTCACACCGGAGGTTGACCGCGGAACCCCGTTCTGCGGTGAGACTAACGGTTATGGTTTTCTTAGCAGCTAGCGATCAAGAATTTCACTTAATACAAGATCTATTTCCTGGGAAGTTAGCCTACACTAATCTTCGTCAGGGGAGCGCCCAGAATTGTATTAACAAGTTGGCGCAATCCGTGGGACCAGTGACATAACTGCGTTTCCCTTTTGCATAAAAAAAAACTCTAATGAGCAATTTGGCAGTAAACCCTTCCCCATCACCTGAGCCGTCAGCGGTCGAAACACGGGAGGAATGAGAAAGTGCAAGACACGAACAACACCGCCCTAATACCATGACGACTGGCGTCAATAAGGGAGTTCTAGGCACTACCATCGATCTTGCCCTTCATGGCATAAAAGGTCCATCGGGAAAAGCGGGACCGGGTCAAAACCCGTCACGGATTTCGGACGATGAGGCTAGAAATGAGAGATCTCGAGAACACGCCCGAATACCCGCCAACATCACGAAAGAAAGGGGCACCTAAAAGGAGGCGCGAAGCCGGTCCTAGTGCCGGTCAGGGACCGTCGGAATATTCCGTGTCGCAAAGTGTCTTCTCGAGACTCGGCCGATCAAACGATGAGGGTCCTAGAAAAAGAACGGTGGGAAGCCAAGAGGCGCGGCCGGATGTATTCTCAAGACTAGAAAAGGCGTCGCATGTGTCCACGAGACTTGGTGACCAAAACCAACCGTGTTCTCAATACTCGGTCAAAGGTCACTTCCGTAGGCGCGCAAAAGAGAAGCGAAAAGCGATGTAAACGGGACATGACCGAAAGGGTTCGGCCGATAGACACCAACGGCCGAAGTGCTACCACGGCAGTGCTTCCCACTCGAAGTCGGGCGAGAGGAGAAACATACCACTCGTGCCGGTAGAACCGAAATGTCTCCCCGGAAAGCGAGGAAAGCGGAGGACATTGGAAGTCCACCCGAAAAGCAAGAAACGGGAAGATGGCGACCTCTACTCCCCATATGGCGTGGTGACCACAGACCCTTTACCCGTATACGGAATTTCGAGTTCGGACGAGAACAAGAATGCCAGCTCACATCGAACATACGATGGGGACAGGAGATCCGGAGGATCATCGAAGATCTTCGGCAGCGGCCAAAGTGGAAAGATGGGCCATGCCCACATGGTGCCACATGTTCAACTCCACCCTTGTTGGACACGCCCTGGTTTGATGAGCTGCATCCGGAGAGCATTGGACGGCTTTGAGGAGTTGAGATCGAGTTTTCTCTCATACTTCCTACGTGAAGAAGTATATGAAAGATCTGTTGAATTACACCACATAAAGCAGCGGGAAGGGGAGTCCACGAGGCGTTAGGTGGGCAGCTTCAAGAGCAGAGCATGTATGTGAAGGGAGCTCTAGAGTGCATGAGAGTGTCTGGCTTTATGCACGGGATAACAAACCCGGAACTAATCAAAAGGCTCAATGACAACATTCCCGGTCGCGAGGATGAAATGTGGAAGGTCGTGAAAGCATTCCTCGAGGAGAGGTAGCCGCGCCAACCGGTCAAAGAAGAAACACTCCAGTGGAAGAACCGGGATGGAGGACGAGAAAAACATCCGGATCTTTGAAAGAAAAGGGGAGTTCAAGACCCGCTCAAGGGAGAGGAAAAAGGGGATAGGTTCACCCCCTCACGAAGACGCCGAAAGAAATCCTGGCCATGGATACGGTCAAATTCACGACTCCTCCGCCAATGTCGGCCAGTAGAGTCTAGGAATAAAGACAAGTACTGCGACTTTCACAGAGAAAAGGGGCACAACACGGACGAATGCTATCAGTTGAAAAAACAGATAGAAGAGGCGGTCAGGTCTGGACAACTCGCACATCTGGTCAAAGAGATCAAGAATGGGGCGTAAAAGAATGGTGGCCCCAAGGGCGGAAAGAAAGACACCGCGGCCAAGGACAAAGCTCATGCCATATACATGGTCAACACACGGAAGCGGTCGGTCAAACCCAAACGGGGTCCGAAGCGGTCTGAACATGGAAATATCTTTTCCCCATATCCGGGGATGACTGGGATGATCATCCGCGGTGATCAAGGCGACGTAGAGGGTGCATGGTCCACGGGATGTATGTGGACAACGGAAGTGCTTGAAGTCTGTCACGAACATTGCTTTAACAAGCTAAGCCCAGACATCCGCAAAAGACTAATTCTTGCTACATCACCACTGTTGGGTTTCAGTGGAGAACTCTCGTGGCCGTTAGGACAGATCCTCTTAGAAGTTACATTGGGAGACGAAGAGAAATCAGCTAGTGCTTGGATGAACTTCATGGTGGTGCGATCTCCGTCTCCCTATAACGGAATCATCGGACGTACGGGGATTAGGCTATTAAGGATAGTGCCATCCACGGCGCATGGGATCTGAAATTTCCTACGTGGCCGGAGTTGTGACTTTGCAGTGACAAGGTAGTCGGTTGAGTGCGAGAATGATCGCGGAACCAGAACCCGGCGGTACAACCACATAAGTGTGAAGGAGTCGCGGTGGCAATCAATCCCAAATTCCCCGACCAAACGGTCACCATAGGGGGCGGGTTAAGCGAGAAAGGAAAAAAGAGCCTCTGCGACCTACTCAAGAATAACTTGGACATCTTTTCTTGGGAACCCTCCGACATGATCGGAGTTCCGCGGACAATCGCGGAACACAAAGCTGAATGTCCGGACGGTTATGACCATGCGACAAAGAAAAGAGGACAGGCCCCAGAAAGAAACAAAGCAATCAATGAAGATGTTACCAAGCTAGTTGCAGCGGGGATCATGAAAGAGGTACACTACCACGATTGGTTATCTAACCCGTGCTTTCGTCAAAAGAGTGACGGGTGGAGAATGTGTGTGGACTTCAAGGACTTAAACAAAGCCTGTTCAAAAGATTGCTACCCCTTGCCGGAGATCGACTGGAAGGTCGAATCCCTCTGCGGATACCCATTCAAGTGTTTTCTCGACGCGTACAAAGGATATCACCAGATACAAATGGCAGATGGGGACGAGGAAAAGACAACGTTTCACACAAACCAAGGCATCTTCATTTACACCAAAATGCCTTTCGGTTCAAGCGGCGCCACATACCAAAGGCTCGTAGACAAGGCGTTGAGAAACAGATTGGAAGAAATTTGGAAGTGTACGTTGACGATCTAGTCATCAAGAGCCATTCAGAGGAAGAAGTACTCAGGGATATGAACGAAACCTTCAAGACCCTAAGGAACATCAATTTGAAGCTTAACCCCAAGAAGTGCACATTCGGGGCGGAACATGGGATGTTTCTGGGCCATGTGGTGAGCAAGGAGGGCATTAGAGCCTGCCCAGACAAGTCTGCGGCCGTAGCTACTCTCAAATCCCCGAAAACCAAAAAGGAAGTGCGGTCTCGAATGGAAAATTAGCCGATCTCGGCCGATTCATGTCCAAGTCAGCGGAAAGGTCCCTTCCATTCTTCAAGACGCTGAAGAAGTGCATCAAAAAGAGTGACTTCCACTGGACATCGGACGCTGAGCAAGCGTTCAAAGAAATGAAGCAAAGACACATTGCCAACACGCCAATGGTCATCGCTCCACAACCAAAGGAGGAGTTGATCATGTATTTAGCAGCGTCCCAAGAAGCGTAAGTGCGGTCTTGTTAGCACAAAGGGAGTCGAGGCAACAACCAGTATACTTCGTCAGCCGCCCTCTAAAAGGCCCGGAAGTGAATTACACTCCAATTGAGAAGCTTGTCCTGGCACTAGTATATGCATCCCGTAGGTTGCGGCGATACTTCCAAGCACATCCAGTAGCGGTCATCACAGACCAGCCACTGAAGCAAGTCTTGACCAAGACAGAAAATAGTGGGAGAATGGCCGGATGGGCAATAGAGTTGGACGAGCATGACATCACTTTCCGACCCCGGACAACCATAAAGGGACAGGTTCTAGCGGACTTCATTGCTGAGATCCCAGAGGAAGAAATCCTTGACAAGAAGAAGGACCAGCAACAATACTCGGAGCCGTGGAAACTATTCACGGACGGATCCTCGTGTATGGAAGGGTCTGGAGCAGGTTTGATCGACAAACCGGAAGGGCAAGAATTCACCTACGCCTCCGCTTCGAGTTTGAGGCCTCCAACAACGGCGAGTACGAAGCACTCATCGCAGGACTAAGGATCACGAACAAATGCGGGTAAAAGACTTATCAGCAAATGTTGACTCTCGTCTCGTGGCAAATCAGATAAACGGATCATACGAAGCAAAGGAGGAAAGCATGGCGCGCTACTTGGCAAAGGCCAAAGCATTGATTGAAGGGTTCCGGACGTTCTCCATCAGACAGATTCCCCGGAGCCAAAACAAACAAGCAGACGCGCTAAGTAAAATTGCATCCACCAGCTTTGCCCACCTGACAAGACAGGTCCTGGTGGAAGTCTTGAAAGAAAAATCCATCGAAGAAAAGGAGGTGCTGGCAATTGTAGAAGATGACGGGGATACGTGGATGACACCCCGATCGAGTACCGAGGGATGAAATACTACCGGGGACGACAACAAGGCAAGAAAGCTGCGGATCAAGGCAAGGCGACGCGCGTTCAGAGACGAAATCTGTTCCGAAATCTTTTCTAGAACCATGGCTCCGATGTGTAGGCCCCACCCAAGCCAACTACGTCTGCGAGATCCACGAAGGGTCGTATAGCATGCACTCCGCCCAAGGGCGTGGTCGCCAAAGCAATTAGATCCGGATATTATTGGCCGACGATGCACAGGGATGCACGTGAGCTAATTCAGAAGTGCAAAGATTGCCAAGTCCACCGCCCAGTACCAAAGAACCCGCAGCAAAATCTGACCCCAATCACCTCCCCGTGGCCTTTCTACAAGTGGGGTATAGACATCTGCGGACCTTTCCCAGAAGGCCCAGGCAAGGTAAAGTTTATGATCGTCGCGATAGACTACTTCGCTAAATGGATCGAAGCCAAACCCTTAGCCTCCATCACAGAAAGGCAAGTGAAGAAGTTTGTTTGGGATAACATAGTTTGCCGCTTCGGCTTACCGGGAGAAATAGTATCGGACAACGGAAAGCAGTTCCGCGACAACCCGTTCAAGGATTGGTGTCAGAAGCTCAACATCAAACAACGGTTTGCGTCAGTAAAGCATCCGCAGGCAAACGGGCTAGTCGAAAGCGCGAACAAAAGTCTGGGAAAAGGCATCAAAGCAAGGCTGGAGAGAGGAAGCAAAGACTGGGTGGAAGAAGTGCCGCATGTGCTTTGGGCATACAGAACTATGATCAAAACAAGCAACGGGGAAACCCCATTTTCCCTTACATATGGCACTGAGGCAGTTATCCCGGTCGAGATTGGAATGCCAAGTCTCCGATGCACGGCCGTAAACCAAATCTCCAACGACCAAGAGCCGCTGAATCTGGACATCCTGGAAGAAAAGCGAGAAGCCGCGGCCATCGAAGAAGCGCGCAGCAAAGCAAGGATGGAGGGGTACTACAACGCCAAAGTGCGAAGCACAGCCTTCAGGCTCGGAGATTTTGTCTACCGCAGCAACGAAGCTAGTAGAGCGGAAGACACCGGAAAGCTTGGCCCAAAGTGGGAAGGGCCATATGAAGTGATGGAAGCGCTAGGGAATGGAACCTACAAGCTCAGAGGCCCGGATGGGGAGATACTCCCTAGAACATGGAACATCCGCAACTTGAAGAAATGCTACATCTAAGAGTAAGTAGGTTTTCCCCGCCTCTTGTAAGTTGATCACGGATCAGGTCCGGACAACAGGGGAACGTTAGGTTTTCATGTTTCTTATTTCTATTGTAATGTTTTCTAAGTAATGAAACGTAGATGCCTGGCCCGCTCTACAAATTTTCCAAAATAAAGATTCAATCACATTTTTTACATCTTTTGCATAATTCTCACATCCGCGATAAACAATGTCGCGCGTAAAGGACGAGCAACCTCAAAATTGACTCAGGCATATAAGTGGTATTGCAAGCCCATTGACCATTCTTTATTACCCCCGGACTCCCCAAGTACGGCCAAGGGTACAACTCAAAGCCCGGATCAACCAACTCCGGCAAACAAATAAAAGAATATGCGTACGATCAATAAAAATATTCACATTAAGTACGAAAAATTTCTTTACAAATACTCGGGGGCATACCCCCGGCTTACAAAAAAGAGGCATCGCGATAACTGCGACCCTAAGAACAAGCTAACAATGTTACCCAAGCTTCACTATGAATTGAAAAGGCGGCATAGTCTAAATGCCGCCCATAAAAAGGGCTACTTCAAGTACCACCAGCGTGATCCCCGGCATGGTCAAGCACACTCGTGTCGAACATATCATCATGGGCAGACCCTTCCTCTTCTTCTGTTTCATCCTCCCCGGTAGGGCCAGTAACTGCGGAGGAAGGGGTCGGACCAGGTGGAACAATCACCATGGAGGGCTCTCCGGTAGAAGTAACCTGGTGCTCAACCTCCGAAACAATTAACTCGGGGTTCCACACATCAAACTTCTTACCATACACCTTACTTTTCCTCTCCTTGTACGCGGCAATGGCGCGCGGGCGCCTGGTGATGGTTTGAAGCAAAGAATTGGGAAGGGTAACCTCTTCCTCCACCGGGGCATTAAAAAAGAATTGCCCCGAGCCACTTGGTCGTTCCTCTTGCAGCACCAACTGAGACATAAGGAACTCCAAAGAAGAGTCCTTGCACGCCTCTAGGGAATCCAGAAGGGGGAAAGGAACATCGCTAAGGCGAAGGACAGCCTCGCGATAAACCTCCTTAGCCCGGGGATTGTAGGCCTTGATCTGCTCCAGCTTTCGACCCTTGGAACCATGAACGATCCCATCTTCCAAACCCTGCCTTAGGCCCTCAGCGATAGCCTTGCTAATACAATCCCCCAACCGCGTCTGCAGTTCCTCAGATTGTTTGAACGCCACCCACGCCCTGCGGAAACCATGCCCAATAACCCACCTCTTACCTTCAATGGCCACAAGAGTGCTCGGGAATAGGTCCTCATCAAAGTCACGGTTGAGTTCCGCCAATCTCTGATCTAACTATGCGAGTTGATTATCATATTCACTGCGGACTCTTTCCTCGCACTCCTTCAATTTTCCCTCTAGCAACCCAACACCCTTAACCTGCCCTTTGAGCTCTTCACAAACAGAGGTGAGCCCGGCCACTTTACCCTTTAACTCAGCATTTTCAACGGTCAAATTAGCCAACTGTTCGTCCTTAGGAGCAATCATACCCTCCAGCTGCGCCACGCGCTCCCGCAACCTCTTCACCTCCTCGGACTCAGATTCAAGTTGACCAACACGCTCACGGAGACCCTTCGCCTCCGCAGCTTCAGATTCCAACTCCTGCACTTTTTGCTTGAGGGTCTCGATCTTTGCATCTCTCCTCTCAAGTCTCTTGTTCAGCCTGTTCGTCTGATTCAACTCAAACTCTAACCGCAGACGCACCTCAGATGACATACAAGTTTGCTGCATAGTGGCAATGTTATATTGCTCCAGCAAATCTGCATGCGGCATGTTGCGTAACACCAACAAGTAGCCAGGAGTAGCAAGGTTGTCCAACATGCTTTGGCAGACCCAACCATCGTTCATCCGGAAGTCATTGGTAGGCAGCCACTTGGGAACATAAACATTTTTTGCTTCCGCAGTCTCCACGGATAGAGACTCGTAAAAGTCGTTATCCGAGGCCGCGGGACGGTGAACAGACTGGTCCTGCGGCGGAGACTCGACCGCAAAAGCACTCTCTTGCTGCACAGGTGGTGGCTGGGACGGACCAGACATATCTACATCCAAGTTTTCTTGATGGGCAGGGGTGGATGTTTTTGAAATAGAATCCGGATTGGCCTGAAAGTCCGGAGTGGCCTCAGAAGAAATATGGGTCACCTCCCGCGGAAAAGGTCCAGAATCGGACTCGTCATGAAGCTCCATCACAAGAGCAGACCCCGCGGTCGCATCCCCTGCATAATAACACTTAAGTTATTTTTTCCAAAAAAAAATATATATATAAAAATAAAAAATAAAAAAAATCAACATAATGAAGATGCCATACCAGCAGTGGACCCGGCATCCTTTGCCGGCACAGAAGTAAGCATCTTCTTCTCCGGTTGCTTGGAAGGAACAACAACTCTAACCCTCTTCTTCCCAGCTGCCTTACTAGCCTTAGCCGCTTCAATATTATCCACGATAGTCTCTTGGACTAAGGTGATGACGTTCTCGGAAGGCTCGATAACGCAACTAGCAGTCTCATCCTGTAACGTCCGCTCACCTTCCTGTAGAGTTCTCTCTCCGGAGGTTACTTCAAAAGGGTCCGGCTGGTTAATGAAGGCAAAGAGAGACATATCTGCAAGCAATAATGCACAAGTTAGTAACAAAGCATAAAAGAAAAGACAATAAGACGCGACAAACCCTAAAAAAGAACCCACCCTCAGTATCCGAAACTTTAAAGGTAGGCCCCGCCGCGTGTCATCCAGGCACGGCTAAGACCAATCACGGCCAAGAACGGCTCCGGGAATTTTTTAAACGGAGCACGTTGCGTGTTAAGGAGGTGTAACAACCCCATGTCAACATCATCATCGGAAGGAGGCGGGTCACGGTCAACAGAGACTTTCTCGTTCCACGAGATGGCCAAAGGAAACACAGTCGCGTCAACCCAGAAGAAATATTCCTTCCAGTTCTTTACAGAGTCCAAAGGCGCGGTATAACAAACCGGTACAATTAATGACTTCGGACCCTTACGCTTCTCTAGGGTCATCCACCCATCTTTCATTCCGGAGTAATAGAACTTCCTAAACAACGGTACAGTGGGTGTTCCACCATGAACGCGGCAAAGGATCTCAAAGTGGCTAATCCTAGCGGCGGCTAACACAGACAACTGAGACAAATGGATCTGAAAATATTCTAAAACCCTACACAGGAACGCGGACAGGGGTATCCTAAAGTTGCAAAGCTCAAAAAACCTAGTGTATACTCCTATTTTACGCTTAGGGGCATCCTTTATGGTATCCTCAGGGCCAGGAAGAAGAGGGTGCACGGTAGAAGGAATGTGGTATTTAGAGCAAAAATCACTCAAATCTCGCTGTGATAACTTACAAGTAAAGTCGCTGAGAAGTTTGTTAGCCATGGAATTACAATGAAGGAAGAAAAACCTAACCTGATAAATTTGGGACGCACACACAGATCTTAGCAGACGATTTTCTTTTTTACTCGCGAAGACGAAATGGCAACAGTAGCCAAGAAAGTAAAAAAGGGGGGTATTTATACTCTCAAAAGAGAAAAACCAACGGTTCAATCGAACGGCTGAAAAAATGCCACGTCTCCGGCTCATAACTAACAGTCTAGATCTGTTTAGATCAACGGACGCGATGGAAGCAGCCAAAACGTCACGTCAGTCAGAAAATACGCGGCTAAGGGCGGTTCGCGAATCCCAAGGGACAGCTGTAACGCTTATCCTTGGAATAAGTGGAAGATACAGTCAGCAGTGATTAGGATTTCATGCGATACATCCAGCCGCGGATGGGCGGAATAACTAAGTCTAGCAGCGCTTGTACCAAGACCGACAAGCACAACTAGACTGGGGGGACTTGATCACGTATGACCTCCCCGGCACCAATACGGTCTGGCGCGGACTAACCATGATATCGTGAATACCCCGGCACCCATATGGATCGGTCGCGGACTAGACACGTAACCCGGATATGTCACTAAACCTTTCTGCGGACAGTAGATACGTCCGAAGAAGGGCGCAACCGCGCCCAACATAAAGGGAAAGGAATCTTGCCCAGGCTGGATATACTACAACCTGCAGTCCCCAAAAAGGGAAAGCGGGACAATTCCCGCCCGAAAACATCACCATCACAACAAGCGGACAAGCTCTGCAGTTGACTTACGTCACAAACTGTCGCTCTCAAGACCCGTGACCTTGAGAACACGACAGGAAGGTCAACCATATAAATAGAGGTCTCACCTCTACTCAAACGGTAACAAAAACACACACTCTCTCTCTAGAACTAACTTTATCTTCCTAAAACTATCACTTACTCTCACACCGGAGGTTGACCGCGGAACCCCGTTCCGCGGTGAGACTAACGGTGTTGGTTTTCTTAGCAGCTAGCGATCAAGAATTTCACTTAATACAAGATCTATTTCCTAGGAAGTTAGCCTACACTAATCTTCGTCAGAGGAGCGCCCAGAATTGTATTAACATTAAGAAATACTGTACTACGGTAGTTAATTAACAGTACAAATTTTAAGATATTATTTGAGGTATGTCAATTTATGATTCCTTCTGATGTGACAGTTTACAACCATTAATACATCATACCTTTATCATGAATTACTTAGAAGGATTTAATGCAATTTGATGCGCTTTGAATACATCTATCGGGCTACCATGTTTCATTTCCTTTCGGAGCACCTTCAATGGGAGGTTTTCCTATGTTGTTTACATCTGCGTGGGAGGGTCTAATCGAGATATCACTTTTACACCCTCTTTTAATGTCGCCATCTATTTCAGAAGGAAAAAATAACACTTTTTTTGCACTGGTTTGGTTTCTATCAATAGGTTATGTTGCAAAATAAAAGCTTTTAAAAGGTTGCACAATGGCAGATGCTAAATTAGCCACCATTTGACTTGTTAAACATTAAAACACAACTGATTTGTATATAAACGGGTCAAAATTACCTCCGAAGAGTCAATTATGCACCAAAAACTTGAAGATCACCAGCATATTAAAAGGATACAAGCACAGTCAGCAGCTATTATATTTATTTCCTTTGTGCTATTAATACAAACTGAATCAAATCATTGATGAATTAATACTTCCCATAAATCAAAGGAAACGAGTTACAAACTCTAGTTTTATAATTTGCAAAATCCCATTAAAAAAACATCTGCTCACTAAATGTATTACAAAATATCACTTGGAGGTAGTCTCGATTTACCCATGTATTTTCAGTTACTACTACGTACATTGAAACTTATCTGCTTATTGAATGAATGTCATCGTTTCCATACTGCCACATGACCAAAAGTTCTGTAGGATTTACATCACGCGTTCTCAGTTTCAGCAGCTTCTTTCCTCAAAGCTTGTAGCCTCTCTTTTAGTTTCTTACTCTCTTCAAAATTTGCCTTCCTCTTCACAGCTTTCTGCCAGACCCAACAAGAAAGAAGTAAGGTATGAGACGCTTAATTCTATAAAGGATTAATGAAACAAATAAACAATTGTTGAAAAAAGCTTACTTCTTGTCGAAAACACTTATCGACTTTATCTTGAGATCTGTGCACTCACCAAAGAACTTTCCGTAAGGAAGGTCATTATGGCACTTCTGAAACAGTTCAATTATCTACACCAAAAGACAGAAGGCGTTAGACAATATCAGTTTCCGAGATTGAATATTTCAATGTGTTGCCCAATATGAACAAAGCTACAAGCATAAGACCTGTGCACCTATATGAGCAACACTTATATATGCTACATTTAATAGAAAGAGGCAGTACCCTTGAACGATAATATAAGGGCATGTGAGAGCTACCCTAATATTGTATTTTCAGGCAACGACATCAAAACATGTATTTTCGGAAAAAGCTAAATTTATTGAATAAGGTATCAATTCCCGGTGCATGTGCAAAAGCATTTCATAGTTATATATAACTGTTAACATAGCAGAAAAAGAGTAGATAAGTTTATTTTTAACTTACTTCAGCACACATTGGGTGCCTATGTAACGCCATAAGAGGATGCATATCTGCGTCTTAGAGACCAAAGTAGTGAACACTGCACAAAGTAAAACATTCAAAACATTAACTTCGCATTATTTTAGAAGGAAGCAAGTATCAATAAGAAACTAAGTATCAAGTATCTACATTTGAGCCTATGGTTGTGTCGCATAACTAAGATTTAACCCATCACATATGAAAAAAGTAAAGTAAAGTAACACCCAATGCCGTCTTCCACGGGTTATGGGTACCCAATACCGTTTCCGGTGTTTGGGGGAGGTTAAGATGTAGACAGCCTTACCCCCACCTAAGGTAGAGAGGCTGCTTCCAGTTCTACCAAAGGTAGAAAGGACCTCCGGCCTTTTGTAGGGAGTGAGGATCGAACCCCTGACCTCTCGGTTGAGAGGCAAGGGGTTTTCCAACTGATCCAACCCTACTTGGTTAAAAGGTTAAAAAAATACTTCAATAATACATCAAGTCATCAGTTGAATCCATAAGCTCATAAGCACTCATGGTGCATGTTCCACCAGAGTATCTCATGCTATAACATAGGCATACACATCCAACTGTTGTTATTTCTCTCTCCCAAACTACATACACGGTTTCTTGCTCAACTGTCCCACCAGATAAATTCACTGTTCCTGATATTTTTGGTTTACGTCCATCTTTTTGCCTCCATATACTGTGATGACTAAGGAGACAGAAGTGCGACATTTAGCTTAATCCACTTTAAACATGAAGATGTAGTTACAACTCTAACACGACATCCCTAAAATCGAATATTTATCTAGACTCTACTAAACCGTACATCTCTTCTTATTCGAATTGAAATCAAAAACCAACTTCCACTGATTTCAAAGACTTCACTTTAAGAAAAATATTAGAACTTCACAAAAAGCTATTCTACTAACTAATTTTTATTTTGGTTCAGGGAACTGTCATGGGGCGTTGAGCATGGGTACCAGAAACATGACATTGCATACTCGGAAATTAGAAAACTAAATCGAACGTAATGAATAATGGGTCAACATGGGTAATGGATCACAAGAGCACGTCAAATGGGTTCTTTTACTTTCTAGAATGACTCGTGTAATCAAGACTAACCAACATGTTTTTGTCCTGTTAAATACGTTTTCCTTGACAAAACAAATCCGGAAGTTCCCGAATTCTAAGTAATTCAAAGCGCATCAACCATACATGTAATACAACATACCTTTAGCTGTTAACAATAGCCCTTACCTTTATCATGGCCGTTTGACCTCGAGTTTTGACAACCATATCTGAACACAATATCTTTCTTGTGATCAAACGATGGGCAATGTTTATCTGGAAATAATCATGGGCATGCAATAGACTCACAAAACTAATTCAATAAACTGACAACGATTGAATTGCTGCACATATTGATTATCATATTAATTTGAATCCAATACCAATTCCTGCATAAAAAACACGTCAATATAATTGTGCATGTGATTTTCTTGTAGTTCTTTTCATGTGTAGAAAGTCGTTCCACATACATGATTATTAGGGTTTTGATAAAAAGGAGGAGTATATTTACCAATATCAAGTTTTATATCAATATTGTTTATTGTGTTGCTTTAATTTATAAATTGTGATAAATATTTTAATTGTTATTTTCATAAAATACATACCTAAAATACAAATTCCAGAATATTTATATAATCTCCTTATTTGTATTGATTTGAAAGATATAAATCAAAGAACAATTTACTCTAGTGGTAAGTTGTTTACAAAACACATGAATGACCCAAGTTCAACTCCAACAAATGTCTTATTTTTAATAAAAAAAATTTAAAATTCAAAAATAACAAAAAAAAAAATGAATTTTACAATTTATTAAAAAAAAATGTACATATATTAATTAAAATGCCACATCACATAAATATAATGATGACATGTAAATATGACTTGGCATTATGGGATGCCAAGTGGCATTTTATGTGGCATGCCTCCTCTTATATATATATATATATATATATATATATATATATATATATATATATATATATATATATATATATATATATATATATATATATATATATATATATATATATATATATATATATATATATATATATATATATATATATATATATAAAATGATAGTTGTAGTTTCTTCTAAATTCTTATGAGAAGAATTTTTCTTTTATACCACACATTTCAAATAGGGAGGATATATATATATATATATATTATATATATATATATATATATATTCTATATATATCATATATATATTTATATTATATATATATATATATATATATATATATATATATATATATATATTTATATATATATATATTACTTTGCCATCATCTTTTCACAGTTTGTTATATCTTAGAAACCTATTTCTAAATATGCATATGAGACATGGTGGAAATGACTTTTGATTAGAAACATATATCTGTCAATCTTCAACCAGTGGATGTGGAATGAGTTGTTGCTAAAAAATCTTTCATCTCTAATGCTAAAAAACTAGTTGTAAAGCTTTTCAAATAAAAAGCTTTACAAAAAGCTTGCATGGCCGGATATGCTATTGTCGAAAAGCTTTCAAATTATATTTTTCCATTGGATAAGATATTCAGCTAGAATAGGATTTTTAAGAGAATTTTTAAACATAGAGTAAACTGCAAAAAATTGTCTTTGGTAATACACAATTCGCAAGTTATGCCACCGAAAAGAGTTTTTTTTTTCCAAATATACCATCACTGTTCACTTTTGGCTGCAATTTGTGTCCCTCGGCCTAACGATCGTTAAAAAATCTCGTTAGTTTGAGGACCACATTAGGGTATTTTAGTCATTTCACTTTTTCCGCCAATTTGCTCACCCACTTACCTGGTTACTTTACCGATGCAAGCCTATTCAGAGGGACATAACTTGCAAGACTTAATATAACTCTTTTATATCTTACTCTGAAATTGAATCATAATCCGATCAAAAACTGTTCTAATTTTCTAAAATCTTTCGGCTTCAATTTTCTACTAGTTTTTAAATCAACCCAGTGTTCTTCAACACCATCCATAAACTTTTCTAACCTTAATTACACTTTTGCAACACACCCATAAACTTTTTCCAAGTTCCTAATTACACTTTTGCAAATGGCTGCTACACGCGAGTAAGAGTCGAGAATGGCAGAGTTTGTAACCAGACTTCTTAGTAGAGAAGTCGAAAGAGACAAGCAGCACAAGGAAAAGTTGAAATAACTATGTCTCGAACTCATCACAGCCATAAAAGCGAGGCAAGAAGAAATTGAAGTACTAGAAACAACACATGGTCGTGTAGCATTTTCAACAGTTAGTTTGATGAATGATATGCAAAAACGTGATG
This sequence comes from Chrysanthemum makinoi, assembly GCA_910596185.1. Classification (NCBI taxonomy): domain Eukaryota; kingdom Viridiplantae; phylum Streptophyta; class Magnoliopsida; order Asterales; family Asteraceae; genus Chrysanthemum; species Chrysanthemum makinoi. The sequence continues at coordinate 281,005,312 of OU343225.1, read as the reverse complement.
TTAAACACGAAATGGTGCTGCAGATTCAGGTGTTAGAATCTGACTTAAGTGCCCATAAAAAGAAATATTTCTTTCTTAAATTGGAATGAGGTGTCTTAGGGTAGTTTGGGTAATTTTTTTATATGTTTGTGTTAGGGTAGGTTTTTTGTTTTTAGTATTTTTTTTTTTTTTTTTTTTTTTTTGTATTTTGTATATGTTTGTGTTTCTACATCCATAAAAAGAAATATTTCTTTCTTAACAGTGTTAGGGTAGTGTTTTTTTTTATGATTCTTGTATTTTTTTTATTTTTTTTTATCTTCTGTAAAATACCCATGAATAATGTTAATGAATTTTGCTTTGTTTTATTATTAATTAAGTTTGTTTTTTTAGTTTTGCCGCTGATTATTGATGTTTTTTTACTTAGTAGATCATTTATCTATAAATTTTCATACGAATTGATAAAGTTTGACTTTTAAAAGTCAAAAGTTTGTTAAAAAATATGGTTATTTTGGACCGCACTAGTGTGTATCCAAGTCTATTTAGGGTAGATAATATAGAACGATAAGGGAGAAGTTGTTAGTATAGGTTGGAACAATATGGAAGGGTATGACGTATGGGAAATTAAATGGTAGATGAAGTGTTAGTCAAGAAGGGGTGTGTTTGGTGTTAGGTAACTAGTTAAGAACATATGCCATAATTTACTTATACATATTTGTTTATTTATAAAAGTCAAACAGTGGATTTGGATTTTACAAGTGTGTACATTAGACCCAATGAAGTGGAAAGGCATTGAACATCAGACTTCATGTCCTGATAGACTTCATGAGCTGATATGCATTGAACATCAGGCCTATATCAAGTTTTACTTGAAAAAAAACATGTTTATGACCATTTAAGGGTGTTTGGACACTTTGTAGTGGTTATTTAGTCAATACAAGTGTACATATCAAAAAATATGTTTGACTTTTAAAAGCCAAACATTAGTCCAAATACAAACCAAAACCTCAAATGCATACCAAAAGCTCAAATGCTTATGATCATCTGAGGGTGTTTGGATGCTTTGCAGAGGTTATTTGGTCAGTACTACATACCAAAAACTATGTTTGCCTTTTAAAAGTCAAACATTAGTCAAAATGCAAACCAAATCCTCAAACGCATACCAAAAGCTCAAATGCTTATGACCATTTGAGGGTGTTTGGAGGCTTTGTAGTGGTTATTTGGTCAATATAAGTGTGTACATACCAAAAACTATGTTTGACTTTTAAAAATCAAATATTAGTTCAAATGCAAATCAAAACCTCAAATACATACTAAAAGCACAAAGGGCAAACATCTATCCAAAATAAGAATAAGACAATACAACATGCATACAAGACAATGTTTTACACAAAAACAAACACAAATAAAACCAAAATATGGGCATAAAACGCAAACAAATATCAGAAATTGTTGAGATTTCTACATACATAAAGCTTGTACTTCAAATTACATTGTTATTGTTTTCAAATGCTACACATAATCCCAAAATATTGTACTTCAATTTAAATTTTAACATCCTAGTCATTAACAACTATTTGATGAACGAAGGGCTCCAAAAGTTGGATGAACAAAAAACTCTACAAACTACTGGACCTGCAAATCAGAATAAAAAGTTATCAGGTTCACAACTATATATAAACAAGCCAATTTGTGACCAACTTCACAAACACATAATCAAAGACTGGGCAAAGTTATTAGGTTCACAAACACACAAAAAATGATACGTAAATCAGTAAGAAAATGGGAAAATAATGAATTATATGTAACCTCACCATTAAACACTTGCCCACAACATCATTTGTTGGCCCTTTTTGATTGTTGAACTTTTTTTCCAATGGATTTTAATCCAAGCACAATAACCTGCTTCTAACACCTCTTTAGGCTTTCAAATTCATCACTTCACTGTCACCACACCACCATCTGTTGCTACTGATTTGCTTTTCCCCTTTCCAACAAACACATCTTCAATCATTTTCCCATTTCCTTTTCTAACACACACATCTTCAATCATCTTCCCCTTACCCTCATCAACATCCTTGCTTTTTTTGCTTACAACAACCTTCCTTTTAGACCTTGTCCTAAGAGGTGTTAAACTTAAACAACGTAAGCTATCATCCTCCTCAATCTACCCCATAACCTCATCATCAGATCCATCTAAACCTATTTATTTTTAAATAGTAATTGGATAACTGTTGTGGCTTATGTACAACAAACAAATCTATTGAATCATGTTGTCGACTTAAACATGGCATGAACATAATTATCGGTACAGATTAACTTCAATTCGTTTTCTAAAGACTTTGTATGTGTACAGAAAAACAATGCCTATATTTTTGGCTTAATACTAGTCAAGATATAATCTAGGCTAGAACTAAAAATGTACCTATCACATGTAAATGTGCAAACATTAGTAGCGCACCCTTCTACATACCTTAGCGGACTGAATGCAAATAAACAATCTTTGTGTATTTTGAAAACCACTTCATCTTCGCAATCCATTATGCATGCAACAATTATGGTGTGGTAGATATTTGAGCATGTGTATTTATGGTGTGGTAGATACACCTTTTTGATTAAATTACAAAAATGTCCTTTTGGTAAAATTTTAAAGTCCAGTTATACCAATTGAAAATGTTTTACTTGTCATTGACCCATTATTGATCCGTTTTTACCCCAAAAGCAACCATGTCTTCTTCTTCATCTAACGTTGTATCTAATCAAACATGTGAATGTGACTTCCTTTCAAAGAAGTTAACTTCTTGGACCCCCACTAATTCGGCTAGGAGATTTCTTGTTTACCCTAATCGATACAAACCAGTTAAGAAGAAATGTGATTTGTGGGAATGGTTTGATCCAGAGTTAGAGGAGGATTGGTACAGGGATCATTTGTACGAGATGTAGAACCTTTTAACCCTAATAAAAAACATGAATTAAGTAGAGAGATGAGTCGTCAATAGAGGATATGGGAGCTTGAAGTTGAATTGAATCAAAATGGCACTGATTTGCATAAGTGTGCAACTTCATTGTCATTTTGGAAGTCACATTTCTTGTGTTTGCTATCTTTGTTTATGTGGTGTTTGCAATGAAATATAGTACATCTATATAGTCAACAAGTGTTTAGGTTCTTGTTGTAGAAGTGTTGTTGTATGTTAAGTGGTAGTTTATCAATGTAATGAAGAAGTTGTCTTTTGTATCAGTATTTTGAATGAATGAAATAATTAGCCATTCCCTTTAAATCTTATACTTGTATTTCTCTCTGTTGATCAAGGTTTTCTTGAAGCATTTCCTATTCTATTTATAAAATGGGTCAACTAAGTCTTGTATAGGGGGACCAAACACATTTACCAAATCCAAGTCAGACTAAACAATAAACACCTCCCTCTAAACTTTGTCAAATATTTGTCTTCTACACCAGTTGATTCAAACTGGTTGACTTTTCCAAGTCAACTAAACAATAAACACAAACAACTACACATTGTTGATTCAAATTTAACAACAGGAACCATAAACAGAAACAACTAGAACAAAACCATAACAAAAGATAACAACATGTAACCATTTAAACAATAGCCTCTTTACCATCCCTTCTATGAGTTACTTCTCTTTACCCTTGATTGCAATAGCTTGTAAACCAAGTACGAAATTGCTGATACGAGGTGGCCTTTTGGCTTTCTTACCTTTGTCAACAACTAAAGGCTTTGCAAATGTCATATTAGGTTGCTTACCTTTTGCTGCCACAACAGTTTCTTCACTTGGTCCTTCACTTGATAATAATGCTACAATTAAATCATCTAACTCTTCATAAGTCAACTTAAAGAGGTAGATTTCCTTACCATCATGAATGATCACATCATCTACAAAAGACTGTATTAGAACAAAGTAAAACATATACTCCATCTGTCCCAAAAGAGTGTCCATAAACAAAAAATGGACAAATTAAGATATGTGTAATTAATGCTAGTTTTGATTGATAAAAAGTCATTTTACCCTCATAGTTAATATAGAAATTAGAAATGATTAATTAATGCAAGTTTTGATTATAAAGGTAAAGTAGGAAGAACTGTCATAATTACTGTTCATATATAAAAACTAGACACTTATTTTGGGACAAACATAAATAGTAAGGTGGAAACTTTTTATGGGATGGAGGGAGTAACAATAATTAACACCACCATCTATGAAACTAACCTTTAACCATTTTGAAATCAAACTGAAGGTAATGTAACTATTTTGATAGTGTTTGAGCAGGTGTATTTATGGCTGGGGTAGATACAAAAATTGTTACACCCATGAAAAAGAATGAATACATAAACCAAAATTTGCTTAGGCTATCTAAAGTTAGATAAAGTAATTGTTTTACACCCATGATACTGATAGACACAAAGTATATAATAAAAGCTTTAACAAACCATAAACTTGTTCACACGTTACATCAGAAACCGGAACAAGAAACTAAACAACTATCACCATTGGCATATCAGTTTGATTCAACCTCCTCTTCCTCTTGTTTATTGTTAGTTGGTGACAATCTTCTCCTCTTGGCCTCTCTCCCCAAAATCTCAGCTGCAGACTCTCTTTTCCTCTTCTTAGCTCTTGCTATCTCCTCACCAGCTTCATGGTCAATCCTTTCCAAACATTCTGCAACACGTGGAGACTCATCATCAAGAATTGAAGTAACATCAGCTAGACTTGGTCCAACTATAACTGGAGCAACATCAACTACATCAAATGGTTCTACCACATCTTCTCTTAGTTCACTGTTTAGGAATTCCACTTCATGAAGTAGTCGTTCTAACTCAGAATACAACTTTGCAGTCTCGACCTGTTCATTGACCTCCTCATGTTCATCAACTTGATGGTGTGAGTCTTCTTGCCAATCAACTCCAATTTCTTGTTCAACTACATCATCCTCTAACATCCAAGTAGGCAAACCCCCCTAAAAAAATACTAATACTAAGATCCTCCTCGGTATCATGGATGACACCATCCACTCCTCAAACTCAGGTTCATCCCTACCTAGTTCAACATAATCATGACTAAGTTTTTGTATAATGGTGTCAAATGTTAAATTTCATATCTGCTACAACCTCTTCTTGGCTAACACTTTCTTGGCTTAGCTTCTCCTTCATTTTCTCATAGCCATTGCCTACCATAAGATCAATTTCGAACAACATTTTTTTGAACTCGTACTCATCACTCAAACTTTGTGCCTTTTTTGTGTTCTATTTTTCATTAAACCGTGATGTTGGAATAACAAGCTCATCATCGAAATCTAGGAAAAACTCATTCTCATCATTACAACATCCAACCTTACTAGATGAAGCATGATAAGTAGAATGCTCAACCTGCTTACCCTCCTTTCCCATTTCAATAGCACCATGCAACTCTAACAAAAATACCTATCCATCTTTCACATCTTCCTAAAAAACAACGTTTCCATCTTTCTCAGCTTTCTTAAGAACATCATCTTCCTCCTCTACCTCTTCAATGACCATACCCTTACCACGCCTACTCCTCATCTCCATCAAATGTTGCTCGACAGTTGAAACATCATTTTCAAACTGTGAACCTCTATCTCCTTAAACCGACGCATGAATTTCAACAATGTCACCACATCTTCCTCACTCATTAATGGTACCAACCCATCATCTAAATACTCCCGAGGGGTCCTAAAATGTGTGAACAGTTTTGTATCTACTCCCAATCCTAGCTCGTCTAACATGCTAACAAACTGTTGAATCGAGAATAAGTGACAATCAATGAGGTCAACATAGTCTATATCTGCAAACCAATATCTTCGGTGTTAATACAAATAAAGACGTAAAAACGTTTATTTATATTTTACGATCTTCTAATATTTTGTCGATAACAAAAGTAAAATCATTTTAACGAAACAAATAAAATACGTAAATGGTTTGAGCCAATAGTTTACTAACACACTTACGTTTTCACATAAAACGCTAAACAAGTAATAGTATTTTCATGATTTAATAATGCATATGTACAACAACTAGTGTATACATATTGGTAGATATATACATAATTAGTATGTATTATAATGGGTAGAAGTTTAAGTATTTGACCCATTGACCAAATACATTGAATGTAGTTGAGTATAACCCAAAGTCCATGACCCATACCCATGGAGCATAACCCATAACCCATTGCATGACATCATGCATAAGTCATAAATGGGTATTATCCATGACCCATGGATTTAACCCATGACCCATGGACTAGATGCATTGCATCTTCTAGATACATTGTATCTACTTGGATATCCATGGTCCAAAGTCTAGGACCCATGACCCATAACCCATGACCCATGACCCAAAACCCATGGGCAAAGGGGAGCGTCCCACGGTTCCCCCAGTTTACACTGGACGGATCCCTAAAGTAAGGGATCCGTGGGATCTGTGGAACAGTAGCTTATTTTTTCTATAAATAGTGAGCCATTTCTTCATTTTGGGGAGTCACTTCCACACATAATTTCTCCTAGTATTGTAAACTCTCTAACCTCAGATCCATAGGATCTCTCTATGTAGTTTGTGTTTGTTTTTGTGTGATTCTCTAGGTTCCTCTTAAAGGCGAGATCACCACCTCTTGAAGTCGAGCAAGCTCAAGTCCATGAGTTTTCATGCTTCGTCATCATCAAGACTACTGAGGTTCTCTTGTTGATAGTTCTTTCTTCCTTCCTAGAAGTGTTGTGTCAAAGGCATTAGTGAAGGATGCCGAAAGAGTCAAGAAGAGAGCATTAGTGAAAGGTGCTTAACATCCGTGTCTAAGGCATTAGTGAAGGATTCCAAAAGAGTCAAGACGAAGGCATTAGTGAAAGGTGCCGAACGTCCGTGTTAAAGGCATTGGTGAAGGATGCCAAATAGGGTCAATTCAAAGGAATTAGTGAAGGATGTCAAGGGTGTACAATCGATATGGTGTATCGATGTACAAATAGAGATAGGTTGTATCAAAGGATATTGATATCCTTGGTGATGTTGTAATAAGGAGTGGGTCTTCTTTGGGATAGGTGTTGTGTAGTGTTGGGCAGTAGTTCCTCCTTTGTAATGGAACTTGGTATCTAGCCTTGTACCAGATAAAGTGTAGGCGACGTTGTGATAGGTGTGGTTCTACCTTCTGGAAGAACCCGGTGTCTAGCCTTGTACCCGAAAAAAAGTAGGCGACGTTGTGAAGGCTTCTCCGCCATAAGGAGTTGTGTTGTGTAGTGCCATTGAACTCTCGAGTAGGTAACTCGGGGAGGGGAGTAGGGCAAGGAAGGTGTCCTTGTAGCCGAACCACTATAAACACTCGTGTCGTGGTTTTGTGTTTCTTACTCTTTACCTTTCCATTAATTATTTACATATCTATCTATCAATGTCCAACATACACATCTAAATAGATTGACATAAGTCGATCTAATATTTTAAAATGAAGTTTTAATCGGTAAAACTATTCAACCCCCCCCCCCTTCTAGTTTTCCACAATTGGTATCATAGCTTCGTTACCAAGTTTCTCAAGAGTATATTGTACTTTTAAAACTTGAAACGATCTATTTATGATTGAAAACTACAAGGAATGAATTACCTTAAAAACAAAAGGTCACGTTTTAAAATCATCATATTTTATAATGTTGGACAATGATAGATCTTTCTAATATTTTCCTTGTTGAGAATTATCCATACTAGGATTTGGGCATCCTAAGAAGATCATGAAGAATTTATCTCTAAATACTTCTTTCCTTAAAAAGAATATTTAGCAAATGTATGATCTTCAATAAATTACAAATAAATTTCTCTCTTTTATATATTTTTTTAAATTAATAAAGTCATCTTTTCTGTTTAATCATGATTAAGTTTAAGTAGAATCGTTACGCTCTCTTAAAAACCACTAAAGTAGTTATCTATATTGAAATTATCATCAAGAATGGTATTCTTCGTTGATCTCTATAGAAAAAACTACAAACTAGTGATAATGATATCTCGGCTTTTCAAGAGCCTTGATCATCACTCTTCATATAAGGATCATTGACATTTCATCTATGTCAATAAGTATCCATGTGAGATTTCTCATATTGTGATAAAATGGGATTTTATCATAATCTATGAAAACTTCCCAGAGAATTATGATTTATTCATAAAAAGGGAACCTCGTCTAATAGGACTAGTATAACACGTCAAAACCCCAAACCATAAGTTATAGAGTATAAACATCAACCCTAGGCAAAAATTAGAACCCCCAAAACAAAATTATCAAGGATCACTTAAGCTGTCAAATTACTAATATGCCGGATCCCTGTGCTTGAACTAGCCGGATCCCTCATACAAGGGATCCGTGCAACAGAAGACATCATAAGAAAGAAATGATCATTGTGGAAGTTCCACTACCCACTTTACTCTATCAAGACTTACGAACATAAACCTATTTACTGTTCACATGAGCAAATTGATCATCTTCTTCAAGCAAAACAATTTGTTGTGTAAGTATAATCTTCACTACATTGTTATTTCCATTCCTTGATTCCTGGGATTGCAATTTTCATCTTTAGAAGTTGAGCTCAAATGGGTTTGTCACAATTTGTTACCACATTGTTTTCTAAGATAATCTAAATCAAATAATTAACATTGTTAATACAAATTAAACTCATTCCTTGAATTCAATGAAGATGTTTTGAGCAAAACTATGATCAATCCCATTAGGTTACTATTCACACAATTGACACCACATTGTGGTTTTGATGTATAGGAACAATCATGCCTAGAAACCGCCAACAAGATTACCATGACACCGCCCACTACATCCCAATGTATCATCGTAAGGAAGGCATAAGCCCGGAGGATAGGAAAGCCTTCAAGATGTTAGAAAAGAGGCTCTTCCAAGAAGGCTGAGTGGTTGAAACATCATTCCTCAACAACACCAACATTCGACAAGTCTTTGGAGGAATTAACTTTGATTGTCTTTTGGACATTAATGAGCAAACTTGTCCGGTGTTCGTGCTTGAGTTTTACAAGACAAATAGCCTTCATCATCAATGAGCACGAATACACTCTCACTCTTGTAGAATTTGGAAGGATACTTCGTGTCCCATATCAAGGAGTGTGTATGTATTTTAACGAATGGTCGTTGGCGGAGCTACATGACATGGTAGATCATCATGAAGTATACTTCACGGCCATCCCGGAAGCAACCACGGTAAGGGATACCATCTTCATGGAAAGAGCATCTCCATCAAAGGTCACGAGAAACTCTAAGGTGGTCTATAGGGATCCATTTCAAATGGAGCTTTCAGAAATGTTCCCTTTGTACAAGAAATGGGAACTCGTGGTAAGGGAGAACGTGCTTTGCTTGGGAGGGAACAAAGATCATCCTAATGCGTGCTTGAGCTTCATGATTTATTTCCTTGTGACCGGCACTCACTTCAACCTCTCTTATTACATGGTATAAAGAATGGCGAGTGTGAAAAGCATGGAAAATATAGTACCCCCTTATGCAATGCTCCTGACCCGTCTTGCAAAATTCATCTTTGCTCTAGATCCCTCTCCTTATTCCTTTGACCATAGTTTTTGCAACAAGGTCATGGTGCCTCTATCCAATGGAAAGACTACAAGGATCATGGTGGATGGCAAGAGACCTCACCCACCAACGGATTCATCGGATGAAAGAGAAAGACAAAGAGAAGGAGAAGGAAGTAGCAACCCCCTTGGCAACACCGATCTCGACCCTTTAGAATACATCAATCATCTGCCGGATATTCCAAGCCCTTCACAAGAGTGGCAACAAACTAAAGGGATATTCAAGTGTTTTGCTAACTTCTTGATGAAGAAGAAGAAGTAAAGATGGTGGGATGAAGAGTGAAGGGGATGAAGATGGAGATAAAAAAGGAAGTGAAATGGAAGGAGGTGTGGATGGAAGGTAAGGTCATAAAACCTTAATTTGTGAAACAATTTCTAAAACAATGGTCTGTAAACATCTTAACAATATTTATGTAGATTAGGATGTAGCTTGTAGAAGTTGCCATGATTTGGCATTAGATACTTTAACTTAGGAACTAGTAAAATGAGATTTTACAACGACTTGATCTCATTTAAGTAGTCGTTGTCACTCATTTTTGATTACATTTTAGTTCCCCCCTCCCCACTTGCTATGCGTTATACTTGTTGTTTGCATGTATTTACTGATTGTAGAAATGATTAGGATAAGTATTTGCTAAGAGTGCAAAAACTGCACAATTGTTGAGAAGCTGCTGGTCACCAGTAGCCGGATCCCTGGGCTATAACTAGCCGGATCCCTCAGATGAGGGAACCGTGGGATCCGGGCAAACATATATCAGATACAAACCCTTTTACATCAAACCAGTCCCCTAGAGCACATCATACTATCTAAACATAATTCTTTAAGACTACTTAACTCTCCCTCAAGCTCAGTAGGTCTCACACTCACCCATAGCTAACTTAGGAACAAATTCAAAGTGCTTTTGATTTATCAATTCACCAAAACTCACCATATTTCCACTCCAATGCTCACACATTGTTCCTTACATCTCAAAACACTTAGCTTGATATTTCTCTCAATTTTAGCAAATTGATTTTAGTCATCCTTACCTTAAAATAGGCTTAAAACTAGTTTTTCATTTCTTTTTATTTTTTAGGAATTTTTCAAATTTCTCTTAAGTCATCATCTGATCTCTAGGATCAATTGCCATCATTTTTCATTCTCAAATCAATAAGTATCTTCCTCAAACACTTAGTTACACTCTCAATCCACTTCCCTACCCAATACCATCATTAAGTATCCTCTCTCCTTATGGTTGGGCATTTAAGTCATCTATCACTTAAGACATATAAGGAAAGTCAAATCCTCAAGATTTATAGGTACTAGACCTTACAAGAGCATAATCACTTCACCACTTTTCTGTCTGACAGACGGATACCTGGTTTATAACCAGACGGATCCCTAGTGAGAGGGAACCGTGGGATCCGTGTCTACAGAAAGCTTCTAATCAGCTTTTCTTTCAAAATTCAAACCATCTTTGGTAATCTAAACACTTTTGCTTACCATTTAATGATTCCCTAGAGCTGAACAACACCATAGTTGACCTTAGTGCGTGCCAAATTTTCTTAGTGGTCATGAATTTAATTCATTAACTTAAATTCATCCTTTATAAACCAAAAACTTTTGAGAGCTTAAGTCACCATTCTTACCACAATCCTAAAAATCAGTAGTTGAAGATTCCTGCTACACCCTCAACTTCACTATGACTAAAACGCCTGGCAAGAACTCTTCAACCAAAGGTTCATCCAAAAGGAATACTCATATGGTCCATGAGATATCATCCACCGAATCATCACCCGTAAGAAGTCCAAATGTTAGAATCCCACCTCAACAATCTCAATCAACAATAGCCAAAAGAACCGCAAGAATTAGTATTAGACCTTTCGCGTTAGAAAAGGCTTCATCAAGCTCTAAACTAAACGCACCTAGTTCTAGTAAAACACCTAAGCCTTCATTTCTAGAACCTAGACTACACTCCTTTACCGAACCTCTTTCCCATCTAAATCTCTACTCATTAGAGCACTCACCACCAAGGACTTCCCATTCATCAACCTTCTCGTTAAATGGGGAACCACATACATCACCAAATAGTCCACCTTTGGAGACAAGGAATCACCAAAGATCTAACCATATAGAGGACTCTCCATTACCACCACCAACTCATGCATCATCACCTTCGTTCTTAGTAGAACCTCATCCTACATTGCTCAATGTACCTCCACCATCTTTTGTGGAGCCTCCTCAAAACAACTAATCTCTTTCGGTTCCTAGTCATGACAATAATTGCTCTAATTGTCAAATCACCCAAGGACTTGTTCAAGAAGTACGAAATGAGTTGCATTTTATGTTTAATCATCTTCTTGAACGATTGGACCGAATCAACAAGTCTACACATCCTTAGATTCGAGCACATTGATGCTTCTTAAGTTTTTCGTCACTTATTAGAATTAGTAGAAAATGTATTACATGTTTAAATCATTCTCTTAGTTTTAGAGATTTGTAGATCATATCTCGTATTTTTATTGAATGAAATTACATGTTTTATGCCATTTTGTCTTGAGTATATGCTTGGTGCCTTATTACATATCTCATTTTGATGTTGACATCATTTGTTCACATCACCATTGTTGTCTTAAACTTTCAGACAGACGGATCCCTCTGTTTTGCCAAGACGGATCCCTCCAAAGAGGGAACCGTGGGATCCGTGCAACAAAAGACTTGTTTAATACTAACTTGAGTCTTATTTGCAGGAAATTAGGCATTATATACTTGTTTCCTAACCTTTGTTTTGTAGATTTTCAATATAAACATGAAGACTTTGACACCCTAAGCTAGGGGGAGTTTCGTGTCAAAGCGATACATTGCAAAATTATTTGCAATATAATTCACATTAGGATTACATTACATGACGTCCCCTTGCAAAGTTGCAATCATCAGGGGGGAGCATATTCGTCACAAAGACGAAACCATTTGCAAACATAGTTGCAATGCAGTAGTTTAGTATTTCTTCTTACTTGACGCCCTCACAAAGGGATGGACTCGTCAAGGGGGAGCTAAGTCGAGAATTCTTCTCCTCACTTGCTCTCTATTTTTCATATTTTTTCTTTCACATGTTTTAAAACAAGGTGTTAGTTTCTTTTCGACGCTCTTTTTGTTTCGACAAAAAGGGGGAGAAGAGAGTAAAAACTCCAATTCAAACTTTTACGAATTTTAGTTTTTCCTTAAAATAATCTTATGTTTTGTCATCAACAAAAAGGGGGAGATTGTTAATAAAAATAAATCCATAAAACGTTTATTTATATTTTACGATCTTCTAATGTTTTGTCGATAACAAACGTAAAATTATTTTAACCAAACAAATAAAATACATAAATGGTTGAGCCAATAGTTTACTAGCACACTTACGTTTTCACATAAAACGCTAAACAAGTAATAGTGTTTTCATGATTTAATAATACATATGTACAACAACTAGTGTTTACATATTGGGTAGATATATACATAATTAGTATGTATTATAATGGGTAATATGATGGGTAGAAGTTTAAGTATTTGACCCATTGACCAAATACATTGAATGTAGTTGAGTATAACCCAAAGTCCATGACCCATACCCATGGAGCATAACCCATAACCCATTGCATGATATCATGCATAAGTCATAAATGGGTATTATCAATGACCCATGGATTTAACCCATGACCCATGGACTAGATGCATTGCATCTTCTAGATACATTGTATCTACTTGGATACCCATGGTCCAAAGTCTAGGACCCATGACCCATAACCCATGACCCATGACCCATGACCCAAAACCCATGGGCAAAGAGGAGCGTCCCACGGTTCCCTTAGTTTACACTGGACGGATCCCTCAAGTAAGATATCTGTGGGATCCGTGGAACAGTAGCTTATTTTCTTCTATAAATAGTGAGCCATTTCTTCATTTTGGGGAGTCACTTCCACACATATTTTCTCCTAGTATTGTAAACTCTCTAACCTCAGATCCATAGGATCTCTTTATGTAGTTTGTGTTTGTTTTTGTGTGATTCTCTAGGTTCCTATTAAAGGCGAGATCACCACCTCTTGAAGTCGAGCAAGCTCAAGTCCATGAGTTGCCATGCTTCGTCATCATCAAGACTACTGAGGTTCTCTTGTTGATAGTTCTTTCTTCCTTCCTAGAAGTGTTGTGTCAAAGGCATTAGTGAAGGATGCCGAAAGAGTCAAGACGAAGGCATTAGTGGAAGGTTCTTAACGTCCGTGTCTAAGGCATTAGTGAAGGATGCCAAAAGAGTCAAGACGAAGGCATTAGTGAAAGGTGCCGAACGTCCGTGTCAAAGGCATTGGTGAAGGATGCCAAATAGGGTCAAGTCAAAGGCATTAGTGAAGGATGCCAAGGGTGTACAATCGATATGGTGTATCGATGTACAAATAGAGATAGGTTGTATCAAAGGATATTGATATCCTTGGTGATGTTGTAATAAGGAGTGGGTCTTCTTTGGGATAGGTGTTGTGTAGTGTTGGGTAGTAGTTCCTCCTTTGTAATGGAACTCGGTATCTAGCCTTGTACCGGATAAAGTGTAGGCGACATTGTGATAGGTGTGGGTCTACCTTGTGGAAGAACCCGGTGTCTAGCCTTGTACCAGAAAAAGAGTAGGCGACGTTGTGAAGGCTTCTCCGCCATAAGGAGTTGTGTTGCGTAGTGCCATTGAAATCTCGAGTAGGTGACTCGGAGAGTGGAGTAGGGCAAGGAAGGTGTCCTTGTAGCCGAACCACTATAAACACTCGTGTCGTGGTTTTGTGTTTCTTATTCTTTACCTTTCCATTACTTATTTACATATCTATCTATCAATGTCCAACATACACATCTAAATAGATTGACATAAGTCGATCTAAATATTTTAAAACGAAGTTTTAATCGGTAAAACTATTCAACCCCCCTTCTAGTTTTCCACATTCGGTTTGGTGGGATGTAAAGTAACCATCGTGGTGGATTTTGATCGTGAATAGAGTTTCATTAGAATCTGGTGAAAAACAAAACAAATAACAACTTACAAGTTTGAATTTAACAAAACATACTATTTACACATGCATATTCGAAGAAGAATCTGGGGAAAATATAACAACAAGTTAAATTTAAAAACAATAGGAAGTGATGCTTATCGTAAAGAACACCAAGCTCATGAGTCGGGAAATTGGGTGTTTGAATGTGCCAAAGTGAATTCCCAAATATCATGTTTGATTGATAGTGTGGATTGATTGCTGGTGTGTTTGATTGTGTGTGTATAAGTGTTTGTGTTTGATCGAGTTATGAATCAGAGTATGATATACAAGAGTATAATTCATTGTTGCAAGTTGTGTCCCAGTGAATAGGGTTGCATCGGGAAAGTAACAAGGTAAATGGGGTGAGTAAATTGGCGAGAAACATGATATGACGAAAATACCCCGAGTTGAAACATTAACTAACGAGATTTTCTAATGATTGTTAGGCCGAGGGACACAATTTGCAGCCAAAAGTGAACAGTGATGGCATAATTTGCAAAAAAAATCTTTTCGGTGGCATTACTTGCGAATTGCGTATTACTCAGGGACATCCTTTGTAGTTTACTCTTAAAAATATGATGTAGAAAAATAATGTAAAAAAGTCATTGAAAGAATTTATGCATTGGAGATCCTCTAAGATAGATAAAAAACAAGCTATATTATTTTGTTATGGCTAAAAACGCTAATGACATGATTTGTATTAGGAATTTAGGATTATTATGATTTTAAGTCTTATGATATATGGTCAAGTTGATTAGTATCATTTGTAACCTATGATGTATGTCAAAAGTTTGATTATGCGTTTGGACATGTTTTTTATAAGGATCATTATGATTTAAGTCTTATGATATGACAAAAGTTTGGTGAAGTTAATTATTATGATTTGTAACCTTATGATGTATGCCAAAAGTTAGATTATGTGTTTGGACATGCTTTGTATATAGATTATTGTGATTTTAAGTCTTATGATATGACAAAAGTTTAATCAAGTTAATTATCATGATTTGTAACCTTATGATGTATGCCAAAAGTTAGATTATGTGTTTGGACATGCTTTGTTTATAGATTATTACCTCCCTCCGTCCCAAATTAATTGTCCTCATTTGACTTTTTAAAGTCTTAATTTATTAACTTTGATCTTATATATTTTTGTTTGTGTTATATAATAATTGATGCAAAATTTATAAATGGATTGACTATATAATGGTTTTTCATTGGTGTAATTTTCATCAAGTATTATATAACACATACAAAAATATTAAGAATCAAAGTTGAGAAATTAAGATTTTAAAAAGTCAAATGAGGACAATCATTTTGGGACGGAGGTAGTATGATTTTAAGTCTAATGATATGACACAAGTTTGTCATGATTCTCTCCAATTTTTTATAAGATTAAAGCAAATTGAACTGATCAAATTGGTATGTTATCAAACTTTTACTTTTTATCTCTACCATTTATACAGAATCTATCTTCATTCTTGAAATCTTGAATCTTAAATTAATGTAGTTTGCCTAATTATTTTAAGTAACTCTTAATACACCTTAAACTTAATCAATTCTAAACTTGACAACTTTTCAAAAGCACAACTATATTAATTTAAAAAAACACACGCTTTTCATCAACGATTGAATCAAAATCACGAATTCATAAGTATAATTATTTACCGCTACCGTTGCTTTGCGAGTGTATTCGTCTAGTAGTAATAAACTTTTTAATCACAGACTGAAACACCTTTAGTTCTTATGGAACATTATGGTTACTCCAGTAACCGAAAACATAAGTGATTCGATGAAACATGAAACTTGCATCTTATTCACTAGAAATCCGTTCATCACATAGAATTTGACCATTTTAACACGGAAAAAATACAAAATGTAAAGACGAAAAAACTAAATGTACAGAACTCCTTTCGCCACATTGTATTCCTACAAAGATTCACCTCCCATATACGTCCGCAACCATTGTTCTCATTTACACCATAAATAAACCGCAAATAACAAAAATGGAGACATTTTTCCCTGGTGTGTTATATACCTAATAAAGATCATTCAAAACCAAACATACCACCTGCTATGACAAAACTACCCCTCACCCTCATCAGGGTTCCTTACATCAAAAGACTTTGACCTTGATCTTGTTCTACTAGAACCCTTCCTCAAAGGACTTTGGGCACGACGAGTTAGGGGATCGTATATTTGGGAAGCAAGATAGTTAAGAGCCGTGACAATGTCGGCCACAAGAGGTCGCATGTTGGGTTGCTCTTGAAGACACATTGCAGCTATTGCGAGAGCTTGATATAGTCCTCTAACTGGATACTCCCCCTCAAGCACCGGGTCTGCCATTTGAGGGAATTTCTTTCTGTCCTTGAACAAGGGCCTTGCCTAAAATAGGTAGTGAATTAGTTAACCTTCCAGAAAAAAAACTGTCAAGAGCCACTAAAAGTATAATTTAAAACATCCACTTCGCATAGATATGGCAAAATGGGCGAGTCATTAACGTGTCACAACAAGCCAGGTAAAGTCGGGTTCACCAAACTCAGTTATAGTCCACTTTCTAATATATAGGATTCTGTTATATGTGTCATTAAAGACAACATAATATTCCAATAATAATAAAAATTCTATAGTGATTAGTAGGTTTCATGCATTAAGAGTATACTTAAGGGGACTTTTGATCCGTCCAACCCATTTCAAGTTTAGCTAAAACAAATTTCTACCCATTTGGCCCAGTTAAAACTGCCACCTCTAACTGCAGCAAAAGAGTATTCGGTTCATGTTCTACTTTTAACAGAAGAATATAAGCAAAGATATAATTTCAGCATAACTTTATGGAAAAAAGAGCTTACCCAACTAACAAGAGTTTGCTCTGCAGCAGCTTTTGTATTATCAATTGCTCTTCTCCCTGTAATGAGCTCCAAGAGCACAACACCGAAGCTATAGATGTCAGATTTGAAGGTGAGTTGACCAGTCATTGCATAATCTGGTGCACAGTAGCCATAGGTACCCATCACTCGTGTTGAGACATGGGTGTTGTCTCCAATAGGGCCCACCTTTGCCAAACCAAAATCTGACAGCTTGGCATGATAATCTTCGTCTAATAAAATATTAGAGCACTTCAAGTCCCGATATATAACAGGTGGGTTCATCTGGTCATGCAGATACGCTAATCCCCGGGCTGCACCTGCTGCTATCTTCATCCTGGCATTCCAATCAAGCCGTTTTCTATTGGGATGTAGACCTGAAACAAAATATACTATTAATTGCTAACATTATACTGAGTGATCATTTAATGACATAAAACGACGAGCCTTCTTCTGTAGACTAACTTACAATCAAAATGATTGGCATACTGTTGTAAGTATAGACTAGAGGCAATTTCGACTTTATCTATGGTCCTTCCTTCTCTACCTGAACCATATACCTTAAAAATGCCCAAAACTACATTTTGTTAAAAGAATGGTAGTGGGTCAAGTTGGTTAAAACTTATCTCTAACGGGTCAAGCAAGTGAAAATAAAAATCAACTGAAAAGGAAACGGGTCAAATGGAAGGAATGGGTCAAACTGTCAAGAGTCACCGAAAGTGTATCTTTTGTGTGTAAAAACTCATTTTATTATAAAGATCGACTATCATATACAAAAATTATTTTGGTAATCATATGTGACCCACTAACTTGGGTCCAAGTGTCCAACCCAATCCCTTTTAAACCCTTACCAAAAAGTACATGTTCAAACATGTTACCCTACTCCTGATCAAGATTGTCAATTTGTTCATTGGTTTATTAGGTAAATAAGGGGCTTTAAACTTGAAATTTAAAGATAAAAAGATGAAAAGAAATGTTGAAGATTCATAGAACGACACCAAATGAGCTAGTATTTGCAAGTCTCATAGTACCGGGGAAGTAATCATCGAGGGTTTGGGACCCAAATGAGACTAACATGGTGTTTAGATGTGCAAATGACCAATAACGGGGAACAATTTAAGGTTTTAACATTTCTATCACGTAACTTACCTTGCAAATGATCCTCCAAAGAACCTAACGGCATGTACTCATATACTAATAACCTTTGCTCCGCTTCAGCACAATAACCAATCAATTTCACCAGATTCGGATGATCAGCCATACTTAACGTCAACACTTCAACGACAAATTCCCTCATCCCTTGACCCCCATCAGGATCCAATTGCTTAATAGCAACAACCTACGACAAAAGACATAAATACTTCAAACTCATATTATAATAACCAATAAAAATAAAATGCAGTTGTTTCTTTAACATTCTTGATGGATCAAACAACACAAACCTGATCACTGTCTTCTAATATCCCTTTATAAACTTTACCAAAGCCACCCTCACCCAAAAAATATGCAGCATTAAAATTCTGTGTGGCAGCAACCATTTGCGCGAATGTGAAAGTCCGTGCCTTAGATTTATCCGACTCTTGGTTGTTTTCAGCCTCACTCGGTTCATCACAGTCATTGGCAACAGAAGTTTCATCAGATTCGCGTGCAGTATCCTTCTTTATTTCGCCAGGTGGAGCCATTTTTGACTTATCTAAATCACACATGCAACCAAATTTCAATTACCAGTACTATACATGTAACATGTCACAACACAAGATATTCCAAACAAACTAAATCCCAATAATTACATCCACATCATCACGAGGAAAAAAAAATGTGACAAAAAAATGTCAAAATCAAAAGCAAATAAACTGAAAACTTAACAAGACAATAATCTTTTACATAAGATTTTCACCTAAAATATGATCAAGATTTCATCTTTTTACCAAGATCAGTAATTTCTTGTAAAATCAAACTATCTATCACAACATTATTGTTTTACCACAATTTTGATCATACCCATCTCAAAATATTCACCAAATATTTTACCTTTCTACCAAGATCAGTAAATTTTTGTTATATAAAACCATTTAGCACACCATTATTGTTTTACATCAAATTTTACCACAATTTTGATCACATAATTCACCTTTCTACCAAGATCAGTAATCACTTGGCTTATATAAACTACAAAAAATTCAAGAAATTAGCAACATTATTATCTTAAATAACTTTTCACCACAATTTTGATCATACCCATCTCATATTTTTCACCTTTTTACCAAGATCAGTAATTTCTTCCAAACTAAATCAAGAAAAATACTAAGAATGAATTGCATTATACATACCAATAGATTGATGTGATTGATCTTGATCTTTATTGATGTTGTTTACTTTTTTAGTTTTTGGTGATTTTTTCTCATCAACAAAGTTACAAAATAAACAACCCATACCCATAGAGTGTTTTTTTCTTCTTCTTCTTTTCTTAGTATGTGTTTGTGTGTATTTATATGTTGAGATTTATCAATTAATTAAAGTAAGGGTGTATGATAATTTGGAAATGATTCGTTGTGAATTTTGGAAGATGATAAAAATAAATATAAACGAGAGTGACTAAGGAAGCGTTTAGGAGCGACAAGCGGTAAGCATTATAGATGAAAAGCTTGTTTGGCAACAACTAAACAAGCGTTAAAATATTGTCTTACCGCTCCAATCTAAATGCTTCTTGATTAAGCATTTCACAGTTGCTCCAAGCGTTTAGTTTATGAAATTACATATATACCCTCATTTGTTTAATCATTTATTTTATTTTAATATGTATATGACCTTTTTCGTAATTTTACAATTTATAATTACTGCTACAGTTACGTTACAAAACACATTTTTTAAACAAACAACTACAGCTTACTGCTTACTACTTACTGCTACTGCTACATGTCGCCAAACATAGCCTAAAGTAAGTTATATGTTAGTTTTGGAAATAAGATTTTTAAAAAATTTGTAAGAAGATGAAAATAGTAAATCAAGTAAAGTTTAAGGAGTTGGTACGTAGGGGTGTAAACGAGCCGAGTCGAGTCGAGTACTGCCAAGCTCGAACTCGACTCGATTAGCAAAACTCGAGCTCGAAACTCGACTCGAGCTCGTTCGAGCTTTGGATTTCAAGCTCGAGCTCGGCTCGTCATCTCAAACTCGAGCTCGAAACTCGACTCGAGCTCGATTATTGTCACTTTTAAAGCTCGAACTCGATGAAAAATGGGCATATTAAACTCGACTCGACTCTATTTTACTTAATTATATGTATATAAAATGGTAAAAGTGTAATATCATTGAAGCTCGATAAGGGCTCGCGAGCCTCACGAGCTGAGCATATTCAAGCTCGAACTCGGCTCGAAAGTGTACTCGAGTAGCTCGAGCTCGAGCTCGACTCGTTTATATCGAGTCGATTTCGAGTAGTTTACGAGTCGATCTCGAATAGCTCGCGAACTGTCTCGTCTCGTTTACACCCCTATTGGTACGGTTTTAAAGGGTAGGGGAAATCGAGGGGCTAATGTTATTGAATGGAGAATTATGTAGTACTACCTCTGCCCCTAAATAAGTGTTCAGTTTGACTTTTCAGAGTCAAACTGGATCAACTTTGACCTTATCTATTTTTGTGGTTGTTATATAATACTTGATGAAAAATATATGAATGGATTGGGTTTTAAGTGTATTTTTCATTGGTATAGTTTTTCATCAAGTATTATATAGCACAAAAAAAATATTTACGGTCAAAGTTGAACCAATTTGACTCTGAAAAGTCAAACTGGACATTTATTTAGGGACGGAGGGAGTATTTTTTTTGTTATTTTTATAACAATATATTTCTATCACCAACTATGCAGGAAAAATGTCACCTCTTAAAGAATATTTTATGTGCACATAGCAACTATGTATATATAATGTTATATAACATACGCATCAGTAATTTGATATTGTGGTATTTACATCACTTTTTGTAAACTACATATATATCACTTCCCGAAAAAGTTTTATTCTCAATTATATAGTCCAAAAACATATACTCAAAAACTTTATAACTTAATCTATATAAAACAATGATTATATCAAAATAAAAAATTATCTCTTTAATATCAACGAGTAATTATGCTGCTGCGCGTTGTGACAGAGCTGATTTTGGTCATATATTTGTTGTAATAAGCTCTCTTTATCTTTGTATTTTTGGTGTGTCGAAAGTTTGGCAATGGATATTAAAGTTTTCTTGTTAGTGGTAGAAGTACTTTTCTTTTAGCCCATTAAGAAATTTCTATGTTTTTTGCATAACTATTTGTTTCATATTCTTTGTGATACAAGTGTTCGTGGAGCTTTGTTGTTGGGTTTACTAATATTAAGTTATGCGTTTTTGTGTTATCAAATTTTGGCTTTAATATATACTAGACGAGTAATCGTGCATAACAACATGATTTTATAGTTTATAACGGCATGTAGTTTTAGTGATAAAAAAAGTTTATGGGTTATAAACGAAAAATAATATAAGTTTGAAGGTTTGTTAAACATAATATTTTGAAACCCGGTTCGACCCGGGTGGTTCAACCGGTTGAACCGTTTTAGTCGAAAAACTTTTCAGTTTGACCATTTTTGTTTTATAAATAGTATAGATATATTTTTTAAAGATATTTTCTAACACTACATATTTTGATAGTAATGTGTATAGGGGTTGGTCATCTTAAATCCTAAATGTCTACTAATCTAGAGAGAGAGTGGGCATGAACACATCTAAGAGAAATATGAGAAAGAAATTAGGTTAAGTCTCGCAATACGATAATATAAACATACACCTCATAACCCATGAAGTAAGATGTATTTATATCCTTACTACAAAATGTTGAGAGGTCTTCAACATAGAGCTTCCCCTCGCATCTAGGGGTGTCAGTAGGGTCGGGTTGACCCGACCCGAACCCGAACCCAAACCCGATAAGGCTTATCGGGTCGGGTTAAATCGGGTTAAAAAACCTTATCGGGTTGTATGACCCGAACCCGATAACCCGATATAGTTATCGGGTCGGGTTAGTGTTGAATATTTTTTGTTGTCGGGTTATCGGGTCAACCCGATAAGAGCCGAAATGTATTTTTTTAAAATTATTTCCCTAAAGTCGTATAAGCCCACTGGCTTTATACAATTAGACAGATCTTGCTTTGTTAAAATAAATGAGATTTAGTTTTGTACATACATATATGATACAGTAGTCTCCATTAGTTGTAAAAAAAAATCATTATTCTTTATAAAATTAAAATTTGAGTTATTATATTAAATGATTTAAATACCAATATCAAAGACCACCATCCTCATGCAACCTCAATTCCCAACGTTTTGATGGAGTTCACATACATTCATTACGTGAGGAGGATAAAGTGGAAAATGTGTAACAATCTAATCTGTTATCAAGTCTGTTAAATTGTTAAACGCAGGTTAGATTCTTTCCAGCCAAAATAGAAGTGTAGGACAGTAGGAACATATCATTTTGACATTATGTAACAAGACGATTTGCAGTCGATTTACTTTCTCGTTTGCATATTTTGCAACATAACAGTGACAAATGCTAGTAAAACAACATGGCTCATATGTATAAAAACACTAAGGAACCCGACTAACCCGAATCACCCGACCCGACATAACCCGACCCGACAACAACCCGAACCCGATAACCCGACTACTTATCGGGTTGAGTTGCGGGTCACCTTTTAAAAACTCAAAACCCGACTCAACCCGACCCGATAGACCCGACAACCCGATAACCCGACCCGATAACACCCCTACTCGCATCTATACAAGTGTTGCGAGGGTAAGTGGTTTCTCAACAACAAAACAGTATCTAGTTTTAGATAAATTACATAAAATATGTTAGCATTAAAAGTGTTGGTCATTAACACTTTATATGAACCTTGTAATGATGTATTAGCTTGTAGTAAACTAGTTAAAGATCAATGAGCTTAGGTTAATATAATAATCCATGTATCTTAAGTTAATCCAAGCCCATGTCCTTTCCAAGGCCCATTATGGCTCAAACTCACTTTGTAAACATACATAATACACGTCCAAGGTGTTATGTGTGTGTGGTTTCATTTGCAATCTAACATTCTCTAAGTTTCTCTCCAACATCTCTCTAAACCGCCACCACTCTTTCTCTCTCTCTAAATTTTCTTCTTCTTTCTCTATCTAAACACATCAATAGCTAGTTAGATGATATCATATGTGACCTAACAAGTGGTATCAATAGCCATATGATGAACTAGAGGTGTTGTGTTTTCAAAATATCAAAGCTTTTTATTGTTTTTTTGGCGAGTTTGTTTTAGTCGTGTACTTTGAACCTAAAAATCATTGTTTTTTCAAGTTTATCATTATAGCATATGTTGTAGTGATCATATTTGTGTTTTAGAACAAGGAAGTACAAAAGAAACGTGCTTGAACTCTAAAAACGCATCTTTTTTTATTTTTACTATGGCAAGTTCATTAGTTGTTTTGGCGAGTTAACTTATTTTGACACATTTTTTTTATTTTGTTTCACGTTCTCTATCACTCTAAGGATAATAACAAACGTTGTTGGTCTTAGTAGCGTGTTCTAGAGCTAAATTGGGCAAAAAGTTCCAAAAAAATCGATCAAAGTTTACATTTTTATACGTTTTTTCTCGTTTTGAGTTATCGTCAAAAATCGTCAAAAAGTGTCAACCTTTACGTTAAATCTGTTGAAAGCATGCATTTTTATGACACTAGACATGTTAAGGAGCGAGCTTGTGTAAAAATCTTAAAAACTTTTGGATTTCCACTATCTGCCCATTTGGATTGATGGATAATACTATGATTTGTTTTGCTATCCTGTTAAAGTTATCCATTGTTTCGCTGGTCTGTTTTGCTTATATATTATATCAAGTGTTATAAGTTTTGTAGTTAATGGTATGAATGCAGTATACATGGTGAATGCAGTTAAGTTTTGTAGTTAATGGTATATAGTTTTTTTACTTCAAAAGTCAACAACTGAACTTCTTTATGTTCAATCACATACCTTTTAACCATCAAACCATTTTGAGTCTAAAATTTCTTATGTTCAGGTTTTGTATACATGTGAATACAGTCACATACCATTTAACCATTTTAGTATGCAAATTTTATTAACTTAAAAAGTCAACCACTGAATTTACCCATTACATGTATAGTACCCACTTTATCCAATACATTTAACCAAACCATTCACTTTAACCAATTCAATTGAAGTCTGCAAGGATTAGATTTTACCCATTTTAAACCAACCAATGTAACCATTACATTTTACCCATTTTAAACCAACTTATTGACCCATTAACCTCATTTACACGATAATACAAAAAAATAACTTCATAACAACCCATTCATTCATTAAAAATTAGCAACTTAGCAAAATACAAAACATAGGTTGTAGTTACAACTTACACCTACATAACATCTTGAAGATAGACCAAACAACTACTAAATCCAAACACTTACATCATTTGACCAGTCTAAGATAATATCTTGAACAAAACAAACAAGAAAATTCCAATCCAAGTCCTAATCAAATATTTCTTGACTCTAGCATGATCATCTTGAGCTTATCTCAAATTGGCTTGAAGGTTGTTGATATTCTTAAGAGTCCATATATGATTTGAACTGCACGCTGGCACATTGGGGGGTCCACCCAATCAACAAACCTGCAATCAGAGTCCTATACAAGAAAACCTAATTTTGAAATTAAAATCTTTTACCAAAGCATAAAACCGACGACTTGGATACGTTGGTGTCCATGATGTACGAATCATTGCACGTTTTCCACAATGATAGTTAACCATCTTCGAATTAGTGGCGGAGCCAGGATATTGACATATGGGGGGCAAAAATTATTGTCGTAAAAAAATTTAACAAAGAAATAATAGCGAACTTAACCGACTTAATATTGCATAAATAAACTTTATATAGTGCTAAAATAACAACAAAACATATCTTATGTTACGTGAAAACGACAACCATACTACATCCGTTAACCAAAAAATAGCAGTGTAACATCTTATTATCCAAACATCATTATAGCAGCATCCAAACACCCTAATGGCAGAAACCAAACAGCCCAAAAACAGCAAAAACCGCCCCAAAATCAGCATATACAACAGCTAAAACAACACCAAATTCAGCACAAAAAATCAGCAAAACAACACACTAACTGCAGATTCCAAACAGCCCTAAAAAAACAGCAAAACAGCTCGAAAATCAGCATATACAGCAGCAAAAAACAGCACCAAATATCAGCAAAAACAACACCCTAACTGCAGCAGCCAAACAGCCCCAAAAAACAGCATAAAAGCCCCAAAATCAGCATAATACAGCAACAAAAACAACACTAAATTTCAGCACCAAAAAACATCTTTCGACACCAAATTTCAGCCCCCAAAACAGCTTTTAGCGTGCAAAAAACTACCAAAAACCTGTTTGCCAAAACAATATATATTAACAAGAAAATATGTACATATTATTTGAGCATAAACATAACAACAAATAATGCTTACATTGAGCAAACAAACATGTTAAAGATGGCCTTTACGATCAGTCATATTTTGAAACCGGTTCATCACATCTTCATCAGTGACATTTGCAAGTGCTTCTCTTTCTACGCCACATATAACACAAGAGTTTAAAAACTCTGGACTAATTCGATTTTCTCAAATCTGATTTAATAATCTTCATTGCAGAAAAGCATCTCTCAACACTTGCGGTTGCAACGGGCAAAATCAAAGCTAACTTTAATAATCGATACACCAAAGGATAAGAAATGTGTTTCCTTTTCTTCACCATCATTGTATCAAGGTCGGTGATACCATTCAAGTTGACAAAACTATTATCTTTTGTGACATTGGCATAGTACAAGTCTAGTTGACTCTCAAGTTCCATCCTTTCAACGCTTTCAAAATCATTTGGGTACAACTCACTCAACCTTACTAACTTTGATGTGTCAAACAAGTCATATTTTCAAGTAATTCGGTGCTAGCCTCACTAAAACGATCATTAAACTCTTGAATTTGCATATCTACAACCGTGTTAAAACATTCAACCTCAAAAAAATAACGGTTGGTAATATCGACCCTTCGTCTTCGACCATTTGGACTAACATATACTTCATCCATGTTCACCACTCGAATATTATGCTTTTGACAAAAAGAAGAGATTCTACCTAAAAGTGGAACGAACCCGTTCGATCTAAATTCTTTCAATTGATCCTTGGTTGATTTGACCATCGAAACCGCTTCCACAATATCTTGGTCATTCTTTTGGAGAGCTTGTGATAATACATTCGTGAGACCTAAAATGTATTTCATCATATGCAAATAAAATACAAAATCAAATGATTCAAAGTACACTAGAATACCACTTGCTTGATTTTGCCTAGAACCGTCATTTCCTTCATTTTCCACATATTCAAGCACCTTAATCACAGATGGAAGCAAATTCATTTTGTATCCCCAGCTCGTATAAGAGAAAGCTCTTGGTTTTTACCCATTCCAGTTTCAACTTCATTATTACCAATTGATTTTTCCACTCTCTCTTTTTCACAATCAATAAGTATATCTTTCCGTTTGCAAGAAGCACAAACAACATTCGTCACAAGAGTTAATTTGTCAAAGAAGTCAACAACACCCAAATGTTTTCTTGCAACCGCCACAACTACTAACTGGAGTTGGTGAGCAAAACAATGTACATAATATGCCGAGTTATTTTCTTCCAATATTTTAGCTTTCAAACCATTAAATTCGCCTCGCATATTGCTAGCCCCGTCATAACCTTGACCTCTAAGTTGTTTCAAACTCAAATTATGATTATTAAAAAAGGAATCAATGGAAGCTTTAAGAAATGAAGAAGATGTCTCCTTCACATGAACAACACCAACTAAACTTTCTTTCACTAGTCCACTTTTATTAACATACCGCAAAACAATAGCCATTTGTTCTTTTTTAGTTACATCACTAGACTCGTCAACTAACAATGAAAACACATCATCACCAATTTCTTTAAAAATAATTTGAAGTACCTCATCTTCGAAGCAACTAGCAATCTCTTTTTGAATCTGTGGAGAATTCAGTTGACAATTCTTCGGAGCTCTTTTCAAGACCGCGCCAATGTTCTTATCTAGCTTTCCAATTAACTTTCTCAATTCCATAAAATTTCCCATATAAAGAGAAGTCACACTCTCATCGTGGCCACGAAAGAGTAATTCACCATTCAAGCAATATCTAGTAGCAATAACAGAAACTTGTAACCGAATACGATAATCGTTCCTTTCCTATTCTGTTTGCTTATTAAACGCAAAGGAAATTGATTGCTTTTGTCTCATTAGATCTTCACATTTTTTTAGTGCTCGATTGTGGAAGCTTTTAAAATCACCCACATGACTAACAAGTCTTTCTGTTTTATTCCAACCGTTGAACCCTTGTGTCACAAATGCTTCGTTACCGCCTTGATGACCAAAATCATCTCTAAATAAGTAGCAACATAAGCAAAAGGCTTTTTCTGCCTTTACACTATATTCTAACCAATTACCATATAGATTGAACCAACTTGGGTTAAAACGCCTTGTTTTAATACCTATAATTGTTTTTTTGAAGTCATGACCACTTGGTTGACAAGGTCCTCGATTCCAATATTTTCGCCTTATATCATCTCTTTGATTAACGTTATATTGTGAAATTCTTGGTCTATCAACAGGATCCCATGGAAGATTATTTAAGTCAATCACATCAATAGGCTGCTTAGGCTTTTTATTTTTAGCTTGTTCACTAACATGATCCGATGTTGATGAAGATGACATTTTTCTTTTAAAGAATTTTTCCATATTTCTAGACAAAAGTTAGCAAAACTATATTAGATAAACAATACAATCTACTACTCTACCTAGGTATGCTATCTTAATAGGGTAATAAAAACTAACAATAAGTCAATAACACAACTTTAAATATGTCTAAACAAGTTTAGTTTATAAAAGTAAAAGTGAAGTTAGAGTTTTCACTTACCAAATTTTAAGGATCAAGATAGGAAAACAAAACATGAATTGATTGTTGTTGATGAATGAATTATTGATTATGGCTGATTGAGTGGATGGTAATGAGCTAATCTTTCCTTCCTCTTGCAATCTTGCTTTTGGAACTGAGTCTGACGATTGGATAATTAGTCTATCAATAGCTTCCCTTCTACACTTCTACTCTACGTGATATTAATTTACAAGCCAAAGAAATTACATGTCGGGCTTCTATCTCGTTGAGGGCGAATTCGAAATTGGGCTGAGGGCAAAAAAAAGAAAAGCCCATTAACACAAAAAATATGCACTATATAAAATTTTTTTGGGCCACTTTGTTGAGGGCACTTCCCCCCCCCCCCTGCTAACACTATCCCTCCTCCCCTGCTTCGAATAAAAGTGAGTGGATTTGTTAATCTCACTGTGTGTTTGTGTTTGTGTGAGTTAGTATGTATGTTCAAGTGTTCAGGGTTTGACAACTGTTAAAAAGATTTTTTTTAATATAATTATAAATGAAAACACGGAAAGACAAATATACCTTGAGGTTGAGTGAGATAACAGGTATACTTAACTGAATTTGGTTATAAGGATGGACGGTGTGCAATATTTCAACATAGGGATCAATTAGGCAAGAAAAAAGGATAGGGACTCAATTAGGGATTTACCCCAAACCACAAGGACGAATCATGTAATTTACTCTTTTTTCTTATTTATTAAAATACATACTTTTTATATAAACATACAGTAATACCTCTATAAATTCATACTCGATAAATTAATAACCTCGATAAAATTAATAATTTGTTCAGTCCCAACTTGGGACCAGTACAAATTTAGCCCTCAATCGATAAAATAATAAGATAATAATTTTTTTGAAACCCCAGTGTATATATATTGGTCCCAACGAAACTATAAATTAATAATTACTAAAAAATTTCATATATATATATATATATATATATATATATATAGTGTAAGGTTGTTTTTAGAACCAAATAAATTGCGAGAACTGCGAGATCATCTTTTTACTCCTAGTAATACACAATATACAACATGACAATGCACAATGGCATTTTTAAAAATATATGTAGTTTAATTTGAAAGATAAAATTAAATTAGGGGCAAAATAGGAAACTAATTTTTTCATAAAAATAGCAGACAAACCCATAAACCGTTTACACCCACCCATTTAATTCAATATTCATCTCTTCCTCTCAAACCCTAACCACCATCTTTACCACCGCCTACCACGATCGATTTCTCCAAATCCTCTGTATCTTCTGTCACAATCTCACGCCGCCGTATCTTCCGTCACAGCATATGTGCCTATCCAAGCTGCCGTATACCACTTACGATGGCCTATCCACTGCAATATAATTCATTGACCGTGGTTTAGATTTGGTGCCTCCATTCACTAAACGTCCATCGTTCTCTACTTTTTTGCTTCAACATGGCTACTAAAAAGAAGATCCTCAAGTCGGCCGATGACCTGTACAAATGATGTAGATTTAAATTTATTGCAAATAAATGATGTTTTGACAGAAGCTCCATGTGCATTTAACGACATTGAAAAAAGGTTATGACGTTATGCATGTGATCGGAGCAGAATATAAGATCATATGTAATATTCTTTCCGGTGAGTATATACTTGTTTTTATAAAATTGTGATACGGGCACATATGGTACAAGTTGTAACATAATGGATTGGGGCGGGGAAAAAAGACAAATGTGTCATGCTGTGTGTCTTATGTGGCCCGGAATCATGAACACACGTTTTATAAGACTAGTCGGATACCCGCACACAGCGGCGGCGATAAGTATAGTTATATGTGTTTGCTTACCCGTTTAGTGAATTCGTTTCACAACACTTCGAATGTATATGTGTTAGTTGTAAGTGTTTGTTTGGGTTACCCGTAACTTTCTCGTAGCTTTCCCGCGACATCATTATTCCCGCATATAGAAATACTCTCGCAATCTCTTACGCGTCAAACACTACCCCAAAAGTATATAATTTTGACGAATCAAGATTATATTGATTGAAATAAATAAAATAAAGGTTAAAGTTGTAAAAATTTGAATTAAAATAAAATAAACCCATTAAAAATATAAAAACTAAAAACTCATAAAAATATATCCAAATGGATGTTGAATTAAAGAGCATAAAATTTTAAAAAATATGGTGAAATTAGATTATAAAAACAATAAGTAGATAAAAAGATATTTTAATTTAAAAATAAAGATGAATTTTTAGTTGAGAAATGACATATGTCATTTTATAATTGGAGCTCTTTATCTTAATTTTTAGTGGTTAGGAGTTACGTTTGGCTTGGAGTTTGTTAAGAAGTGACACATGTCATCTCATGATTGGAGCTCCTTATCTTAATTTTTTGTTAGAAAAACTCTTTTCATAATAAGCAAGTAAAAAAGTCTGAATTTTTAAACCTTCTAATTTTAAAAGGCCTAAATGCATTATAAAGTAGTATAGATTTTTAGCTAATTTTATTTTTTAACTTCTTATCACTTCAATAATTTAATGAAGGCAATTAGGCAAACACATGTGCACATATAGCAACACTTGAATTTTGGATCCGATAATTTGGTTTTAAATATGAAGAAAGTTGCTTACTTTGCTGATGGATATTAGTTTTTATCTTCTATGTATTTCATTTTGTTGGTTTTTTATAAAAAGAAAATTCTAAATTTTTTTTTGTTGAATTTTGTAGAAAGATTAAATTAATGAGATTGTTAAAAAAAGAAACGAGATGAACACATATTAAAACACTATTGGTCCTCAATACAGTAGTTGTTATTTTCTATTTACAAAAAAGTATAGTTTTTGAAATGCATATGCGTTTTTGAAGTTTCTAGTGCATTTGATGCCTATTGTGCATATGTGTTTTGGCTAAGAATGTACATGTGCAGTTTATTTATATATTTCGATGAACGTAAATACTGTGAATATGTGTTATGTTAATTTCTATGATTAAAAATTCGTTTACATCACTTGATATAATTTGATGGTGGCAGGTTACTTGATGTGTGGCCGTTGGCACAGAATTGTATCAATTAAGATAAGCGAGACGATAAAAACACATGTGCACAAGGATTAAAAACACATATGTAAATATCATAGGTTCTTGAACCAGGCGAGGAATACATGCGCACGCCAAAAAGATGAACCAACTATCAAAGATATTGTATTATGCACATATGAATGCTTCATATATTTTTAATAAAACATGTTTATGTAATATTTTTAATAAAGTTTTGTTGGTTGTATAAAGTTGCATAAATTTAACAATAAAGTTTTGTTGTTTGTATGCATATTTATGTAAGCTACATGTGCAAATACAATAAACGAAAAATACAATTGTCACATAATGCAAAACACATGTGCACATAATGTTTTTTTTTAACATGAAAAAAAAAAAAAAAAAAAGAATTTAGGGAACTAAAAAAACGTTTTTTGTAAAAAAAAATCTAAAATAAAATAAAAATGTATTTTTACCATTATACCCTTTTGAATTACATAATAAAATTTAATATCCAAAAAAACCTGATTGGTTGATGCTAGTTCTCGCAATTTATTTGGTTCTGAAAATAACCTCACCCTATATATATATATATATATATATATATATATATAAAGGCCATAAGTAATTGGAACTTGTACAAATTCATATAATTCAATTAAGGTTATACGTAACTTGAACTTGTCCCAACGAAACTAACTTTTTACTTATTTATAAACAATGAACTTGACAAATTCAATTAATTTGTGAATGTGAATTCATAAAGTGATAATCAGAACTTATTTTTTTAATTTATTTTTCATCTCTAACTAGTATACTTTTTTAACTAGTATATTTGATTTGTGAATTTAAAGATCATATGCAAAACCTCTTTAAATTAATAAATTATTAATTTATTGATATAATAATATCTCGCTAAATTAATAAAATATCCCGGTCCCAACACCATTAATTTATAGAGGTTTTACTGTATTCCACTAAATAACTCACACTCACTCACAAACCAAATAATAATAATAAAATATTATAAGGAGACCCAGTTTTTCACGGTTCACGAAGGTGAACATTTCACCTTTCGTCTCTTCTTTTTTTCCTTGTCGTCGTGACACAAAAGTCACCCCAACCCTTGTTGCCGCGTGAAGTGGCCTTGCCAATTCCTCACCTTCATGCATTGGGAGCGGCTTTAAAATGTTTTGTTAGAAGCTGAACTTAATGACCGTGAAGTTTTCATTTGGTCTATTTGCACGCAATTTCAAACAAAATTCAGAACAAATAAATGTTGTTAAAATACTTCGCCGCAACGTGCGATAACCCAAATTCTCGTTTCACACACATATATATGGACTAAAAGAGATGAATTTGTTTTAATCATGTGAGAGAGTGAAAGTGTAGATATAAGATAGGATTATCTAAACAAAAC
Source organism: Chrysanthemum makinoi (assembly GCA_910596185.1). Classification (NCBI taxonomy): domain Eukaryota; kingdom Viridiplantae; phylum Streptophyta; class Magnoliopsida; order Asterales; family Asteraceae; genus Chrysanthemum; species Chrysanthemum makinoi. The sequence continues at coordinate 280,972,348 of OU343225.1, read as the reverse complement.
TCACAATATTCTAAAAAGAAAAAAAAAAAGCTATCGCGAATAATAATATACATTCAAAAGTGAGGGCTCTTTTGTCCGTTCACATATTTGAATTATAGTTTTAGCAAATATGTCACGAAATTGAATCAAATTGAAAATAAGTAATCATGTCATATATATCCAAATTTCCCTAACTTAATTACTGGCTCTTGACCTCTCCAGCAATCATCAAATAAAAATGTAAAATACAATTAAAAATAACAAAACCACATGCAACTGAATGACCACGTTCCAGCAAGTGGTTTGCTTTGTCTTTCATTTATTTTTAAGACTAGCAGGGTACCCGCGCGTTGCAGGTACCCTATAATCAAATTTTTTGACAAATCAATATTTTCTGAATGTTTTTCGTAATAATAACTTTACGCATGGCGATAATTTTATAAAATAACTATATCGCATACTATTTCATATTAAACTATCAAGTACATGCATCACGATGCAATTACGATGCGAAAACGGTAGTCATTAGTATTACAAGATTGTGATGATTGACGATGAAAATCAGTATATGTTATGAAATATTTGTCGCAATATTATACAACGTGTTAAATCTAAGAAAGTATAAATTAAATCTTGCAATATATGATTAATAAATCTCTATATAGCATTGCTTATATAAATTAAGGTATTCAAAACTTACACATTTTCATAAATTTTTGTACGTTGATATGTATGATTTTTTTATCGAATTTATTAGTAAGATGAATAGGATTTCACTAAAGTGGTACAAAAAAAACATACATAAATGATAAATATTTTTTGAATATGCAATTTTTAAATTTTTTAAGTGTCTATAACCAAACAAAATTTGGTATTAATGGAAGAAATTATCTTCCTTCATTATATGTAGTATAGATAAGAAAGACTTTTGATAGATATCAAATTATTTGTAGACACTCTTAAGTGTATAAAAACCTTTCAATCTATGTCTACTTCTAATGTGTACAAATTTATAAGTGTGAAGAAATATAAAGAAATCAATAGATTTTTCACACTTATATCGTATTGAAAGTTGTTCGCACTTATTAGTATATACAACCAAAAACTTTCTTCGCCTTAAAAGTGTAGAGATGCAATTTGACAATCATACATTTGAAGCAAGGGTAGCGTTTCTTTATGCAATTATAGCGTGAAGAAATCGAGTGTGACGAATTATAATTGACACTTGCGAGGGTTAACAAATTTATATTTATACACACTCATATGCAAAAGCTTATTTTCTCTAAAATTTGATGTGTGAAAACGTGATCATATATCATGCTTATAAGCATTGTAATTTTTATAACTTCAAAAGTTTTTACAAGAAAAAAACATACTTTTTGAAAACATGTAAAAAAAATATAATATTATAAATTTGTAAACTAATTGTATGGCCAGTGCAAGATTACACAAATGAATTACTATCAAAAGTTCGAAACACAAACTACTCTTGAATAATTTGTTAAAGCTATTTAGTTTTTGTTAAAAAAATTGTTTAATTTATAGTAATCAACGAGTGTGGAAACCCGCGCGATGCAGCGGGATTGCTTTTGTAGACGTGAATTTGGATAGGGACTATTTTTGCTAAATTGCTATAGATACCAATTAATTCTACAGGACTTACTTCGCAGCAACACTTAAACCTTAGGGACTATTTGTGCCAAATTGCTATAGATATCAATTAATGCTAAAAGACGTATTTTGCAACGACACCTAAACCTTAGGGGCTATTTTTGCCAACTTGCGAAAGTTTTCATTTAATGTTCCGCAAATGAGCTTTTGACACTTGGCGTGTGAGGAAATCATGTCTTGCTCTATAGTATATACGAGTGTGGAAACCCGCGCGATGCAGCGGGATTGCTTTTGTAGACGTGAATTTGGATAGGGACTATTTTTGCCAAATTGCTATAGATACCAATTAATTCAACAGGACTTACTTCGCAGCAACACTTAAACCTTAGGGACTATTTGTGCCAAATTGCTATAGATATCAATTAATGCTAAAAGACGTATTTTGCAACGACACATAAACCTTAGGGGCTATTTTTGCCAACTTGCGAAAGTTTTCATTTAATGTTCCGCAAATGAGCTTTTGATACGGCGTGTGAGGAAATCATGTCTTGCTCTATAGTATATATAATAATTTTGATAAGATTAGTAAAATAACATAAAATAAAAAAATAACTACTTTTCCGTTGAAGTATTACGAATCTTTAATTTCGGCACAAATTATGGGGAAACTTTAATAAGTCAAATAATAATGATTTGTACTTCCTAAAATACTCATTTACCATATCTTAAACATATTCTTAATTATAAATATACCTACAATGTTTAACTAAAAAAGGACCACACACACCACAACTAATCTTCAGTGACTCCACCATCCCTCCACACCCCGCCATCATATCTGGAGCCTTCATCTACCTTCAACCACCACGGATCTGCCACCCCTACATCATATCACTTCCCTCCACCATAAATAAGTGACTACTACCATAAACACATCACAAAATCCACTCATCGCATACTCACATGCTTTAACCGATAACCACCAAAGATTCACATGCAAGATCAACTCATCTTATCTCTCCCTCATGATGAAGATTTCAGAACCGACTTATAATAAGAAAATGTTCAGTCACATATCTCTTATTTAATGTAGGTTACAAGCGATTCACAGATTATGTAACTTTCATAGAGAGATGAAAATAATGGTGGTGTTTTTTTTTTGTTAGCGTGTGTTAGGTTTTTATACTCTTTAGGTTTGGATGGATCGTAGTGGCCTGGTGCTCGGCTTGTTATGATGGTGGGCTGTAGATGACGATTCTCCTCAAAGAATTAAAAAATATTTGTGTTTGAAATATGAAATGGTATGTGTGGATTTATATGGCAGATGCGGTTACACATATTTAATAATCATTATTGTTCTTTAGCAGTTATATATTTTTAATAATTATTTGTGTGTATGCAAGAAACCATAGTTGTCAGGATCCCGATCCTGATCTTACGATTTTACGATACTGCAAAGCAAAAACGATCCGGATCCTACATAGGATCTTTACAGGCTTAAGATCTTATAGGATCCCGATCTTTACCATACGATCTTACGATCTAATCCGATTCGATCTTACTTTTATCGAATTACGAACTAAAAAACTACAAATTTATGGGTTGTTTGTTTGTAGAATTCAAAAACAATATGTTAATCTTTTTAAATATTCTATAATCATAATTTAGGACAACATTTATATGAAACATTCATAGTATTTTATGGTTATAATGTATTAGAATTTGTAGATTTGTATAAAATTACATAAACTATTAAGAAATAACATTAGAGTAGGATCTTAAGATCCCGATCCGATCTTACGATCACGATCTTGCAAAAACGAAAACGATCCTGGGTAGGATCCCGATCTTGACAACCTTGCAAGAAACTATTTGATCACGTATGACCCTCCTGGCACCAATACGGGTCAGACGCGGACTAAGCACGACTATGTAATACTCCCGGCACCCATATGGTTCGGTCGCGGACCAAATACTGTCCCCGGCAATGGCCACTAAGCCTTTCCGCAGACAGTAGACGCGTCCGAAGAGGAACACAACCGCGTCCAACGTAAAAGGTAGGGAATCTCGCTCAGACTCAATATACTGCAACCTGCAGTCCCCAAAAAGGGAAAGCGGGACAACTCCCGCCCAAAAGCGTCGCTATCACAGCAACGCTACAAGCTCTCTGGAGTTGACCTACGTCACTCCCCGCTCCCAAGCTGTCGTTCTCATGGCCCGTGATCTTGAGAACACGACAGAAATGTCAACCATATAAATAGAGGCCTCGCCACTATTCAAACGGTAACACATACATACTTTCTCTCTCTAGAACCAACTTTATCTCTCTAAAACTATCACTTACTCTCACGCCGGAGGTTGACCGCGGAACCCCGTTTCGCGGTGAGACTAACGGTGTTGTTTTCTTAGCAGCTAGCAATCAAGAACCTCACTTAATACAAGATCTATTTCTTGGGAAGTTAGCATACACTAATCTTCGTCAAGGGAGCGCCCAGAATTGTATTAACAAGTTGGCGCCATCCGTGGGACCAGTGACATAACTGCGTTTCCCTTTTGCATAAAAAAAACTCTAATGAGCAATTTGGCAGAAAACCCTTCCCCGTCACCTGAGCCGTCAACGGTCAGAAACACGGGAGGGAATGAGAAAGTGCAAGACATAGAACAATACCGCCCTAATACCGTGACAGACGCGTCAATAAGGGAGTTCTGCGAAAGGCACTACCATCAGATCTTGCCCTTCATGGCAGAAAAGGTCCATCAGGAAAAACTGGACCGGGTCAAAACCCGTCTGGATTTCGACGATGATGCTAGAAATGAGAGATCTCGAGAACACGCCCGGAATACCCGCCCAACATCTGAAAGAAATGGGGCACCTAAAAGGAGGCGCGAATCCAGCCCTAGTGCCAGGTCAGACCCGTCGGAATATTCCAGGTCGCAAAGTGTCTTCTCGAGACTCAGCAGTCGAAACGATGAAGGTCCTAGAGAAAAGAACCGGTGGGAAGCCAAGAGGCCGTGACCGGATGTATTCTCAAGACTAGAAAAGGAACGTCCGCATGTGTCCACGAGACTTGGTGACCAAAAACCAACCAGACTCCAGTCAAAGGTCACTTCCCGTAGGCGACGCAAAAGAGAAGCAGAAAAGCGAAGTAAACGGGACATGACCGAAAAGGGTTCGACCGATAGACACCAACGAAGCCGAAGTGCTACCCACGGCAGTGCTTCCCACTCGAAGTCAGGCAGAGGAGAAACATACCACTCGTGCCGCAGTAGAACCAGGGAAGTGTCTCCCCCGGAAAGCGAGGAAAGCACTGGAGGACATTGGAAGTCCACCCCGAAAAGCAAGAAACGGGAATCTGATGACCTCTACTCCCCGTATGACGTGGCTGACACAGACCCCTTTACCCGTCGTATACGGAATTTTGAGTTCCCGGAAAGAACAAGAATGTCAGCTCACATTAGAACGTACGATGGGACAGGAGATCCGGAGGATCATCTGAAGATCTTCCAGACCGCGGCCAAAGTGGAAAGATGGGCCATGCCCACATGGTGCCACATGTTCAACTCCACCCTTGTTGGACACGCCCGCGGTTGGTTTGATGAGCTGCATCCGGAGAGCATTGACAGCTTTGAGGAGTTGAGATCGAGTTTTCTCTCATACTTCCTACAGCAGAAGAAGTATACGAAAGATCCTGTTGAATTACACCACATAAAGCAGCGAGAAGGGGAGTCCACAGAGGCGTTCGTGGAACGCTTCAAGACAGAGAGCATGTATGTGAAGGGAGCTCCAGAGTGCATGAGAGTGTCTGGCTTTATGCACGGGATAACAAACCCGGAACTAATCAAAAGGCTCAATGACAACATCCCCCAGTCGCAGGATGAAATGTGGAAGGTCGTGAAAGCATTCCTCAGAGGTGAGGTAGCCGCGGCCAACCAGTCAAAGAAGAAACACTCCCAGTGGAAGAACCAGGATGGAGGACAGAAAAACATCCAGATCTTTGAAAGAAAAGGGGAGTTCAAGACCCGCCCAAGGCCGGAGAGGAAAAGGGGGGATAGGTTCACCCCCCTCACGAAGACGCCGAAAGAAATCCTGGCCATGGATACAGTCAAATTCACAGCTCCTCCGCCAATGTCCAGCCCAGCCGAGTCTAGGAATAAAGACAAGTACTGCGACTTTCACAGAGAAAAGGGGCACAACACGGACGAATGCTATCAGTTGAAAAAACAGATAGAATAGGCAGTCAGGTCTGGACAACTCGCACATCTGGTCAAAGAGATCAAGAATGGGGCGCAAAAGAATGGTGGCCCCAAGGGCGGAAAGAAAGACACCGCGACCAAGGACAAATCTCACGCCATATACACGGTCAACACCTGGCAACGGTCGGTCAAACCCAAACGGGGTCCGGAAGCGGTCCTGAACATGGAAATATCTTTTCCCCCCATATCCGGGGATGACTGGGATGATCATCCGCTGATGATCAAGGCAGACATAGAGGGTTGCATGGTCCACAGGATGTATGTGGACAACGGAAGTGCTTCAGAAGTCATGTACGAACATTGCTTTAACAAGCTAAGCCCAGACATCCGCAAAAGACTAACTCCTGCTACATCACCACTGTTGGGTTTTGATGAGTGTCTAAATACTCATCATTTTTGTACAATATAAACTGCAAAAACATCTGAAAACACTCTAAAATGCTTTAAAATGATAAATATATCACAAATCAGTGTTTTATGTGTTTTAAATGCAAACTTATCAAAATCAGATGAAAAACGTATCAAATTTGCAAAAATGGCAGTTTTAGTCCCCCAAGTTTCAAAATTTGTCAAAAACAGTCCCTGGTATATCAAAATAAAGAAAAATGTCATTTAAGGTCCATGGGATTCAAAAGTTGTCAAAACAAACCCTTGAAATGTAAAATTTGCAAAATTACAACTTTGGTCCCTCAAGTTTGAAAATTGTCAAAAATGGTCCTTGGAATTTGGAAAATGTCAACTTTAGTCCTTGTACTTTTGGAACTTGTCATTTTCAGTCCTTGGAGAAACTTTTCAGAATTGGCAGCCTAGGTCCTTGAAGTTTCAGAATGTACACAATTGGCCCCTATAGTTATTAATCCTTTTTAAACCTTTTTGGCCTGCCTTTCCCCTTTGGACCCCCTGTCACAATACCTTTTGAACCCCCCTTTGTTACTAATACCTGGTCAGTCAAACCCAAACCCACTTGGCGCCCTTTTTCTTCCCCTTCACCTGCTCTCTGAAATCACTCAACATATACATTCCCCCTCCTCTACATATCTCACTCCCTTGTCCCCTCCTCCTCAACACAAAACAAAAGCCATTTAATGTATCCCTACTCCCACACTCAAGTCCTCCACCTGTCAAAAACCAACTTTGGCGCCAAAATGATCAAACGGCCAAAATTGGCTCAAAGCATCCAAGGGTCTGAAATAAAGGTGGGAAATGCTAAAGTCAAGTGGAGAAGCAGTTTGGAAGTATAAAAAGAGCAGAGGAAGGCTTGGTGGCAGGAGATTATTTAGCTCAAAATTTTCCTTATGTCGTTTTTATAATTAATGTATTAGTTTAATTTTAAAGCTGTAAGTTTTGTTTCCAAGTGCTAAACTCAAGTTATCTTTGCAGTATAATTAAGTTTTAATCATTAATTCCAAGGTTTATCTAGTTTCATATCTTTTGCATAACTGTTGAAAACTTCCATTTCAAAGTGTGACAAACAAGCTTTTCTTAGTTTATCTTTGGGCTTCAACAAGCTTATATGAGCCTATTATAACTTTTTGTAAGTTTGCAATCAAGTTTCAATCAAGTTTGGATGTTGGTCAATAAAAGTCAACCTGAGGCTCAAATTGGAATGGAAGCTGAATTTGGGTGATGCAGATGTTGATATGGGTTGGAATAGAGTAGATTAGATTAGTGTAGTGGATCTTTGGGTTTGGTTTTAAGCCTGCAATCAGCTGAGCATTTGTGAGTGTTCATGTTATTTTCAGTTTTATTTGCACATTTTGCTTGTACATGTATCTGTGGTCACTTTTGGTTTTAATGTGTTTATTTATGTGTATTTAGGGTAGTTAAGCTTATTTGGATCAATGGTTTAAATCAGTTCATTAGTTTGTGTGTTTAAAACTGCTAATCATTAGTTTAAAGAGGTGTTTGGATGTGACTGCATATCTGTCTTCAAGGCTTATGCAGAAGTAGGTTTCTATTGTTTCATGCTTGTTTAGTCCTAATTGACTCATTTGAGTCTTAATCTTGTGCCTGCTAAGCTCTAAAGTCAAATTTGCATCTTTTCTGTCTTGACAGTCCACTGTTGGAAATTTTGCAAGATCAAAAGTTAGTTTTGTGTTTAGAAATCTTAAACATAGCTTTCATTAGTATTATTTCATCAAGTATTATCATTATCAGTCCTACAATCAAGATCAAAAACCAAAATAGTCAACTTTTCAGTTTCTTCAAAAAGTCAACTTGCCAAAACTCAGTGTTGAGCCCAAATAGGAAGAATTTTCTTGAGCTCATTTCTGAGCCAAATCAAGAGAAACTTGTGGCTCTTAAAAGTTCAACTGCTCTAGTTTCTTGTTGTTATTTTTTTATAATTTTGTCAATTTTTCTTAAGCCTCATAAGATCTTGTCAAAATGGGTCCAAGTACCCTGTGCAGAGCACAGTGGCCTGCACAGGTTTGTGCAGATTTTGCATAGCTTGTTTGAAGCTTAGTTTAGCTCCTCTAGGTCTGATTCTTGGTGTACAAGCTCCCACCCAGGCCTTCTTTAGAATCCAACTCTTGTTTTCCTGTTCTCAGCTTATTTGATTGCTTATTTTTCCCCTGCAAGATGGCCCTGAAACTGTTTTTAGACTATAAGCTCAATTCATCAAACCTATTGAGCTTGTGATCCAGAGGGTTAGGCTTGTTTAAACTTGTTCCATTCTAGTTCTCTTAGCTTATTGTAGCTTCCATATCTGTTGGGTAGCTTTTGGTGCCCATTTGCTTATTCAAGTGCTTATTTTATAAGCACTTTGATCATCAGTTTCATATTCTTGCACTTAACCCCATGTTTTTCCATTTTTCATAGCTTCCTAATATTATTTTAGAGTTTTCCTGAAATTTTCAGATTTTTCCAAGGTGTTTAGCTATTTTTCTTAATTTAAAATAGTTTTTAAGCATTTTTAATTAGTATTTAATACAAATAATTAAGAAAAGCTTCTAAAAAATAAGTTTTCATTTTTCCTAGGTTAAGATAAATATAAAAGTCATAAAAAGTATTTTTTCATAATTTTCTTAGTTTAAAAAGTATTTTCTAGCATTTTAATTAGTTTTTAATAGTTTTAAATTAGTAATAAATATATAAAAAGTCTAAAAAATATATTTTCTGTTTTAAAATTAGTTTTATCATATTTTATATTTTTCTAAGTCTTAATCTTATTTTTCTAATCTTATTTCATATTTTCTTTTATTTTAGAGTATTATTAAATAGTTTAAAATAGTTTTTAATTAATAATAATTAGAATAATAGTGTTAAAAATAATTTTCCTTTTCTAATAATTTTCTAATATAATTAGTATTGTAAAAATGTATTTTCTATATTCGTAGGTATTTTCCTTCTTTAGTTTCACTTTTTATTTCGTACGTTACGTAGTTTTTAATTTAAACGTACGTCTTAGGTTTTAAACGTTCATCACTTTAAATATAGTGATAGCGTTTATTTAATATCTTTTATCTTTTTAATTTTCTTAATTTGTATTTAAGTCGCTTTATTTTATAACCTTTTTCAGTAGTGTAATTATCTTATCCTAATCCTTTCTGATCACTATCATTAGTGATCATTCTATCGTCTGATCAAGTGTTTTACACACCATTGAGTCTCCGTGGGACTTAACGACCCGGGAATTCACTGTATTCTCCTGGACTTCATTGCATTTGTGTCTGAGCAGTTTTAAGTCTGTTACGGTCAGCCATTCACAAGTGGCTGGCTTGTGTGATTAGACTTGACGGTTCAGCGCGGATCAAATTTTGGCGCCGCTGCCGGGGAGGCTTTAGCGTGTGTTTGAGCCTTTTTCAGACCCATTCTTGCACATATACCGCCATTTGTAAAAAGTTTTTATCATCCTTTGTTTTTATCATCATGTTTTTCAAAAATACCAAAAATATTCCTCTTTACCCTCTTACCTTTTTGATTCTTCATTTCTTACCCTCTGTTAACCTTTGATTCTTTCTATGTCTTATCCTCACCCTCTTGGTTGTCAATGGTGTGGTGGTCCTTATAATGGTGGCAATTGCCCCAGTTGTAGCGTGGTGGAATCAGGAAACGGGTCTGTCTATAACCAAGATCCCTATTCCTACCATGACACGACTGATTTATTCCATCAGCTGCCACACTGTGAGACTCAGCAGTTTTACTGTTGTGAGTACTGTGGTGATTCACATTCCAGTTCTGATTGTCAATCGGGAAACACGCTTGTCTATGAGCAAGTTCCTGATAACAGTTATGACTACAACACATACCACTCACAACCACATCAGTTCTACTGTTGTGAGTATTGTGGAGGTCCTCACTCTAGCTCGGATTGTCAAACAAGGAATCCATTTCCTTGTAACAATTACGACTCTTCGTATCAAGACCAACCTCCACAGTACCAAATGATTCAAGCAACTCCTCATGAAACTACGACAGACCTTCTACTGAAGACTCTGGAGTTATTGAAAGAACTTAAGGAGGAGTCGGCTATGTCGTCCCAAAATAATCCAAAATCCATGGAAGCTTTGTTAGCCGAAGAGCGGGCTGCTAAATTAGATTCCCAGATTGCCATTGAAAACACTGTTAGGGAATCAATTAGAATACAAAAAGCATTCAAATCTAGCTCTCGATTCCGTTTCATTCCTGATGATGATGATGATGATGTTACCCTTGATATTAGTGAATTATGTACAGATTCATCAAGTTCATCAGTTGAAACTCCTTCCATGAAAAGTCAGGGAGAAAAGACTATGATGGAATTACTAGCGGAAGAACAAATGGGAAGTATAAAACATATGTATGCTAGTCCGTCTAAACTCCCTCAGTCTGTTGTTATCACACCCGAAATTCCCACTCACTCTCTAAACATGGGGGATGAGCTTCTTAGCACTATTCCAGAAATGGACTCGTCTAGTGTTGAGAACCTTGTCTCAATCCCAAGAGAGTCACAGGGAATTCTCGAGCATCTGTGTGATATCTCTTTCCCTCTTGAGTGTTCAAATGATCATCTTGAGACTTTCTCCGATTTTAGCGATGATTGTAAATCTTATGGAGACATCGAGTATGTTGAGGCATCACTCCCACAGTCTGATCCTCTTCTTGAGGAGTTCACCGATGAACTCTCTCACATCACTCCACTTTCATCGGAAAGTGACGATGATCTCTTTGATTTCGAAGCCGATCTTGGAGAAACCAGAAATCTCCTATATAATGATCATCCACTCATTTCTTATCCCATTTCCGACTCTTCCATTCCTTCTCTCACTCCAGATGAGGAAGATGACAACTTTTGGAAGGAGGTCGATGATTTTCTTAGTGATGAGTCGATTCCAACAGGAATTGACAATATTTACTTTGATTCGGAGGGAGACATCCTTTTTCTTGAAAATCTGTTGATTGAAGAATCGTCTCCAGCTCTCCCTCCCGGTAATTTTGTTACCAATCACCATACAAGCTTCAAGTTTAAGCTTAAAAATGTCAAAAATGGTGATTTGCTTCTTTCTGATGAGGAATGGACATGCATTGTGATGCACATATTTATTCCATTCTTCACAAATGGTGTGGTTGCTCTTTCCCTTTTCTCCTTCGGGAATGAGGACACTATTTTTGATCCCGGCATTTTCATTTATCATTTTTGAGCCGGTTCTCTGTATATCTCGTCGGTGTGGAACTTTCACGTACTTCAATGTTTATCCAAATATCTTGAATGAAAGTCCGATGGAGATTGTTTTCCACTTTGCTTCCCCATGAACCAATGAATTCGGGGTCGAGTCAAGCTAGCGACTCGGAAACCAAAAACAGTAGCACACACCATATGGGTTTTCACCCATATTTCTGTCTTCTTTCTCTGTTCTACCACCCTAGTGTGGGGGGGGGGGGGGTTGCCCCACATGTTGTGTATATAAGTTTCTAAAAAAAAAAAAAAAAAAAAAATTTAAATAATGGCCGTAATATTTCCCTTTTACGTTCTTTGTTTCGGCATAACCGCCGGTACTTTGAATATTGAGGGCAATATTCATTTCTAAGTGTGGGGGGGAATTCTCACGAATTTCATATATTATCTACCCAATTCCCCCGTTTTTGGCCAAAATTTTTGGAGTAAGTGTTTTGCACTTACTCATTTGGTTATCAGTCCGCCATGTTTGATAAACAAAAGGATTGGCTAATCCAGGAGCAAACGGCTCTTGGTAAAGATTTCTCAAATCCGTTTATATGGCTTGCAATTTGCCCAAAATTGTATGGTTCTCAACTCACCATATCCTAAAAAGTGAAGAGTTGGCTAGCCCGCAAGGTTATGGCTTGTGGTAAAGGCGGTGGAAAATCCATAATTGGTATTCACTCACCAAAGATAATCCTGATAATTTATCTAAGAGTTGGCTAGTCCAGAAGGGTACGGCTTCTGGTAAAGACACATCAAATCCGTTATATGGTTTATGATTTGCCAATAAATCATTTGGTTATCGTTGTACCAAGGTTCTTACTTGAATCAAAACAATTGGCTACTCCAGAAGTGATGGATTTTGGTAAAGAGATAAAATCCATCAAGTTTTCTCAAATCATTGCTAGGGACTAGCAATATCTTAGTGTGGGGGATTGATGAGTGTCTAAATACTCATCATTTTTGTACAATATAAACTGCAAAAACATCTGAAAACACTCTAAAATGCTTTAAAATGATAAATATATCACAAATCAGTGTTTTATGTGTTTTAAATGCAAACTTATCAAAATCAGATGAAAAACGTATCAAATTTGCAAAAATGGCAGTTTTAGTCCCCCAAGTTTCAAAATTTGTCAAAAACAGTCCCTGGTATATCAAAATAAAGAAAAATGTCATTTAAGGTCCATGGGATTCAAAAGTTGTCAAAACAAACCCTTGAAATGTAAAATTTGCAAAATTACAACTTTGGTCCCTCAAGTTTGAAAATTGTCAAAAATGGTCCTTGGAATTTGGAAAATGTCAACTTTAGTCCTTGTACTTTTGGAACTTGTCATTTTCAGTCCTTGGAGAAACTTTTCAGAATTGGCAGCCTAGGTCCTTGAAGTTTCAGAATGTACACAATTGGCCCCTATAGTTATTAATCCTTTTTAAACCTTTTTGGCCTGCCTTTCCCCTTTGGACCCCCTGTCACAATACCTTTTGAACCCCCCTTTGTTACTAATACCTGGTCAGTCAAACCCAAACCCACTTGGCGCCCTTTTTCTTCCCCTTCACCTGCTCTCTGAAATCACTCAACATATACATTCCCCCTCCTCTCCATATCTCACTCCCTTGTCCCCTCCTCCTCAACACAAAACAAAAGCCATTTAATGTATCCCTACTCCCACACTCAAGTCCTCCACCTGTCAAAAACCAACTTTGGCGCCAAAATGATCAAACGGCCAAAATTGGCTCAAAGCATCCAAGGGTCTGAAATAAAGGTGGGAAATGCTAAAGTCAAGTGGAGAAGCAGTTTGGAAGTATAAAAAGAGCAGAGGAAGGCTTGGTGGCAGGAGATTATTTAGCTCAAAATTTTCCTTATGTCGTTTTTATAATTAATGTATTAGTTTAATTTTAAAGCTGTAAGTTTTTGTTTCCAAGTGCTAAACTCAAGTTATCTTTGCAGTATAATTAAGTTCTAATCATTAATTCCAAGGTTTATCTAGTTTCATATCTTTTGCATAACTGTTGAAAACTTCCATTTCAAAGTGTGACAAACAAGCTTTTCTTAGTTTATCTTTGGGCTTCAACAAGCTTATATGAGCCTATTATAACTTTTTGTAAGTTTGCAATCAAGTTTCAATCAAGTTTGGATGTTGGTCAATAAAAGTCAACCTGAGGCTCAAATTGGAATGGAAGCTGAATTTGGGTGATGCAGATGTTGATATGGGTTGGAATAGAGTAGATTAGATTAGTGTAGTGGATCTTTGGGTTTGGTTTTAAGCCTGCAATCACCGAGCATTTGTGAGTGTTCATGTTATTTTCAGTTTTATTTGCACATTTTGCTTGTACATGTATCTGTGGTCACTTTTGGTTTTAATGTGTTTATTTATGTGTATTTAGGGTAGTTAAGCTTATTTGGATCAATGGTTTAAATCAGTTCATTAGTTTGTGTGTTTAAAACTGCTAATCATTAGTTTAAAGAGGTGTTTGGTTTGGCTGCATATCTGTCTTCAAGGCTTATGCAGAAGTAGGTTTCTATTGTTTCATGCTTGTTTAGTCCTAATTGACTCATTTGAGTCTTAATCTTGTGCCTGCTAAGCTCTAAAGTCAAATTTGCATCTTTTCTGTCTTGACAGTCCACTGTTGGAAATTTTGCAAGATCAAAAGTTAGTTTTGTGTTTAGAAATCTTAAACATAGCTTTCATTAGTATTATTTCATCAAGTATTATCATTATCAGTCCTACAATCAAGATCAAAAACCAAAATAGTCAACTTTTCAGTTTCTTCAAAAAGTCAACTTGCCAAAACTCAGTGTTGAGCCCAAATAGGAAGAATTTTCTTGAGCTCATTTCTGAGCCAAATCAAGAGAAACTTGTGGCTCTTAAAAGTTCAACTGCTCTAGTTTCTTGTTGTTATTTTTTCATAATTTTGTCAATTTTTCTTAAGCCTCATAAGATCTTGTCAAAATGGGTCCAAGTACCCTGTGCAGAGCACAGTGGCCTGCACAGGTTTGAGCAAGTTTTGCATAGCTTGTTTGAAGCTTAGTTTAGCTCCTCTAGGTCTGATTCTTGGTGTACAAGCTCCCACCCAGGCCTTCTTTAGAATCCAACTCTTGTTTTCCTGTTCTCAGCTTATTTGATTGCTTATTTTTTCCCCTGCAAGATGGCCCCAGAAACTGTTTTTAGACTATAAGCTCAATTCATCAAACCTATTGAGCTTGTGATCCAGAGGGTTAGGCTTGTTTAAACTTGTTCCATTCTAGTTCTCTTAGCTTATTGTAGCTTCCATATCTGTTGGGTAGCTTTTGGTGCCCATTTGCTTATTCAAGTGCTTATTTTATAAGCACTTTGATCATCAGTTTCATATTCTTGCACTTAACCCCATGTTTTTCCATTTTTCATAGCTTCCTAATATTATTTTAGAGTTTCCCTGAAATTTTCAGATTTTTCTAAGGTGTTTAGCTATTTTTCTTAATTTAAAATAGTTTTTAAGCATTTTTAATTAGTATTTAATACAAATAATTAAGAAAAGCTTCTAAAAAATAAGTTTTCATTTTTCCTTATGTCGTTTTAATATTCTCATGTTTTACAGTTTATGTTTAAGTTTTCAAATGCTTTGTAATTTCATGTTAGTATAATAAAAACATATTCCCAGTTTCAATTTCAAGTTTTAGTTACATATCAAGTTTATGCAAATTTTGAGCCAAAATCTCAAAATTGGCTTTTGTTGTTTATGGTTGTTGTTTTGAGCTCAATAAGCTTATATAAGCTCTTAGTTGCCTGTTTAAGCCAATGAAACCATTTATAGCTCAGTTTAAAGTTTTAACTCAAAAATTCTCAAAAATACCAAAAAATTAGTGTAAATTCAAAAATCATGGGAATGATGATCAAGAGCTGAAGCAGAGCTGGAATTGAACTGCTATTGGGTTTAGAGCTTCTTGGGAAGCATTAGGTGTGATCTCAGTTCTCAGTTTGCTGTTTTGAGCTTTAACTCATTTTGTAAGGCATTTCTTTAAATTTGGTAGTTCTTAGTTTAAGTGCTTGAATAGTATTAATTTCAGTTCCAATCTATTTTAATATAGCTAATGTAAGTTACTTAATAGATTTCTTAGTATAAATACTTATTTCAGTAACAAAAGCTTCATTGCAGTCACATTAAGGAGTGTTTGGTTTATTTTGTAAAACTGAGTTAGAGGATAAATCTGGGTATAGATGTGTTTGTTCTAGCTCTCTTTGGCCATAAGTAACTCATTTCAAGTTTAGCTTTGCATCTCTAACCTCTCATAGTCAAAATCCTATTTAATCCATCCCTGCAGCTTACTGTTGAGCTTTTTGCAAGATCAAACTTTTGTTTCATGTTTAGATACCATTAAGATAGCTTGTTCTAGTCTTATTTCATCATAATATATCATTATCAATCCTTAAACTGATCCCAAAGTTCATGAAAGTCAACTCTCCATTTTTTTCATCAAAAGTCAAAATTGTCAAAAGCTATTTTGGGCTCATCTGAAGTGATTTTTATTGGACTCATTTTTGAGTCATTTTCTATGAAACTTGTTGTTTTAGAAAGTGTTTCTGGTCTATTTTATCATGGTCATTTTTGCCAAATTTTGTAAATTTTCTTTAAGCCTCAAAAAGGCTTGTCAATATGGTGTTAAATCCCCTGTGCAGGGCATCAAGTCTGCACAGGGTTTGTCCAACTTTTGCAGACCTTGCACAAGTCTCAATTGAGCTTGTCATGGTCTATCCTTTGGCTTAAAGATAGCCACCCAGGTCCCCTTGAGGTTCCCACTTCTGTTTTCCCTTTTTAGCTTATTATGTATCTTGTGCTTAAGTCCAAAAGTAGCTCCTAAATTCTGTTTTAGCTTATATCTCATATAGTCAAATCTGTGCTAGCTTGTGAATCAATGGATTAGGCTTGTTGATTCTTGTTACTTTTGAGTTCCTTTAGCATATCCAAGCTTCTGTTTCAGTGTGGTGGGCATTTGGTAGCTTTTGGCTTATCAAAGTGCTTATTTTTAAGCACTTCCCACATCAGTTGCTTATTCCTCCACATAAGGGCCTGTTTTTCCATTTTTCTCATATTCCTAATATTATTTTAAAGTTTTCCTGAAATTTTCAGATTTTTCCAAGCTTGTTTGCTATTTTTCTTAATTTAAATTAGTTTTTAAGCCTTTTTAATTAGCTTTAAATACAAAAAAATTAAGAAAAGCTTCTAAAAAATAATTTTTCAATTTTCTTAAGTTTAGATAAATATAAGAAGCCTAAAAAGTATTTTTCCATAATTTTCTTAGCTTAATTTGTATTTTCTAGCATTATAATTAGTTTTAAATAGTTTTAAATTAATAATAATTATATAAAAAGTCTAAAAAATATATTTTCAGTTTTAAAATTAGTTTTATCATATTTTAGCTTTTTCTAAATCTTAATTTTATTTTTCTAGTCTTATTTCATATTTTCTTTTATTTTAAAGTATTATTAAATAGTTTAAAATAGTTTTTAATTAATAATAATTAGAATAATAGTGTTAAAAATAATTTTCCTTTTCTAATAATTTTCTAATATAATTAGGATTGTAAAAATGTATTTTCTATATTCGTAGGTATTTTCCTTCTTTAGTTTCACTTTTTATTTCGTACGTTACGTAGTTTTTAATTTAAACGTACGTCTTAGGTTTTAAACGTTCATCACTTTAAATATAGTGATAGCGTTTATTTAATATCTTTTATCTTTTTAATTTTCTTAATTTGTATTTAAGTCGCTTTATTTTATAACCTTTTTCAGTAGTGTAATTATCTTATCCTAATCCTTTCTGATCACTATCATTAGTGATCATTCTATCGTCTGATCAAGTGTTTTACACACCATTGAGTCTCCGTGGGACTTAACGACCCGGGAATTCACTGTATTCTCCTGGACTTCATTGCATTTGTGTCTGAGCAGTTTTAAGTCTGTTACGGTCAGCCATTCACAAGTGGCTGGCTTGTGTGATTAGACTTGACGGTTCAGCGCGGATCAGGTTTCAGTGGAGAACTCTCGTGGCCGTTAGGACAGATCCTCTTAGAAGTTACATTGGGAGACGAAGAGAAATCAGCTAGTGCTTGGATGAACTTCATGGTGGTGCGATCTCCGTCTCCCTACAACGGAATAATCGGACGTCCGGGGATTAGGCTATTAAGGATTGTGCCATCCACGGCGCATGGGATGCTGAAATTTCCTACCTGTGGCTGAGTTGTGACTTTGCACAGTGACAAGGTGGTCCCGGTTGAGTGCAGAATGATCGCGGAACCAGAACCCGGCAGTACAACCACAGAAGTGACAGAAGGAGTCACGGTGGCAATCAATCCCAAATTCCCCGACCAAAGGGTCACCATAGGGGGCGGGTTAAGCGAGAAAGGAAAAAAGAGCCTCTGCGACCTACTAAAGAATAACTTGGACATCTTTGCTTGGGAACCCTCCGACATGACTGGAGTTCCGCTGACAATCGCGGAACACAAACTGAATGTCCGGGACGGTTATGACCCTGTACGACAAAAGAAAAGAGGACAGGCCCCGGAAAGAAACAAAGCAATCAATGAAGATGTTACCAAGCTAGTTGCAGCAGGGATCATGAAAGAGGTACACTACCACGATTGGTTGTCTAACCCCGTGCTCGTCAAAAAGAGTGACGGAAGCTGGAGAATGTGTGTGGACTTCAAGGACTTAAACAAAGCCTGTCCAAAAGATTGCTACCCCTTGCCGGAGATCGACTGGAAGGTCGAATCCCTCTGCGGATACCCATTCAAGTGTTTTCTCGACGCGTACAAAGGGTATCACCAGATACAAATGGCAGCCGGGGACGAGGAAAAGACAGCGTTTCACACAAACCAAGGCATCTTCTGTTATACCAAAATGCCTTTCGGTCTGAAGAACGCTGGTGCCACATACCAAAGGCTCGTAGACAAGGCGTTTGAGAAACAGATTGGAAGAAATTTGGAAGTGTACGTTGACGATCTAGTCATCAAGAGCCATTCAGAGGAAGAAGTACTCAGGGATATGAACGAAACCTTCAAGACCTTAAGGAACATCAATATGAAGCTTAACCCCAAGAAGTGCACATTCGGGGCGGAACAGGGGATGTTTCTGGGTCATGTGGTGAGTAAGGAGGGCATCAGAGCCTGCCCAGACAAGTCTGCGGCCGTAGCTACTCTCAAATCCCCGAAAACCAAAAAGGAAGTGCAGTCTCTGAATGGAAAATTAGCCAGTCTCAGCCGATTCATGTCCAAGTCAGCGGAAAGGTCCCTTCCATTCTTCAAGACGCTAAAGAAGTGCATCAAAAAGAGCGACTTCTACTGGACATCGGACGCGGAGCTAGCGTTCAAAGAAATGAAGCAGCACATTGCCAACCTGCCAATGGTCATCGCTCCACACCCAAAGGAGGAGTTGATCATGTATTTAGCCGATTTCCAAGAAGCTGTAAGTGCGGTTTTGTTAGCACAAAGGGAGTTGAGGCAACAGCCAGTATACTTCGTTAGCCGCGCTCTAAAAGGCCCGGAAGTGAATTACACTCCAATTGAGAAGCTTGTCCTGGCACTAGTATATGCGTCCCGTAGGTTGCGGCGATACTTCCAAGCACATCCAGTAGCGGTCATCACAGACCAGCCACTGAAGCAAGTCTTGACCAAGACAGAAAAGAGTGGGAGAATGGCCGGATGGGCAATAGAGTTGGACGAGCATGACATCACTTTCCGACCCCGGACAACCATAAAGGGACAGGTTCTAGTGGACTTCATTGCTGAGATCCCAGAGGAAGAAATCCTTGACAAGAAGAAGGACCAGCAACAATACTCGGAGCCGTGGAAACTATTCACGGACGGATCCTCGTGTATGGAAGGGTCCGGAGCAGGTTTGATCCTGACAAACCCGGAAGGGCAAGAATTGACCTACGCCCTCCGCTTCGAGTTTGAGGCCTCCAACAACGAAGCTGAGTACGAAGCACTCATCACAGGACTAAGGATCGCTGAACAAATGCGGGTAAAAGACTTATCAGCAAATGTTGACTCTCGTCTCGTGTCAAATCAGATAAACGGATCATACGAAGCAAAGGAGGAAAGCATGGCGCGCTACTTGGCAAAGGCCAAAGCATTGATTGAAGGGTTCCGGACGTTCTCCATCAGACAGATTCCCCGGAGCCAAAACAAACAAGCAGACGCGCTAAGTAAAATTGCATCCACCAGCTTTGCTCACCTGACAAGACAGGTCCTTGTGGAAGTCTTGAAAGAAAAATCCATCGAAGAAAAGGAGGTGCTGGCAATTGTGGAAGATGACGGGGATACGTGGATGACACCCCTGATCGAGTACCTGAGGGATGAAATACTACCGGCGGACGACAACAAGGCAAGAAAGCTGCGGATCAAGGCAAGGCAGTACGCGTTGAGAGACGGAATCCTGTTCCGAAAGTCTTTTCTAGAACCATGGCTCCGATGTGTAGGCCCCACCCAAGCCAACTACGTGCTGCGAGAGATCCACGAAGGGTCGTGTAGCATGCACTCCGGCCCAAGGGCAGTGGTAGCCAAAGCAATTAGATCCGGATATTACTGGCCGACGATGCACAGGGATGCACGTGAGCTAATTCAGAAGTGCGAAGATTGCCAAGTCCACCGCCCGGTACCAAAGAACCCGCAGCAAAATCTGACCCCAATCACCTCCCCGTGGCCTTTCTACAAGTGGGGTATAGACATCTGCGGACCTTTCCCAGAAGGCCCCGGCAAGGTAAAGTTTATGATCGTCGCAATAGACTACTTCACTAAATGGATCGAAGCCAAACCCTTAGCCTCCATCACAGGAAGGCAAGTGAAGAAGTTTGTTTGGGATAACATAGTCTGCCGCTTCGGCTTGCCGGGAGAAATAATATCGGACAACGGAAAGCAGTTCCGCGACAACCCGTTCAAGGATTGGTGTCAGAAGCTCAACATCAAACAACGGTTTGCGTCAGTAAAGCATCCGCAGGCAAACGGGCTGGTCGAAAGCGCGAACAAAAGTCTGGGAGAAGGCATCAAAGCAAGGCTGGAGAGAGGAAGCAAAGACTGGGTGGAAGAAGTGCCACATGTGCTCTGGGCACACAGAACTATGATCAAAACAAGCAACGGGGAAACCCCATTTTCCCTTACATATGGCACTGAGGCAGTTATCCCGGTCGAGATTGGAATGCCAAGTCTCCGATGCACGGCCGTAAACCAAATCTCCAATGACCAAGAGCTTCGCCTGAATCTGGACATCCTGGAAGAAAAGCGAGAAGCCGCTGCCATTGAAGAAGCACGCAGCAAAGCAAGGATGGAGGGGTACTATAACGCCAAAGTGCGAAGCACGGTCTTCAGGCCCGGAGAATTTTTCTACCGCAGCAACGAAGCTAGTAGAGCGGAAGACACCGGAAAGCTTGGCCCAAAGTGGGAAGGGCCATATGAAGTGATGGAAGCGCTAGGGAATGGAACCTACAAGCTCAGAGGCCCGGATGGGAAGATACTCCCTAGAACATGGAACATCCGCAACTTGAAGAAATGTTACATCTAAGAGTAAGTAGGTTTTCCCCGCCTCTTGTAAGTTGATCACGGATCAGGTCCGGACAACAGGGGAACGTTAAGTTTTCATGTTTCTTATTTCTATTGTAATGTTTTCTAAGTAATGAAACGTAGATGCCTGGCCCGCTCTACAAATTTTCCAAAATAAAGATTCAATCACATTTTTTACATCTTTTGCATAATTCTCACATCCGCGATAAACAATGTCGCGCGTAAAGGACGAGCAACCTCAAAATTGACTCAGGCATATAAGTGGTATTGCAAGCCCATTGACCATTCTTTATTACCCCCGGACTCCCCAAGTACGGCCAAGGGTACAACTCAAAGCCCGGATCAACCAACTCCGGCAAACAAATAAAAGAATATGTGTACGATCAATTCAAATATTCACATTAAGTACGAAAAATTTCTTTACAAATGCTCGGGGGCATACCCCCGGCTTACAAAAAAGAGGCATCGCGATAACTGCGACCCTAAGAACAAGCCAACAATGTTACCCAAGCTTCACTATGAATTGAAAAGGCGGCATAGTCTAAATGCTGCCCATAAAAAGGGCTACTTCAAGTACCACCAGCGTGATCCCCGGCATGGTCAAGCACACTCGTGTCAAACAAATCATCATGGGCGGACCCTTCCTCTTCTTCTGTCTCGTCTTCCTCGGTAGGACCAGTGATCGTGGCAGAAGGGGTCGTACCAGAGGAAGCAATCACCATGGAAGGTTCCCCAGTAGAAGTAACTTGGTGCTCGACCTCGGAAACAATCAGCTCGGGATTCCAAACATCAAATTTCTTGCCATATACCCGATGCTTCCTCTCCTTGTACGCGGCAAAAGCACGAGGGCGCCTGGTGATGGTTTGAAGCAAAGAATTAGGAAGGGCAACTTCTTCCTCCACCGGGGCATTAAAAAAGAATTGCCCCGAGCCACTTGGTCGTTCCTCTTGCAGCACCAACTGAGACATAAGGAACTCCAAAGAAGAGTCCTTGCACGCCTCTAGGGAATCCATAAGGGGGAAAGGAACATCGCTAAGGCGAATGACAGCCTCGCGATAAACCTCCTTAGCCCGGGGATTGTAGGCCTTGATCTGCTCCAGCTTTAGGCCTTTGGAACCATGAACAATCCCAGCTTCCAAACCCTGCCTTAAACCCTCGGCGATGGCCTTACTAATACAATCCCCCAACCGCGTCTGCAATTCCCCAGATTGCTTAAACGCCATCCACGCCCTGCGGAAACCATGCCCAATCACCCACCGCTTACCTTCAATTGCCATAAGAGTGCTAGGGAATAAATCCTCATCAAAATCACGGTTAAGTTCCGCCAACCGCTGATCTAACTAAGCGAGTTGACCATCATACTCACTGCAGACTCTTCCCTCACACTTCTTTAATTTCTCCTCCAGCAACCCGGCACACTTAACCTGATCCTTAAGCTCATCACAAACAGAGGTAAGTCCGGCAACCTGACCTTTCAACTCTGCATTTTCAACAGTTAAGTTAGCCAGCTGCTCATCTTTGGGCGCAATCGTGCCCTCCAACTGCGCTACACGCTCCCTCAGCATTTTCACTTCCTCCGAATCAGATTCAAGCACGCCAACACGCTCGCGGGGACCCTAGCCTCCGCGGCATCGGACTCCAACACCTGAACTTTCTCCTTAAGTACTGCAATCCTCTTCTCCTTTCTCTCGAGCCTCTTGTTTAACTTGTTGGTCTGGTTAAGCTCAAATTGCAGTCGCAAACGCACCTCGGAGGACATACACGCCTGCTGAACAGTCATCATGTTATACTGCTCAAGCAGGTCCGTGTGGGGCATGTTGCGCAATGTAGACAAGTAACCAGGAGTGGCAAGGTTGTCCAAGATACTCTGGCAAATCCAGGGGTCATTCATCCGGAACTCATTAGTAGGCAACCACTTAGGAACATAAGTATTTTTCGCCTCCGCCGTATCCACGGACAAGGATTCATAGAAGTCATCATCGGATGCCGCAGGGCGGTGACCGGATTGATCCTACAGGGGAGACTCAACCCTAAATGAGCTCTCCTGTTGCATGAGGGGCGGCTCAGAAGGGCCGGACATATCAACATCTAAATTTTCTTGATGGACAGTGGTGGATGTTTTTGAAGCAGAATCCGGATCCCCTGCATAATAACACTTAAGTTATTTTTTCAAAGCAAAAAACAATAAAAATCATCAACATAACGAAGATGCCATACCAGCAGTGGACCCGACATCCTTTGCCGGCACAGAAGTAAACCTCTTCTTTTCCGGTTGCTTGGAAGGAACAACAAGCCTAACTCTCTTCTTCCCAGCTGCCTTATCAGCCTTAGCCGCTTCAACATTACCCACAATAGTCTCTTGGACTAAGGTAATAATATTCTCAGAAGGCTCGATGACACGGCTAGCAATTTCATCCTGGAGCGTCTTCTCCCCCTCTAGTAAAGTACTTTCACCAGACGTCACCTCAAATGGATCGGGCTGATTGATAAAGGCAAACAAAGACATCTCTGCAAGACAAAACAATAAAAACACCGACGTTAGTAAAAGAGACGAGGAAAGGAAAACAGACAATAAGGCGCGGCAAACCCTAAAAAGGAAAACCCACCCTCGGTATCCGAAGCCATAAAGGTAGGTCGCGCCGTAGTATCATCCCAGGCACGGCTAAGCCCAACCACGCAAAGAAAAGGCTCCGGAAACTTCTTAAAAGGAGCACGCATGGTGTCAAGGCGACGCAATAACTCAAGGTCAATGCCGTCATCAGTCGGAGGTGGATCACGGTCAACAGAGACTTTCTCATTCCACGAGATGGCTAAGGGGAAAACGGTCGCATCAACCCGAAAGAAAAACTCCTTCCAATTCTTTACAGAATCCAAAGGAGCGGTGTAACAAACCGGTACAACCAATGACTTAGGACCCTTACGCTTCTCTAGAGTCATCCAACCATCTTTCATCCCAGAGTAATAAAACTTCCTAAATAAGGGCACGGTGGGTGTCCCACCATGAGCGCGGCAAAGGATCTCAAAATGACTAATCCTAGCGGCGGCTAATACAGATAACTGCGACAAATGGATCTGAAAATATTCCAAAACCCTACACAGAAACGCGGAAAGGGGGATCCTAAAGTTGCAGAGTTCAAAGAACCTAGTATATACTCCTATCTTACCCTCAGGGGCATCCTTTATGGTATCATTAGGACCAGGAAGAAGAGGGTGAACAGTCGAAGGGATATGATATTTAGAACAAAAATCACTGAAATCTTTCTGTGATAGCTTACAAGTAAAGTCACTTAGAAGTTTTTTGGCCATGGAACTACAATGAGGGAAGAAAACCTAACCTGATAGAGTAGGAATGCACACACAGAACTTTGTAGACGGTTTTCTTTTTTACTCGCGAAGATGAAATGGCAACAGTAGCCAAGAAGGTAAAAAAGAGGGGTATTTATACTCTCCCAAAAGTAAAACCAACGGGTCAATCGAACGGCCGAAAACACGCCACGTCGCCGGCTCGTAACTAACGGCCCAGATCTGCCTAGATCAACGAACGAGATGGAAGCAGCCAAAACGTCTTGTCAGTCAGAAAATACGCGGTTGAGGGCGGTTCGCGAATCCCAAGGGACAGCTGTAACGCACACCCTTGTCGTAAATGGAAAACACAGTCAGCAGTGACTAAGATTTCCTACGGCACACCCAACCGCGGATACATGGAATAACTTAGTCTAGCAACGCTTGCAATGAGACTAACAAGCACAACTAGACTGGGGGACTTGATCACGTATGACCCTCCTGGCACCAATACGGGTCAGACGCGGACTAAGCACGACTATGTAATATTCCCGGCACCCATATGGTTCGGTCGCGGACCAAATACTGTCCCCGGCAATGGCCACTAAGCCTTTCCGCAGACAGTAGACGCGTCCGAAGAGGAACACAACCGCGTCCAACGTAAAAGGTATGGAATCTCGCTCAGACTCAATATACTGCAACCTGCAGTCCCCAAAAAGGGAAAGCGGGACAACTCCCGCCCAAAAGCGTCGCTATCACAGCAACGCGACAAGCTCTGGAGTTGACCTACATCACTCCCCGCTCCCAAGCTATCGTTCTCATGGCCCGTGATCTTGAGAACACGACAGAAAGGTCAACCATATAAATAGAGGCCTCACCACTATTCAAACGGTAACACATACATACTTTCTCTCTCTAGAACCAACTTTATCTCTCTAAAACTATCACTTACTCTCACGCCGGAGGTTGACCGCGGAACCCCGTTCCGCGGTGAGACTAATGGTGTTGTTTTCTTAGCAGCTAGCAATCAAGAACCTCACTTAATACAAGATCTATTTTCTGGGAAGTTAACATACACTAATCTTCGTCAGGGGAGCGCCCAGAATTGTATTAACACTATTGAAATGGGTTGTTAGAAGTGAATTGAAGACATTTAATTTCCATGTGTATGTATTAATTTTCACACGTTTTATTTGACTGCAATGAAAGCATGATGTATTGTTTGTACATTGCGAATAAAAAACTGCACAACTTTAATGCGGATGAACAATATTGACTGAATTGAAAACTTATACAAATATTTCCATTATAAGTGTTTGTGTATGCAAGAAGCTATTGAAATGGGTTGTTATGAGTCAATTAAAGCCATTTAATTTTCATGTGTATGTATTAATATTTAATAGCAAAAAGTAAGACAATTCTTTTCATAATAAGCAAGTAAAAAAATCTGAATTTTTAAACCTTATAATTTTAGAAGGCCTAAATGCATTATAAAGTAGTATAGATATAGATAAATACATGATGACTATTCATTTTATCTTTATTTTATTGAAACATGAATGTGGTAATGAAAGAACATAACATGTAATATTCACATGTATCTCTTTTAGAAAAATTTAATGAGTTTGACGTTGAATATTATGGAAATTATGGATTTGTACATCTTTATATTATGTTAAGAAAAATTTTTGAGAAACAATAACATCATGAAATTAGATAGCTAGGAAAAAAACCATAAAGCAGGTCAAGTACTACCAAGGTTATAAATAGCGCGAGGTGTGACGTGACAGAATGACCAAGTCTCACGCTTTTGCGGTCAAGACGAAACTTTTGTGTTTATAAGGCGTGGCATAAGTCGGCACTAAGTATGAATACATTTATATATTTATATCATATCATATTTCATATACTACGAGGCCTTTGCGGGACCTTTACAAACCTTTTAGAACCATAAGTACTACTTCAAATCTATTGTGTGGCATGTTCTTGTAAACTGGAAACTGTTTGCACATTTTATATAGTAAAAATCGTTATGCATCAACACACGACTAATGATAGTCTCAAGAATGATTGTAGACTAGTAGTATTATACAACAGTTTGAAACTTACTTTTGTGGCTATCCAAAATTTATGTTATAGAATACACACAAACAGAAACAAGCAAAAAAAAATATATATCAACGCGAAAACTGAACCTGAAATCCAAGAAACTCGCGAGAAAAAAGCTTTTTCTTCTGTAATATAATCAAGAAGCTCCCTTATGGTCATTTAGTTAAATTTCACGATAACCTTCTTTTATGCTATCCGGGTTAAACTTTAACGACTCTTTCCAGATAAGCTCTTTTACCTCTGCCTCACTTAAAGACGCTCGCTCAAAATCAAAGACAAAAGGAGTTGGACAGGTAGGTTCCTCGTTGATTTCATGGAGATTTCGCACCATTGGGTGGTTTAGTGCTTCTTCAACTGATTAATATGTCATTAAAGTGCAAGTTTATCAGATATGAAAGAAGAATAGACTTTTCTAGAAGTGACAAAATGTCCAGGGCGAGTATTGGGTCAACAAGGGTAATTTTGGTGAATGTCCTAAAAAACAGTTTGTCCAAAATTGAAATTAATTTTACAAAGTTTCAAATGTGATTACAAGATAGTATTTCAATAACAATCTACTTTTTTGTTGAAAATGCGTTAGATGTTGAAATGCATTTGAAATACAATTTGGTAATTTTTGAGTTTTGACCCGTTAACGTTATTATTTTACCTGTTTGACGAGTTAGATATATTATCCATAATTAAATCTACCCTTTTACAAGTAAATGAGTAAAAACTGTCACTTCTACTTTTCTACAAACAATGCAAGACTTACCAGTTATGCGTTTGGAAGGGTCAAAAACTAACATTCTTTGTGCAAGGTCGATTGCCACAGGGGACACGTTTGGGAACTTCTTGTGGAAAGATTTCTTTGGTACATGAGGGAGCTGTTTAACATACCTTCTGGCATTATCGCTTCTAAGAAACCCAAGATCCGAGTCATCTGGAGAACCTAGAAGCTGTATTCAACAAATGAACAGAATAATCAGAATAGATAGGTAAACATTTTTTTTTTCTTTTTTAAAAAACTAGCTGTAGAATATAGTGTTTGGATCCGCTTGTACTTTACTACTTTTTAAGATTATATCGATACAGTCAGATATTAAACATTTGAAACTTAAACAAATTCTATCTATTGTAAATAAACTGATAAAATGATCAAAAAGGACTTTTTTTATGGTATATAAGGGGAGATTGTCGTGTGAAATGATAGTAGATTTTTGTTGCAGCTCATATGAAATAAACCAATTAAACAGAGGTAGAATTCTTCAAGTCGCGTAATCAGATAATCAGTTTCAAAATTCAAAAGCATTAAGGGAATTGATACCTCGGTTATAAGTGCCAACTGCTGAACATAATCTTTTCCAGGAAAGAGAGGTTCCCTCAAAAGAATTTCCATTAAAATGCAGCCAACTGACCAGATATCAATAGCTGCAGTATACTCTGAACAGTTCAGCAACAATTCGGGGGCTCTATACCACCTTGTCACAACATACTCTGTCATGAAATCTGTCTCGGATGTAGTTCTTGCTAGCCCAAAGTCACAAATCTTTAGGTCACAGTTTGCATCAAGTAACAAATTGCTTGGTTTCAAATCACGGTGTAAAACATTTGCTGAGTGTATGTATTTCAATCCACGCAATAACTGATACAAAAAATACTGCAAAGGAACAGTTTTCAGTTTCAATAAGAGCACAAGTTTATTTTTAATTTGTAAAGTGGTTTCTTTAATTCACTTACTTCAAGAAAAGACTCCAAAAAAAAAATTGAAATGCCTTTGATAATAGTCATATTGCATCAGTTTAGTATATGAGTTAATTTAAGCTAACCTGACAGTGGTCATCTGTTAGTAACTGAGAAGAACGAATAATCTGGTGCAGATCAGTGTCCATTAACTCATACACGATATAGACATCATTAAACTTCTGTTTATCTGGTGGCCGTATAATGTCCTTAATTTTGACAATCTGCGAATTATTGGTTCATTAGACTCTTTAACTTCATAGCAATGAAAAATAAAGCGCGGTTTAGTAAAAAACTGGATAATGATCAGTGACACGATGAACATACATTCTCATGATCCATATGGCAGAGGAGCTTGATTTCCCGCAGTGTCCTCTTAGCATCGATACTATTATCAAATGCCATACCAATTTTCTTGATTGCAACATCTTCTTTTGTTATGGCATTTTTAGCACAACTGCAGTGTAAGCAAGAGGCAACATCCAGTTATAATAATAATAACATAAAAGAAAATTCCAGTGATTAAATTGTGGCAATTAATTGCTAACGCTTTGAAAGATGCAATAGCAATTAATTACCTCAATTTTACCAGCTAGTATAAACTTTATATGATCACGCAAAAGTAAACTTACTTAAGCGGCTACACTTTCTAAATTCTAATAGGCTCATGATCTCTTCATCAAGTCTTTCAATTAAATCTAAACTAATATTATAACAATTCTGAACAGTTTTTGCCATCTATCTACCCATGGATATAACACTGTCAAGAGGGTGTTTGGTATTGAGTTTTGAAACTAATTTTGTGATATTCACTTATTAGAGTGTTTGGAAAACTCTGTTTATTAAGGATTTACATGTAAAATGTCCCCTAAAGACTAAAGCAGAATCAATCTTGTTGTAGATAATCTATAAACATAATCATAATCAAATGATCAAGATCAGTTCCGCTCTACTAAAGTATGAAACTAACTAAATTTGAAGGCGCAATAATATAACTCGCTGTTATAATAGCTGTTAACCGAAAAAGAGAACCTGCTGTAACTTCAACTTTTATTTTTCCTAATTTAAGCCATAACCAAAAAAAGTCGCTGCAAGACTAAAAGCCTGATACATAACATGTTAAAAGCTGTTTGGGGTTGCTTATATAAGTGTTAGTCGTCTTATCGTCTTATTTTGAAAGCATGTAAGCAATAGATAAAACTACTTGTCTCCTGATCATAAAGCAAACAAGCACTTAAACTAAACAGGTTTGTAACGCATACTTTTTAAATAAAACTGAAATTAGCAATAGAATTACCAAACGATGCCGTAAGCACCACGGCCAACAGGCTGAATAGGAGGAACATATTTAGAAGAAACCTCAAACAAGTTTCCAAGTAAATTATAATGTATATATTCGCCCCCATACACCGGAACACCTTTCAACACCACTCCTAGACCACCACCTTTTACTTCATCACGACCCATTTAACACGAAACCCGAATACAAAAACTTTTACTCAAATTCTAAGGTCAAGCTTGATCATAAAAACATTATAATGAAATGAACAAATTTTAAGTTTTATAGGAGGAGCGGTTTAAACATTAAAAAGGATTTTTTTAAAGTTTGAAATACAAAAAAGTGGGGCCGTTTTTTTCATCATTTTGTTGGTTAGAATTTTGAAATGTCAAGTTTTGTGTTTGTTGGTGGTGTGAAAGGTGGTGGTCAAATTTTTGCAACTTGTTTGAAGGGTCCATTGAGATTGATATCGTAAGTTTTAGTGCTTTTGAGAAATTTAATGGAAGTAACACTACGACTATAAGTGGGTTGACTAGTAACACGACATGCAAACGTTGGATGTGATGACTTTTGGAGTCAAGAGTTTTCGTGTTCATATTTGTTTCTTCAAGATTACGCCAGACTTACACATGCCGTGAACTTGTCTATGACGCAAAACCTTGCTATTCCTTGGCCGAGGGTTTCGTAGGAGGAATCAAGATCGAGTGAGGATTCTTAACGTGAGAAATTGTGAAATAAACATGAGAAACGAATTTAGTCGTTGATTGATAGTTTTCATACGTAGAAATATATTTTTTATTCGTTCAGTACAACGGGTGATTCACAAACTACATGAAGAAGTTCTTTTAGCGTCACCCATAGCGACGTGTTTAGCGACGTATTTTAAGCTAGCGACTTCAGATTATCTGTCGCTGTAAACGAGTCGCAAAGTTTTGCTACTTGTTAAATATGTCGCTAAGGTAGCGACATGTATAACAACTTCTCATAACATGTCGCTATTAAACTACGACGTCAATATCTCAAGTCGCTACTGACGTCGCTAGTTGAGTCGCTACATGCATCACTAAATTAAAAAATGGCGACATTATTGTCGCCTGTCATGTCGCTACTTTTCTCTAGAAATCACAGTTTGATTTGCATCACCATTTAGGTTGTTCTCAAGAAAACTCTAATGTGACATTTAAAAATTTAATATAAAACAAATATAATTAGAACATGTGATAGAAATAATCACCACTAATTAACAATGTTGCAAAAATCGTGAATCGATAGTCGGGCAGTCGACTATTTTATAAGAATTAATTGGTCTAGGAGGGATTAATCGGTGTTTAATCGGATTGGCATTTCGTGCAAGTTTTGGGTATTTCTGGAAACTAAAATAGAAATCTTAACTGATTTCAAGTCTAATATGCTTCCAAACCTCAATAAAAGGTATCAATTATGATTATGAGGTCAATTGTGCGTTATAAATGAAATAAACAATCCCCAAATTAACTATAATGCCTAAATTAATAATTTTTTTAAAAATTGGCCGATTAAGACGATTTGGCTGATTAGTCTGATTTTTGACCGATTAGTCCGATATTTGACCGATTATGCCGATTTTTGACCGACTAGTGGCCGATTTTTTTACCAGACCGATTTTCAAAAAATAACAAGGTGGAAGCCCAATTACCTAGTAATCGCCAATTAATCGTCGAGTTGGCCGATTTTTACAAAGACTAGTAGTTAATATTACAGTATTGCAAGTATTACAAATGAACCTCAACTTGTTTAGATTAAGAACAAACATATAAGATTGATTTATCAAAGTTACAAATGTTTCCCTACACAGAAAATCGACAGACGAGGTAAAATATCCTGCAAGTTCTTGCCTAATTCAATATCTTTGACGTCACTGAGAATAAATATCCAAGACAGTCGAAACTTAACTAAAGTAATAAAATAAGGGTTAATAACCTATTAAAGCATCATACTTGTCACAAAAAGCAGTTCGACGTAGCAAACAAAAAAAATAGCCCTTTTGGCTATTTGACCCGACTATTTCGTCCTTTATATGCATTTTACCTCTTACTCCCAGTCACCACGTCTGATTTCCCAGTCACCACCTCTTACCTATCCCCTTTGTCAATGTTTTGTCTTTCTGCTTTTCTCTCTTCTCGACACAACCAGGAAACACAATCAAAAAGAAAAAGTGAGATCAAGAAAATCAATGGAAAAGTGCTCCACCTCGAGTCAACACCAAGTTCCATCTTCCCACACACCATAAATAGTTATCTACAACAATTCAGGTCACGACAAACATGAGCTAGGAGGAGTCTCACACCACAACCGAGAGGGGAAGAGGATTCAAGGCCTTCCTCTTGTTTCACTATAAATAGAATTGGGTTTTTCACATTTTCCTTCACTCGCACACAAATTTCACAAAATTAGGGTTCATCTCAATGTTGGGGGTTTTCAAAATTAGTAGAGGGGTTTTGTAGTTTGACGTGTTGGAAGCACAATTCAAGTCTCAATTCTGTCAATTTGAAGACGATTCGTGTTCGCCGGTGGTGGTTTTTGGTCGGAAATGGGGATCTGATTTAGTCCATATATGAAAAAGGATGTTATGAACCGGATACCGGTTGTCTAAGTGGTAAAATGCCTATAAAGGACAAAATAGTCGGGTCAAATAGCCAAAAGGGGTATTTTTTTTATTTGCTACGTCGAACTGATTTTTGTGACAAGTATGATGCTTTAATAGGTTATTAACCCATAAAATAATAGTAATGGTGATTTTATTAATTTACTGCAATACTCAATACATGCACACCTTCATTGTCCTGCAAAAAGTTTTAATGCTTTTCATATCAATAGAAAGAAAAAGTAATGAACACGTTCGACGCGTCCCATCTGACCCTTTAGAGAGACTTAAACCCAAATCGGCCCACTTGCTCATACATGGGTTGAAAATGCTTCCTATAGTTAAAGAGCAAAGTGAAATGGATTACGAAATAGAAGTTTCATAGTTCGAGTAAAGATGCGATTAAAATTTGGAAACAAATTTACTATATAACATTCATTGTAGTGCAACTTGGAGCCGACACTATTCGAACCCACCAAGTGGGAGATCGGCTTGAGAGTGTGGGACGGCTTGGGTGCATTGTGAAGCTGTGGCTCGTGTCGGCATTCTTCACACGCCAAGACGAACCGATGACTTAGGGGGATTAAAATATTTTGTTAGTGGGTTTTCCACTTAGCTAGCGCTCAGTTATGAGGGTTTGTTGCATGTTTTACACATGTTTTTCATTATCGGTTCTAAGTGTTTTTATACCAAAAACCAAATCCTTATTTTTATGGTTTTTTATACAAAAACTCTCGCACACACAATGGGTGCAGGTAAGAAAATTAGATCCAAAATTTATTTTATGCTAATTTTGCATGTCGATTTTGATCCACTTATCTATGATAATGTGTGATATTTCAGGTTCTTAATGATGATGGTGAGGTTTTATGTAAGAAGGACGTTTAAGTTGGTTTGTGCGGAATTAGTTTTGTTGATGATGATCCTAAGGTATGTTTTATTTTTGTTGGTTATGGGTTTATATTGATTTGAATTATTTGTATTAATGATTTTTGTTACTGTATAGTTTTGAGGTAAAAAAAGTTGTATAATTTTTTGTTTGTGTGATGTTTGGGGTTAAAAAGAGAATAAAGTTGTTTAATTTATGCTACAGTGGCTAAATTGATTATAGTAGTTTTGATCATTATCAAAAAACTATGTTAACGAGTTTTTATTACTTTAGTTTTGATGTAAAAAGGTTAAATTTGTAAGGGTTTTGTTAATTTTTGGGATAAAAGAGGATAAAAAATAATGTTTCTTTAATGAAATTTATTTTAAGCCAGTTTTGCATGTCAAATTTAATCCACTAATTTATGATAATTTGTGTTTTTCAGGTTCTTTATGATGATGGTGATTAGTTCTGTTGATGGTGATCCTAAGGTATGTTTTCTTTTTGTTGGTTATAGGTTTATGGTGATTTGAGTTTGTTACTTAATAGTTCTGAGGTAAAAAAAAGTATGTAATTTTTTATTAAGAGAATGAGGTTGTTTAATTTATGCTAAAGTTGCTAGCTTGATTGTAATGGTTTTGTTAATTATTAGAGGACTAGGATTTATTTATGTGAATTATGATTAGAGTTTAATGTGTTAATGAGTTTTCGATATTTTTTCTTATGTAAAAAGGTTAAATTAGTAAGGGTTTTGTGAATTTTGGGGATAAAACAAGATAAAAAAAATGTCTCTTCTCTAAAAATTGCCAAATTGATTATGTTCTTTGAAACATTTGTGATTTTAGATCATGTATGTGACTCTGATTTTTTAGTGAATGTAGAATGAAGGAGTTTATAACGCACATAGCTTAAAAGCAACAAGAGGCGACTCGATGATTGTGGTAATCATGGAATCTACCAAGGGGGCGGTGAATACAGAAACTATCAAGTTATAGTAATCCATGCATAAATTTTATTAACGTTATATTTGGCATTGTATCAATATAGTCATTGATTCCATAAAATGAGTTCATCTTTGTTCTGGTTTAGTTCAAACAATAAAATAATCTTTTAAAGAATGTGAAAACATTAATTATATATATGAGTAGGGGATTTGTGTTTATCACAATGGCAAAGCATCCTTTATTTTTGTGTCATCCTCAAACTACTGACTGGATTTTTACTCTCTAGTTCATCATGCTTTTGTGTTTTGTTTAAGTTTCCTTATCATGATTGATTTTCGAGTTATTTGACATTATAGTTGGCATTGTTTTATTGAATTGGTGAGTTGGCTTATGTTGATTTAGACATATTCTAGTTATAGAAATTAGAAGGATTTCAACAGCTTAAGGTTTCATTTATGCATAGAAAAGTTATTTAATGAATGCTTAAACTACATTTTTGTTAATTTTTAGCTGTCATAGAAAGCAGTAGGCTTCCTCCAACAATAGACTTTGAGGAGATGGAGTCTAGACTTTCGGATATCATTGAGTCAAATGATGATGATTGTTGTGATGATGGCGACGACCATTGCGATTGTTGTTTAGTGGAAAAGAACATGTCTTCATCAAGAGGAAAGCGGGTTTCAGATCAGATTAAAAAAGGCGACGACATTGATCACGATGCCAAATGTGTTTCAGTTTTGAGAAGAAAAACAGTGTCGATTCTTTGATGGTAGCTCAGATTTGGACGATGAAAAATCCGAAATCAGTGATAAAATGGACTTGCGTAAAGAAAGATGGGAAACGGTAGGGAGTTTGGTAAAAGATTTTCAAAAGATTTTTCTCTGAAAAGTTGATGCATATTCTTTCGCCTTATCCTCTTCTATTTCCCATCTTTCTTTAGGTATGTCTATTTTAAAATTGATCTTCCATTTTTGATCATCTAAATATGAGTGCTATCAAAAAATGGATTTCATCATTTTTCATCACTAAACTGAAACACATTTGGCATTATGATCAAAGTTGTCACATCTTTTAGTTTAGCCTGAAGCACGTTTTCCTTTTGATGAAGATTAGAGGTGGCAAAATGTGCCCAGAAGCAAAAAGATGGGCTAAATGGGCACATTTTTAAAAGATTTGGGCACATTTAGCCCCCTTCTTTTTTTGAAATGGGCACATATAGCCCATTGAAAACTTAAAAGGGCACAAACGGGCACTTTTTTTTTCTCTCAATTGTTGAATATTAACGATCGTTTTAAAGATTTTTTTATATAATATATTTATTTTTGTTAATATAAATAAGATATTACGTTTAAGGAATTTATTTAGTCGTTTTAGGTGTTTTATTAAGCGATTTGTATAACATGTGCCCATTTGGCCCGTGCCCGTTTAGCCCGTGCCCGTTTAAGCCCGTGCCCATTCTAGCCCGTGCCAGTTTTAGCCCGTGCCCGCCCGGCCCGCCCGTTTTGCCACCTCTAATGAAGATATTTCCAATAAATCGTAGTCACGGTGGTCATCATCATTGACATCGGTATCATCATCATTTAACTCAATGGTATTTAGAAGCTTGGATTCTTTTTCCTTAAACCCTTAAGGTAGAGGAGGTCTACCGTTTTCTGTTGCAGATAAAAATTCGTAAAATTAAAGGTCTTCTATTGATTGGTTTTTGTGAAGAGCCTTAGGTATTACTATTCACATCCTAAGATTGGTAGAATATGCGGATACAAATATCAGAATGTGTCATCAATGTTATCACCTCTTATCACTGAGTTCCAATTAAGAAATATGCATGCATGTCTGTGGTTCTTTGTGCTAACTAGTTTGTATGCTATTAGTGGATATGTGGTGTATGTTTAAGCTTTGTGATAAGTATGATATGTGATTATAGGTGCTGATTTTATATGGTGTGCCACAAGTTGTTATGTTATTTAGCAGTTATTGTATTTCAAATTGTTTTTCTTACTGTGTATGCTATTGGTGGATTCTGGAATGTCCATTTATGTTTTTTGCGCTTTATGATAGTCGTGAGTGCTTAGCGATGGTCTTTAAATTCTGATGTGTGGTTGCAATTGTTGATTTTATACGTTGTATACAAGTTGTCGTCATAACTGTTGATTTGATAAGCTTTGTTTGCTATTCATTGGTTGTGAAAAATGATACAATGGTTGAGTGCGACCTTTTGGTCATTGTTAGATCCCAATACTATCAATATTCTACACGAATTTGGTCGTCTTGGTTGAGAAAAATGATCAAACAACATGTTGGAATGTAGAGAGAGTAGTTATTAAAGAAGAATGAGATACAAAAAGAAATCCAACCTTCTAAGAGAGTCTAGGAAGGTATATATAGGCCTAACTAGTGCTAACTATGAAAATATGACAATAGCATTGCATGTGTTATACGCATACTAGTTATCTAATACAATTCACGCAAATGCCTTCAGTTTTAAGGCTAAAAATCTCCCTCCAAGTAATGACATACGTGAATTGCTTACAACATTTCCTACAAGTATAAATATTAAGTACAACAGCTTCAAGGATGACATGACGACTCTTGTTCTTCTAGAACCTGAGCTTGCTTCTTCTTCTTCATTACTCGTAGACGAAACACTGTAAAGAGTTCTAATTAGGTTATTACTTCTTTTAAATTAGTGTGTCTATTTCTTTTACTCCCTCCCGGACTGACGACCCATCTTTAGCAGATTAGAAGCATGTTGTGTACACAAAAATAAAAATACACGTAAATAGTTAAACACAACAAACCACTAAATTAACATATTCTAAGCGTTAAGCGAAATAGCACCCTGACAACAACGCCAAAATTTGGTCGAGGTCGTTGACTCTACAAAAAATAACCTTAAATAACCTACTTGAAAAGGATAAATAAAGGACCGTAACCACGAAAAGTCTATGCTTACCACTCAATTCTCATTTGATTAAACGAAAAATAGTAAATTCTCTTGATTGGGAGAAATTGATTATAACTAGTAATTAAAATTAACAAAAACTAAAATAATTAAAACTACGAAAATGAATTAAAACAAACAATGAATTAAAATTGTAAAGCTTATGAATTAAAAACACAATCAATTCTTGTTTTAGGTTTGATCACAATTAATAACTAATGTATTTGTTTTACGAAAGATTAAGGTTGCTCGAGTTTCATACACAAAAACTAGTACTAACTCAATAATTAATTGTGTGCACGGAATATGTGTATCATCACAATCCGTCCAAGACCAACGCTCGTAATTGAATTCGGCACGGTTGGTCGGATCACAATATTATAGCGTCTTACAAATAACTATCAAATTAATTTAATAACAAAATGATCGAAGACATAACATCTATAATACTATAAAGTTGAACCCCTTAATTTAATGTGCAAGAGTGAATGTGCACAACAATTTGTACGGTACAATCCGTGTAAAGCCATATGATTGAATATCGAGTATTGAAATATAAGCTCTCAATTGAATGTAATGAATGAAGGTGAATATGAAGTGTTCTTTGAAGGCTACAACATTCATGTATGAATATTAATCGGAGGTATATGAAGAGACATGAAGTTACTTGGAGGTATACAAAGAAACACTGCATTTAGTTGTTGAAACACTTCATATTCATCTTAAGAAGCCTATAAATAACACATGCATTTCCAACCTCATGGAACAACACCACCAACTTCTTCTTCAAGTCCAAATTCATAGATGAATTCATGTATATATTATATTATCATCATCATATATTTTGTGTATATTGTGACAGTACGTAATCAATCAAGATTAGTAGCCTGTGCTTTGTTCTTTTTTATATCTATAACTTAGTGTATTGAATCTGTTTGTAAATAAGTACTTATTTTGGTGTCGACATTTTGATAGGCTGTGCTTTTTTCTCAAGATTTTGGAGTGGCTTCTACTCAAGGAAAAGTCATCAAATGCAAAGTTAATGTTTATTTGTTTTTGTATCTTTAATCTACATTTAATGAACGTCATCTGATTGTGTTTTGTTTGTGGGTGTAGCTGCTGTTGCGTACGAGGCTAATAAGCCTTTAGTGATTGAAGATGTGGAAGTTGCGCCGCCACAAGCTGGTGAAGTTCGTGTTCAGATTTTGTATATTGCTTTGTGTTATACTAATACCTACACTTCGAGTGGTAAGGCATGATTTTGATCATTGTTTTTGTTGTTATTTTGATGATGTTGTTTGGAAATGAAATGAAATTTATTTTAGCAAGATAGCGAGGTGTTTAGCGAGATAAGCAACGAGTAGGGGACTAAGATTTTTAGAGAGTTGGGTTTCTACGAGTTGTGGTAACATCTTGAACATGTGAGACATTGTTGTAGTAAGCATGCACGGTTTCAACGGTTTAGCATGATGGAAAGTTTTAACATGCCACATCTTTGAAAATAGGAATACAAGATGGAAAGTTTTGCATCACATCTTTGAAATGCATAGGTAAACGTATTTGGTATTAATTATGTTTTAATATGGAAAGTTTGAGGCTACATGAACTATCCATATATATGAGAACACCATGTAATTATGGGTTAGCATGTTTGCATGGGCATGTGTGACATTTCATGATATGCCAACACGTTCTGTATACAAGTTGACGTGTGACATTGATAGTTAACATGTTTTTTAAGAAATTTCTAACGTGTGTTATATGAAAGAGATGACCAACGCCTATATCCAGCCTTATACTCTAAAAAATCTACAAATACGAAGTAAAAAGAGTATCCTTTACTTACATTCTTCATCAAAAAATGACATCTCCGATCATACACTCTAAAATTTAACTTTAAAACATTTTCATATTAAGTTAACTTAATTGCTTCAATCTTTATCTATTTACATCACTTTGAGTATATACTTGCAATATTTAATGATTTGAAGAGTGAATAATGATCTTTCATATATAAAGGATTTTGAGTAATGCTTTAAAATTTCCTTCAAATTTGAAGCAGGCTAATGGACTTAAATATAGGATCAAAGTGCATCATTTTACTTTTGATATTTTCACGAGTATTGTGATAACTCAAATAATGCACAATATGACAAGTTGTGACATATGCAACATTTTCTTAATAAAAAATAATATAACTTTGCGTGGATTACACAAAATTGGCATTGATAGGAGAATTTACATTTCAAATGTTATAAAATGCAAAGTGCTAGATAGAATAGTGAATGTGCAAAAAAATGTATTGTACAACATACATGAAGCCAAATCAAAGAAATAAATGTTTAGTATTTGTGATTTAAATCTCTAAAAGTCTATCTTTTAAAAGAATTTAGAAAGCCATCATAATTTTGTATATTAAAATCGTTGTCAAATCAGTTCGTATGCCCCTTCCATTTTCATAAAGTCATTAAATATTGTCATCTAATAAGAGAATTTGAAGAGATGTTCTAAACTTCAAATAATGTTATGTGGGACTCCCTATAAATTTGTAGTGATGTTCATGCCTGTAACATACTTCATGCATGTTCAATGTCTTTTCTAACGCATCCCGTTGTATAACACGAGCTTATTCTCATGAAGTTTTCCTTTACATAGCGGGTTGTAACATTATCATGTTAGTGTGCCTAAGTTAGTCTACGTTCTATTAGGATCATTATATTGTATGTAGAGCTCTTGAAATAGAAAAAAAAAAGTCGTTTTTCAGCAGCTTTTGGATTATGCTTTGCAAGGGGAACATATAGTTTGATTTAGATGAGACGGATATTTGGTAAAGAGAGTGTTAATCCATTGATCTTTATCTTCATCCCAGGTAGTGATAATATTAATTGGCAATTTGCTTCATATCATGTTTGACAATGAAGCTCGATTGATATCTCAATAGTCCATAACGGTCATATATTTTCCTTCCATTCAACTTATTCACATTAAATGGTTCATATAAATTTTAATGGTTCATTGATTGTTTGCTATTAGTGGTTCGTAGGAATGTTAATATGATCGTTAAGTATTTAGTATGAGTTTCCATGCTTTGTTGATAATTCTAATAAAATGATTAATTGTTTAACAATTAGTTTGCACTTCATCTTGGTAATATGTGTAAATATTCCCGGTGCACATGATATCGATGAAAGAAGT
Source organism: Chrysanthemum makinoi (assembly GCA_910596185.1). Lineage (NCBI taxonomy): Eukaryota > Viridiplantae > Streptophyta > Magnoliopsida > Asterales > Asteraceae > Chrysanthemum > Chrysanthemum makinoi. The sequence continues at coordinate 280,932,368 of OU343225.1, read as the reverse complement.
ATGATGTAGATAATTCGTAAACACATGAAGTAGTTTCAAAGGTTCTTATGTATAATATATAATATAATTTATCATCGTTGTCAAGTGCATTCTATTTACCTATTTTACTCATTATATATTGATATGATTTCTCAGTTTATTAAGAGAGATCCTTCGGCTACCTCAGCAAGTGCCAGAGTTTGATGATGACATTGAAGTGAAGACATTGGAGTGCATGAAACCTTGCTTTAAAGATCCATGATTATATATGTCTTGATGGTTACACATAACTTTTGTTTTGATGGATTTTAGTCATTTATGTTATCTTTATCATTTATGTTACTTTAATCTAACTAACAATGTTTTAAAATGTGTAGTTACACTAGCAATCGAGTTTTTGCACCAAACACTGATCGGAAATATCATATCTTTGTAATTGAAATTTATATAATTTGCCATCACCGCCGACCAAATAGTTTAATTTATTTACTTATTTTATTTAATTTCGTATTTTTCATTTTGTAATTTTTTTATGTCGTTTTTTTTATTTTTATTTTTAATGTTTAGTTTTATTAATGAAGTATTAGATTGTTTAATGAATGTAATCGTTGAGGGAAAAATTTGTAAATTATAATTATAAAAAAAGTGAGTCCCAAAAAGTGGTGTTATGTGGTGTTAAATAACTATCTTAAATAGTTTATGTAAATAGGGAAAAAAAAATTATGTAAAAAATTAGTTAATTATTCGACCAATAGCCCGTGTATCGCACATGTTGTATAAAATACCATGAAAATAACAAAAAAAAAAAAAAAAAAAATTGAGAATACATCATCTTCACGTGCCTATTGCACAAACCATAAACACATAAAATCGTGCAATTTATAAGAGCCAAAAACATAACAAAAGTGACAAATTAAATGAAAAAAATAACGAATATATACATAATTCATATTAAAATATTAAATAAACTACTTTAAATACAAAACTTATGATAACATCAATTGCAATACCTTACATGTAACTACTTGCATACAATATTACGTAAAAAACACGTATATATTCAACCTAAGTTATAAATTTTTGTATATTTTATCCTCACCATCATCATAACAACTCAGCAATTTACTCAAACATTACACAATCAACAATTAAATGCAATTAGACACAATTGGTGCATCGCAAAAAACAAAAAAGAGAGCCAAAAACAAACAAAAAAAAACAAAAAAACAAAAAAAAACAAAAACAAAAAAACAAAACAAAAAACCAATTTTGAGAATACATCATCTACACGGGCCTATTGCACAAACCATAAACGCATAAAATCGTGCAATTTATACGAGCAAAAAACATAACAAAAGTGACAAATAAATATGGAAAATAACGAATATATACATAATTCATATTAAAATATTAAATAAACTACTTTAAATACAAAACTTATGATAACATCAATTGCAATACCTTACATGTAACTACTTGCATACAATATTACGTAAAAAACATATATATATTCAACCCTTAAAGGTGCAACGCATGGGTTTTTGTAGCCTCGTATTCGTTAAGATCAAAACTAAGATCAAGTGTTAACAACTCTAAAATCATTCAAACAAATAAAACATTAAAGTATAAAAGATAAAATCCTAATCCCGGTTGTGATCGTGGGAAGTTTAGCCGGGCATCACGTTGATGGACATCGTTTCTCTTCCACTTTGCATGTTGTTACGTACTTTTGTTTGCACGGTCGCCAAGAAAACGATAATGTATTCTCCACGAAAACTACAGGTCCTCGAATATGGATGTGTCGGCTCTCCCTCTGCTCTCCTGAATGAATTTATATAAAAGAAATAGGGGACTCCTAGAACTCTCCTTTTGCCGACTATATATAACAGAAGGAATATAAAATCCTTTTGTTCATTCCTTCTGCTCGTCCAAACTAAAATAACGAAGGCCCAAATTTCTCCTTTATGTGCTTTCATTCTCTTTAAAACCCACAACTTAATTTAAGGCCCAAATATTCCAAAAGTGTTTAGTTTTAGGACATGCCACGAGCTGACTTTTGCAACCAATATATTCACCATAAAGATTTCGAAATCCAAGCTGCTCATTATTTAGATAAGATTTGAGGATTTCTTTTTCTTCTTTTTGGCCTTTTGTATCAACTAACGGAGTTCAGACGAACAAGTTACGATACAAACAATATATTAATATCATGTTTGTATAAAGGATCACTGGAGCATTAGTCCATTGGTTGGAGCACTTGTGCTTTAGTCAATTGACTCAGGTTCAAGTCTAATCTTTAGCATTTGCTTTAGATAGGTATCCACATCCGCAAAATCTATGGGCACGCTGGAGGAACTTTGTGGAATAAGAGCTAAGAGGTCCAAGTCTTGGCTCGTGCTCACTCCAGTTGGTGCCCCACTAGGCCAGGAGAGTTGCCGAAGTTATTCTTTGTGGGATGGAGAATGGCTGGTGCCAAAAGGCACCCGGGATCAATGTGTTCCTAACACCTTTTTGTGAAATGTTTGTATAAAAGATAATAACAATGTATTATCAAAGCAATTAACGCATTGGAAAGTGTATGTAAAATACACCAATCAAATATATAAGATAAATGATACATAAAAACACTATTGTTTTGATACCATATACATAAGAATTCAATAAGATAGAATAGAAAATGTGTACTTGTAAATATTATTAAACCAACATGGTTTGCTCCGTCGTTTAAATCGCTATTTATCATACCAAATTAAATACTCTACCAGTATTATTTCATCTCCCAAGATCCTAAACCCTCTCTTTCTCTAGTGTCTAGTATTCGGATGTCATGTTCTTTTCTTTAACAAATACACGACAACTCATGATTATCACATAATATTGCATCAGTTTTCCTGGTGTTAGGGTCATGATAATTAAAAATTGTTCGGTTCTTGACTCGTGTAAAGTTTATTTTTCTAATACAATAATTTTATCTTATTAATTGCTTTGGGTTACAACATATTTGTATAAGCATAACACAATAATGAACAGTTAATGTCTAGACAAAAGAAAAAGGAGCAAAACATGGAAATTTTTTGTATATGTTGTTATTGTTCATACGAAAGACCAAAATATGTTTATATACAGTAATAAACTCCATTGTGGTTGTAGAGAAAAGTTGTGACTCTCTATAAAAAGTCAAACGTTTTCATGAATAGTCAACACCTCTTTGATAAATAACCACTATATGTAATGCTAGAAATCATAGTAATTTATACGAGTGGGTCGAGTGTACACTTCGCACCATCTAACCCGTACTATAGCTTAACTTGATATCCCTTTAGTCTTCCGGTAAATCACAATTACATAAGTAATTGAAAACAATAAAATCACTATGCCAAATACAACAACTAAGATCGACGACACAAACTCGGAACCTTCTCACTGACATTTAGATGTTTCAAACAGCTCCATCTAGAAAGTTTTCGTGATGTGGTTTTCGTACATGGACTTTTCTGTTTCAAAAGTGCTTCAGATTCATTGAATACTATAGAAATGCCCAAACGAGTCTTGCCACTCACAAGAAAATGTGCGCTGACAAAAGAGAAATCATATGATATGCAAATGCTTCTAAAAATTATGTTTCCAATCGTGGTCAATAATATCTATAGGTTAGCTTTGACGTTTAGTTTATTTAATTTTCTTCAAGATTCATCTATGAAGCTTGTTGAGTTCAAAAGTACGACAAAATGTCACAATGATAAACACAAAAAGTTATATATGAACACTTAGCATGCGATTCTTTCTAGTGCTATGTGGTGATCTATGTTAAAATGTTATTTTGAGTTTTCTGTAGGGTTTTTTTAATTATAAAACATTTTTTGAGCTCTGAAATTCAATCTTGAATGTTGAATTGGAATTTGTTACTTATAACGCTAAGGGTTATGCTTAAGATATCTAAGCACGCAATAATTGTTTGTACTCTGAAAATAAAACCACTCACCCTCTACAAATAACTACTCCAACACACCTTATACAACTCATTTTGTATACTTTTATTTATTAAGCATAGCCTTTACGGTTACGTTTAGTAAGACCCAAACTATATTATTTGATGATAAGTTATAGAAAACTTTCCATTTTCAATAAATTCAGAGTAAAGCCGAGTCCCTCATGGACGGCACCAAGGATGTGTTTAGAAGACGGTTTTTCATAGTGATAATTTCTGCGGTTACTCCAAAATGAGTTACAGGTCTCGTGCACGCGCATGGATGATATTTAGACATGAATAAATTTAGTTTAAATTTCTAGTTTATTTTACAAAAGGTTATGAGTTTGACGGAGATCATTCTTGAATGTTTGCTTTACATTCTGCTAATAACAATCTAGATTAGGATATGATATTCTTGTTTAAGAAATTTTTTGATAATCGCTTGGGGACACTACTTGTATAATGTATACTCGATGAAAGAAAATATGTTGCTTGTTTTGTTCATTTTCAGTTATCAAGGATGATTGGGACACAAGTTATTGCGACCAATCACCTACCATTTTACCCTACCCACACCTCCTTCCATTAAACTTTGGTTGATAGAAATTTCATGGAAAATTCAAGTTGACAAAACAATTTTGATAAGTTTATCATAAGAAAAAGAAATTTGATTGTGTTTTTGATGTTGCATTATTTCGTGGATGGTACGAACTTTCTACAAAAAGTTATATTTGTCCATCGACGTGACTGATGGACTTAAGTACCATGTAGTATCTCAAATAAATGCCTGCATTATCATTTATACAGTGTAATGTTGTACAGTGTTCCGTATAACTTGTATAAAATGATGTATGTATCAAAAGAAATGATGGATATATCTCAAACAACCTAAAAAAATTACAACATTTTCATAAATCATAATTAACTTTTCACAAGTCATTCAACAAAATTAAAGAGTAGTAAATAATTGTGGTCAAGATATATATACCAAGTGAAAATAGTATAAAATCTTATACCAAAGTCAACGCTAACGAACACAAATTGTTTGTGGAATTAAAGAGTAAAATGATTGTGAAACAAGTGCTTTTGATCATTTTTATACAAAGGTTTTCGATCCTCTGAGATGTTCAAACAACCACAAATCACGCAGTAGAGCCAAAGCCATGGCTGGTAGGATTAATCTCTTAATGTATGGCAACTCAGCCCGAACACTCAGAAAGAATTTTATCGTATGATAAAAGGAGATAATAATTACAATATTATATTGTCTCACTGTCTCTATACTTTTATTTTCTTGCATTTACCATAATCTCTTTACAATTAAAGGTTGTATATATATAATTTATGAACCATAGTAAAACAATAATTGCGATAACTTTATATGAGATGACAATGAAAATAGTAATCGGTGTTTTAACTACCTCCCAGAAAACTTAGACTCAAAAAGTTGTTAGCACTTCTGGATCATAGATGAGCGCTAGTTTTTATGATTTGTGATTGACCTGAAAATCTCCTTATGGAGAGAGTAATCCGAACCACTAGACGGATTACGAAAGACACTTAGCTCGCTCAAAAGACATCTTGAACCATGATTTTTGACCACACCAACTTAGGCGATTTTTTGAGGAAATAGGGACGGAACCAGGTCACAATTTAACCAAGTGCAATTATGAAAAATTATATAAAATGAGAAACACAATTTTTTTGGACCAGATGCATTTAAAAAAAAATCAATGTTTTTGACAAAAACTAACACTACACAGCAAAATTTCATAGGTGTCCGGGAACTCCCGGGTAGGTGTGTCATAAAACCCGACTCGACCCAAACCCGAACATGGCTTTTCGGGTCGGGTTAGTCGGGCCCAAAATTATATTCGGGTCAACCCAAATTGACCCGAGTTCTAAACAAGCTTATGTTCGGGTATAATATATGTCTCTTACTCGGGTTCGGGTCAACCCGAATGACCCGAGTTTCATTTTTTTCTTTCTAATTTGTATGTAAACACCAAAATTGTATAATTTTTAAACGACCTAGACCCGAACCTGAACTAACCCGACCCGAGTAGACCCGAACCCGAATTGACCCGACAAGAGTGACCCGAGTTCTAAATAAGGTCGGATTCGAGTATGTTTTTTTTAGCCTCGACCCGAATTGACCTAACCCATATTGACCCGAACTTGACCGGATCAACCCGAATAACACCCCTATCTCCGGACCGACCTGGTTAAGCCCCTGCGAGGAAACATGCAATCATTCTTTTTTTTTTTTCTTCATAAAAGTCACTTTTTTATTAAAAAAATAAAATAAAATAAAATAAAATAAATAAATAAATGAAAATCTTAATATCATTCTTGTTTCCTAAAAGAGAAAAGTTGTCTTTTAATTAAAAAGAATATCCAATTTTGATATTAGTGTCTAGTTTGATTAAATAAACGGTTCATGACGTGTGAAAATCATACTAGATCAGAATTTAGGTGCAAAGAAATATAGATTATTTGGTAACTTTATAGGCACTCCTAATATTCAGTTTCTGGCAGCATACCCAAACGCTTGTTATTGCCACGAGTTAAATTAAGAAAGAAAACAATACCAATTATTTAAAGTCCTTTTCATTGCGATTGAATTAAATTTTATTTTCTTAACCAACTTGATCCGTTAAAAATTATATCTGCATAGAGTAGCCCCATATGAATTTACATGAAGTTTCATAATTTGTACTTTCACAGAAATTTCTATTTGCTATCTTAAGTTAAATTAGACACAAATTAAATTCTACATTGCTCTTTTTTTAAGTTTTCACGTTACAACCAGGGACAGAACTTAGAAGGGACCGAGGGGGGTTGTGGCCCCTCAAATGTTTTGACATTATGTGCATTTTATACCCTTTTACAATTTTTTTTAGTCATTTTTATTACAAAAATTTCAGCATGATGTACATCGCCCCCTCCCCCTTCTAAAATAAATACTTTTGAAGTTGTCTCCTTCACCGACAACATTCAAGTTCCGAACTTAATTACAACACGGACGCATCCTATAAATAGAGTGAGTTGAGCAATTCGCAAGTGTTTTGATGAAGATTAGTCGCTCGAAAAATCTAGAGGGACAACGTATAAGTTTTCTTTTAAACATTTTAAAATCACCATGTAGTTTCATTTCCGTTCGAAATGCATGCTCGGTTCATGATTTGATTAATTAACTTCGTGGTCGACGTCTCCTTTTTACCAGTCAGATAGTTTGATTTAATTCAGTTTAATTTTTAGTTAGCCAAAAATCCTCTCAAATTTTTGGCAAAAAAAATCCTCTCAAATTATACTTTTGTTGTTATAATTTAAGTCAGATCTATTTTAGTCTAACGGATTCACATAGTTTTGTTTTTGGATAATTCATTTTTTATTTTTGGGTAATATGGAATTGGTCTTAAAGTTGATGTAACAAAAAGAATTAGATAATAGATATAGAATTGGTCAATTGTTAATTAATCAATAACTTCTATTATTAGCCAAGCCAAAGCGACAATCTTTGGACAATTAACCATTGTTGTAATAAACTATTACGGAGTATTTCAGAAAGCTAACACGCAACGTAAGTCGTGAAATATCAACTACTCCAGAGCCTAGATTTTTCAGTCCTTATTATATCAAAATATTCAACTTAGCTAATCATCATCGATGTTTTTAAACTACCCCAAATCACACGATTAGTATGTGTTTATGATATTCCCCATCTTAGACCAAGTTTATTACTGAGTCTGTAAATATTTACCGTAAACTTTATACGATATGTGTTATATAGGGGTGTAAATGAGCCAAGTTGTGCCCGAGCCTGCCAGAGCTCGAGATCGGCTCGTTTAAGTTTTATAAAGCTCGAGCTCGTCTCGGTTCGAGTCTTGTCCTTAAGCTCAGGCTCGGCTCGTTTTTACGATGTGTCAATGAACATTAAAGCTTGGCTCGATATTAGCTCGTAATATATCTATATTGAATCCGTCAATAAGCTTGTTATTGAGCTTGTTAAATAAGCTCGCATATAATGCAAATGTATGACGTATTATCTATACTACATTATAAAGCATTTGAGACATTTTTAAAAATGAAGGCTTAAAAAATTAAGATTCAACACTTGCTAATAATGGCAAATTTTAATAAGTACATCTATAATAGCATTTGTTGCAACACTTTAAAGCACTTTTTTTTAGACATGTTTATAAAAAAAAATACAAAGTAATTTAATATAAGAAAAAAAACGTCTATAACAATAAATACCTAATAAATGTTATTTTTAAAACACCCCTAATATAAAAAATACTTGTTATTATACATATTGTACAAACTAATAAAACACACAAATCTTCATGAAATATATATGTAAACAAGTTCATGGTACATATGGTTTTAAAAAATGGACCGGGTTCAACCGGGAACCGGAGTCATCGTCGGTTCGGCTAGCCCATAAAAGTCGTCCGAAGACGATATTGTTAAATCAATAGAATTTAAAAATGCATAATAAAATACAATGTTCAAAAAATATTATTAAATCGCAAAGTGCCTCGAGAATCAACATATGCGCCTTTTGAAATTTTTAATAAAACTTACCGTTAAAACTAAAAACTTTGTTTTATAAAAATCGGACGATTTTTTTCAAAGCAAATAATGCAAAGTGCTAAGTGCTAATTATATATATTTGAATATTAATAACTATACTCTTTAACCCACATGATTTATTGAATATTTATTTTTACCTTATTTTTATAAGTAATTTTTTGCTTGTATCATCCATTTATGTATGACAAATTTAACAAACATTATTTTTAAGAACTAAATTTTCTTTGTATAATGTAAGTGATTTTTAAAAGTCGCTATGGTGTTATTATTTAATGATAATTTATGAATACAGGCTATTGTCAACTACTTTTATCTCATACCTTTACAATATACCTGCTACCAACTCATTATTGTCACCACATCACGTGGATAATCTACAATTATTATATGAAAATTTTTGTTATTGCATAACAGTATTCAAAACTAAAATTATCGTCGTCAATATATCTATTGTATTGTAAAATATAGAACTAAAAAAAATTCGCTGAATATTTTAATTGTATGGCGTCCGCCGCTGCAACGCGCGAGTACCCTGCTAGTGTATGTTTAATATTTAAAATATTCTAGTATCATTTAGGCTTGTTTAGGCTCGTGATCCTAATCGAGCTTTGTTTATAAAGCTCAAGCTCCAGCTCGATTAATAAATGAGCCACAAATTAAGCTTAGCTCGGGCTCAACGTCGTTTAAACTCGGCTTATTGAGCTTTTTATCGACTTGATTTTGAGCTTTTCACAAATTTCCTGTAATTAGCAATAAGTTACATATTCATATCTGGAATCTTTGTGGAGTAACATTTGTCTACTTTTATTTATAAAATACTCAGGACATTATAACTTCCATTTAATTGGCAATATCTTAGCTATGTTGTTGCTTCATATTTGATACTAGTCTATAGACCCGTGATAAATCACGGGTTGCTTATAATATTTTAAAAATATACAATAGTTCATATTCTAAAGTTACGTATGATAATTCTTAAAAAAATAAGTGAACATTTGCATAACAATTTTATGAGCATACACAATTTGTGAAGAGATTAAAAGAACGTTGAAACATAGAAATGAATATAGTTTCTCGGATCAAATTATTTGTAGCATTTCTTGATAGAAATGAATATAGTTTCTCGGATCAAATTATTTGTAGCATTTCTTGATAAATAATGTTCAAGCTACTATTTGACATTTGATTATTCTTGCCGTATATTAAAACCTTCAAACATTTTTTACTTTTTACCATATGCACGAAGATATGAAGCTGACGATGGGTGAAAACAGGCTTCGAGAAGACAAAATCAAAACCGTTAAAAAAGATCGGTCTTGGCTTTGTTGATAGACAAAATTCATAATAACTCGCTCAAATTCACAACTACAAGCAACCCTGTAATAAACACTTTGATAATTGAAATATGAGTAATCTATTAGGTGAAAAGATAAGTAAGTTAAACTACCATAATATGAACACATATGGAAGCTTACACATTGTTTTTGTAAAAAAATCTAAAATAATTAATTTATATATGAGTTAAAACGTCTGAACATGAATACTTCTCACTGAAACATACAAATTTAAATTTTAAAGAAAACATCTAAAATTATTTAGAATTTCATGGTTAATTACTACAACATGCAAGATAGATAGCTGATGACATACGTTGAAAGCCATACAAAATATATAACTCATATTTGCTTGTTTAAAATTTAAAAGTATTAGAAGAAAAATCAAGGGACGTACTCCCGTTGAAAAATGAAACATGAGTTTTAAGACCAAATTGCTAATAACAACAAACTATTATTGTTGTTGTGTGATTAACGTACTATAATATCTATGTGTCTTCGATACTTGCTTACACACACACCATTATACACAGCATAGTCAGTGATAGTCTTTGTACAGTACGATCTTATTTGTTAATCATGGAAAGAATTGTGGAAAATTGGATGGAAATTGTAATAACCCATTGAATGTGGTCAAACAAAGCAATCAATAAGGCTGCAATGTGTAATTTTATATGACAAGTGGCTTTTGTGACATGGCATTAATGATGTGGCAAAGTGTACATGTGGCATTAATGATGTGAACAATTTTCAAAAAAACCTTTGTTTATTATAGGGGGAATTGCATATATATCTCTCCAAAAGTGAATAATTTCATATATATTCTTTTTACAAGTTTTTGATGCACATAGTACAATGATTTTTATGCATGCAAAGGATATATATGCAATTTTGCATCTTTGAAGGGATATATATGCAAATGACCCTTTATTATATATATAGATATGTGTCCAATATTATAAGAGGTAAATATAGCCTCGGGGCTTTCCGTTATAAAAGTATTAAAAAAGTATTAGTTTTAAAAAAAAAAAAGTGTGTTATAAAATTTGTTATGTATTTTCAGGCTTTCCGTTCTCACGAGGAAGTAACTGAGTGGGTGCAAAATATAGCCTCGGGGCTCGGTTTTGTCATTGTTAAAAAGAGAACCAAATCAGAAAATGGTCAGATGTACGAAAATAATTATATGTGTACAAAGAGCGGGATTTATGAATATCACGGTAGTGGAAAACGGAAAACCAAAACAAAAAAAAGCAATTGTCCATTCAGATTAGTTGCGAAATATAGACCAACACGATATAATTGGATTTTGAGGGTGAAGTGTGATAGCCATAATCATGAGTTGCTAGAGTCGTTGCATGGTGTGCCATATGCAATGCGATTAAAAGATGATGAGTTGAGTTTGGTCAGAGAATTGTCAGAGTATAGCGTACGACCACGTAATATACATTCGACAATAAAGGGACGTAATCCGGATAACGTGTCTAGCGTTAGAACTATATATAATGCACTTGATAAGTTTCGGAGAGCCAGAGTAGGTGATAGAACTCAAATTCAAGTCCTTTACTCGCATCTGACGGATTCAGGGTATGCATATTACCCGAGGGTGAATGAGCATAATGAGCTTGAGGAGCTATTTTTTGTTCACCCCACTTCATGGTACTCCGGCATCTATTGTGTCCGACAGAGATCCGCGTTTTACTTCTCATTTCTGGAAGGGTTTGCAAAAAGCTTGGGGTACTCGACTTAATTTTAGTACGGCATTTCATCCTCAAACAGATGGTCAGTCAGAGAGGACTATACAGACCTTAGAGGATATGCTCAGGGCATGTGCTTTAGAATGGACTGGCAGTTGGGATGAATATTTATGTTTAGTTGAGTTTGCATACAACAACAGTTGGCATGCTAGCATTAAGGCGGCACCGTTTGAACTTCTTTATGGAAGGAAATGTAGAGCACCTATTTGCTGGGATGAAGTAGGTGAACGTTTGATTGAAGGTCCAGAAATGATCGAGATCACTAATGAGAAAGTAGCTGTGGCTAGAGAAAAGTTGAAGGAAGCTAGGTCTCGTCAGAAAAGTTATGCCGACAAGCATCGTCGTAATTTAGAATTTCGAGTTGGAGATCGTGTATTTTTGAAAGTTTCGCCGTTTAGAGGTGTGAAACGTTTTGGAATCAAGGGCAAGCTCAGTCCTCGATTTATCGGACCGTTTGAAATTCTAGAACGTATAGGAGAAGTTTCGTATCGATTAGCACTTCCGCCTCAGTTATCGCATGTTCATGACGTTTTCCATGTATCACTCCTAAGGGGATACAACTATCATCCGTTACACGTTGCTTCTTATCCGTTTGATCAAATTCAATCCGATATGTCTTTATCTGAAGAACCGGAAGCTATTTTAGAAAGACAAGAAAGAGTTATGAGAAATAAAGTCATTCCGTTCGTTAAGATTCTTTGGAAAAATCATCCGGAGCGTGAGGCTACTTGGGAAACCGAGGAGTCGATGCGAGCTAGTTATCCTCATTTCTTTGAATAGTTTGGTATGTTCTCATTTCGTTTTCATTTCGTTTGTTTCATTTCAATTTTCGAGGACGAAAATTTTTCTTTAGAGGGGAAGAATTGTAAAACCTGGAAAATCTAAAACCTGATTAAAGACTAAAATACCCTTGGAATCGAAATTTATAAAATATGTAAAATACATTTATATCATTTAACGAAATTTAAATACTTAACTTGCGAATAAATAAAACTTAACGAATATATTACGTGATCGATTTTGGTACGACGAAGATTTAACGTTTCGTAAATAACTTGGATCGTGTTTGTTTGTTTCGATGGACCATAGGCCGAAACCCATAAGGTGTGCGTTTGGGTTGTGATCGGTTGGGCCAAACCGAAACCCAATCCCCTCCTAAGCCTAAATCAAATACAACTACTATATATACAACACATAATCACAAAAGTGAAACCCTAGTTTTATTATTGCCTCTTTTCTTTTCTCTCTTGCTCGGCCGAATATCAAACACCCTAGGTGTCGAGATTTTTGCTCAACCAAGTCAAGGTATAACCTATTCTCGTCTTCCTTTGATGTACCTTGCGTTAATATATTGTAATATGTTTTGTTTTAGTCGAGTTTGTTGTTTTGTTTTGTGACCGAGCCGAATGGAATCAAAACAAGGAAAACCCTAATGATTAAACCTTACAAGTATTTAAGAGCTATGTACGTAATATGTATTATTGAATCGGGTTATGTATATGTCGAGTTAATAAGGACCGAACCCTATGTAATTAGAACCGAACCATGCATATCATTCGACTAAGGTATAAAACATGATAACTTGAATGAGTTAAGTATGTAGATGAGTTAAGACTTGTGTTATAACCTATTAATCGAAACCCTAGATTGAACCGAACCACATATGAGTTTTAAAAGTATATTAAACAAGTAAAGGTCATGTAAACATAAACCCTAGTTTGATATGTGAATCGAATAAGATATGCCAAACCCTAATGGTTTGTGAATCGTATCTCATATGTGTGCGTAATTATAAGTCAAGTAAACTTGTAAATGTGTAAACGTGTAATTAATCCGAGTAATAAGTAACTTGTATGTCACATAAAATCATAAACGTGCATGGTGAAACATAAAAGGAAAGATTGTTTTCATTACGTGTTAGGTTAAGTAACGAGTCATTAAGACGTAACATGTAAGTAAATGCATATTAATGTGATATTAAAAGAAGGAGAAAACCCTAGAACATAAATGAGAGTCGATTAGGGTTAGAAACTAAGTGTGTGTTAATTCGTTATTTTATGTGTGGGTTATGACTTTTAAACTATTTTCACATTTAACCCTAAACTTTAATTAATGACATAATGAACCCTAATCTACGATATTAATTATAAAACACTTAAGTCTCATTAATTATAAAACCCTAAAGTATTAAGATCATTAAATATACTAAGTATGAACGCCAAATATTAAAAGATCATTTCGATGATTGTGGAATCATAAATAACATGTACGACCGTTAATGTGTATAGGTTCTGTGAAGAAGGAGTAATCCTTTGCTTTCCCTGTTTCTTCTTTTCGATCATTTGCTTTGGAATAAGGTACAGATATTCTGACCTTTTCAGTAAAGGTTTCTTATGATGTTTTCTTTTCGTTAGCTTTTACATTAGGATTTCCTAAGCCTTTGCTATGAACCCTAATGTGTCTATTTGAGTTGTTGCTTATCTGAACTTTGATTTTTGAATCATAAAACATTGATTTTGAACTATATGATATGAAGACTTTGGTTTTGAAAACATGATTAAACATTTGATAAAATATGATCTATGTCAGCTATGACATTCTATTTGACCTAAGATAGTTTGACACCCGAGCCAATTATTAACTAGTCATGGGGGTTCCATGTCCGTGTCAGTAATGCACTTCTGACATGACTCTAGGGCAGTAGAGTGAAGTTCTGCCACGTCCCTTATCTGTTGTTTGTTATGAGCTCAAGTTATATTATATTATTAATGTATGTTTGTGGGGCGTATGGGTGCATCCTAGATCTGTTATATGTTATATATTATATGTTATATGCTATATGTTATCTGATGATTGATGCTGCGTGCATGCACGTCCTTCATAACTCTGGTAGGTCTCCCCTACAAATGTTGCCTTATGTGAATATGATTATGTTTATGATATGGCATATGTATTTGGGCTCGAGGTAGTTAGCTATAAAACTTATTCTATTATCCTGATTTATCTTTTGAAATGATTATGATTTCACTATCTTTCTTTCACTTTATTTCGTATTCGTTCTCGTTTCGTATTCGTTTTGCTTGTATATCTGTTCACTGGGCTTTTGAAGCTCAGCCGCATTTCTTTTCTTCCGCGGCAGGTATCTAAGCATTGGAGCTGGGTATTGCTTTGGGATGAGTGCTGTGTGGACTTACCTTAGAGATTTTAGCTTTGATCTTATGATGCCAATTAGACTTTATTTTAGACGTTTCATTTGGAGTTTATTTTTCCGCTGGGACCTATGTATTGAAGTCATTTTGACTTGGATTATTTCAATATTATGTTGAGATTTCTTTTGGATATTTATGTTTTGCTTTGATATGACACCATTACTTGTGATTCCTTTACCCTTGTCGGGTCGGGGCGTTACAATTTATGGCATCAGAGCCCAGGTTTACGACTTGTAGTCAGGACATGTGACATATGGAGCCTAGGTTTTGAGACCTTAGAGCTTAGGATTTGGCCTGTGAGGATTTGGGTAGACTTTAGGATTCCTTCTGCGAACTTCCATTTCGTATCTCACCATTGTTCATTTTGCTAATCGTTTGAATATCGTTCAGATGGTTCAAACTCGTCGTACCGGTAGCGTGGATGGAGACGATGATGCTACTAACATGGATACTGCGATTGCTAATGCTCTCAATTCTCTTTTCCCTGGTCTTACTACACCCGAGATGATGGAACAGGTGATCAGCAACATTCGTAATCGGAATGGTGCTTCGGGTAGTGGTGGAGGAAATCAACCCGTTGGTATTCACACTTGGCTCGAGCGTTTCGGTAAGCTCAAGCCTCTTTCGTTTAGCACTGCTGCTACTCCTACTGAGGCCGAGGACTGGATCACTCATATTGAGAAGCTGTTTGAAGTACTGGGTTGTGGAGACGAGTTTAAGACTCGTTTGGCTGCATTCAAATTGGAAGGTGATGCTTTAAATTGGTGGAAGGCACTCAAACAAGCAAGAGGAGGAGATGCTTTTGCTGTGACTTGTACCTGGACTGAGTTTCGGACTATCTTCTATAACCGTTACTTCCCTGATGCTGAGCAGCAAAGGTATGAGAGGGATTATCAGGCAATCTACCAGTTTGATTATGAGAATTCCAATGAGTACATGAGTAGGTTTATGAGGCTGGTGAGTTTTGTGGGAGCTATTGCTGGAGATGGTAGGCGTCAAGCTAAGCACTTCAAGTGGGGACTGAAGAAGTGGGTGTTGGACCGACCGCTTAATATTGAGTATGAGAATGTGTCGGCCTGCAATGACGCAGCTCGTAACATTGAGATCTTTCATGAGGTTTCGGGTTCCAACAAGCGTAATCGCGATGGTGATCGGATTCAAGGTAGGACTCAAGGCAATGACTATAAGGGAAACTCTGGTAGGAGTTATGATTCGAGGAGTCAAGTGGATAGGAGTTATGATCAGCAGGGTCAGTCAGGAAGGAATGTTGACACTGGACGCCCTGAGACGAGGGGTCAAGATAATAGAAATGCTGGTAAAAATGGAAGTGATCGTCAGAACCAAGGTAACAATAACCAGCGTTACAACAAGGATCAGTCAGCTCGAGGATCAAATCAGGGTCGTGCTCCAGGATTTTCTAGTCAACAGAGGACAGCTGAGGTTTTGCCTCCCCACCTATTTGTACTACTTGTGGAAAGGCTCATCCGGGCAGTGTTTCAAGGCCACTGGTGGTTGTTTTGCTTGTGGCTCCACCGCTCACAAGATTAAAGATTGTCCTAAGAAGAACCCGGTGATTCCTGGAAACTACATCAAGCCGCCGACTACTACTGGACGTGTCTATGATACTACTCGTAACCAGCGGGCGCACTTCAGGTACCATTACGGGCACTCTTTTCATTGATGATTATGCTGTCTTCGTTTTATTTGATACCGGTGCCACACACTCCATTATATCTATCACATTTGCTAAGAAACTTAATATGAAGCCCAAACCGTTAACAAACCACTTATCGATTTCTACGCCTATGAAGAACCACGTGATCATTGATCATAAATACGTTAAGTGTCCTCTTCGTTTTGATGATCGTATTCGCTTTGCAAATCTGTATCCTCTCGATATGGTCGACTTTGATATCATTCTAGGCATGGATTGGTTGGCTTATCATAGAGCTTCAATTGATTGCTATGCTAGAACGGTGATCTTTGGAGACGTAAAACATCCCGAATTCGTTTATCATGGTTCTCAACCTCTCAAATCTGTTAAACTCATTTCCGCTATGAAGGCACGGACCATGATTGCTCATGGGTGCCAAGGTTTTCTAGCATCTGTTAAGGACATATCTTTGGAGAGTCCTAACATTGAAAATCTTTCGGTTGTTTGCGAATTTACCGATGTTTTTTCCGATGAACTCCCTGGTCTTCCCCCAGCTAGAGAAGTTGAGTTTAGCATTGAGTTAATTCCTGGTGCTGAACCGATTTCGAAGGCTCCGTATCGCATGGCACCTCTAGAACTGAAGGAGTTGAAAGAACAGTACGCAAGAGATGATAGAAAATGGATTTATTCGCCCCAGTGTTTCTCCATGGGGTGCACCTGTCTTGTTTGTGAAGAAGAAGGATGGAAGCATGCGTCTATGTATCGACTACCATGAACTTAATCGTATTACCATTCGTAACCGTTATCCTTTGCCGCGTATTGATGACTTGTTTGATCAACTGCAAGGAGCTAAGTTCTTTTCGAAGATTGACTTGAGGTGCGGTTATCATCGATTACGTGTGAAGGAGCAAGATGTTCCTAAGACCGCGTTTCGTACCAGATATGGTCATTACGAATTCCTCGTTATGCCTTTTGGTTTGACCAATGCGCCTGCTGTGTTTATGGACCCGATGAATCGTGTTTTCCATGAGTTTCTCGACAAGTTCGTTATTGTTTTCATCGACGACATTTTAGTTTACTCCAAGTCTGAAGAAGAGCATGAAGAACATCTCCGGATAGTTTTAGAGATTTTGAGGAAGAAGAAGTTGTACGCCAAATTTTCGAAGTGCGAATTTTGGTTAAGACAAGTCGCTTTCGTTGGTCATATTGTATCAGTGATGGTATCACCATGGATCCGTCTAAAGTTGAGGCTATCACTAAATGGCCAAGACCTACGACGGATGAGGTCAGGAGTTTTCTTGGACTTGCTGGTTACTACAGACGTTTTGTTGAAGGTTTCTCTCGCTTAGCTCTACCCCTAACCCAACTGATGAGGAAAGGTGAAAAGTTTGTATGGACGGATGAACGAGAGAAGAGTTTTGAAGAGTTGAAACGGAGATTGGTGTCAGCTCCTATTTTGACTCTTCCAACTGGTTCTGGAGGATTTCAAATTTACAGTGATGCATCTAAGAAAGGATTAGGCTGTGTTTTGATGCAACATGGAAAGGTAATAGCCTATGCTTCGAGGCAGCTAAAACCTTATGAGGAGAATTACCCAACTCATGACCTTGAGTTAGCTGCAGTGGTGTTCGCGTTGAAGATCTGGAGACATTACTTATATGGAGAGGCGTGTGATATATTCACTGATCATAAGAGTCTCAAGTATATTTTCACTCAGAAGGAACTTAACATGAGACAAAGAAGATGGTTAGAACTTCTTAAAGATAATGACACAAATATTCAGTACCATCCAGGTAAGGCTAACGTAGTTGCTGACGCACTTAGCCGGAAATCAGGCATTCTTGCGAGTATCAAGATTGAGCCTAGGATTTTGCGTGACTTAGAGAGTTTGGATGTTGAGTTGTGTGTACGAGATTTTGATGGATACTGGGCTAGTATGAAGGTGGAGTCGAACCTTATACTGCAAATTAAAGAAGCTCAGAAAGATGACGGCGATCTGTGGGCCGTGGTGCAAAATGTTGAAGAAGGTAAGCAGACGGAGTTTAAGGTTGATAATGACGGTATTGTATGGTATGGAGATAGGCTTTGTGTTCCCAATGATCAGGTACTTCGTGAGAAAGTTATGAATGAAGCTCATAGTTCTCCTTTCACTATCCATCCTGGTTCTACCAAGATGTATAGGGATTTGAAGCAATACTTTTGGTGGAATGGCATGAAGCAAGATGTGGCGACGTTTGTGTCGAAGTGTATGATTTGTCAGCAGGTTAAGATCGAACATCAAAGGGCTAGTGGATTGTTACAACCATTGGATATTCCAACATGGAAGTGGGATAAGATATCTATGGATTTTGTGACTGGACTACCTCTTACTCGGAAGAAGCATGATGCGATTTGGGTAGTTGTCGATCGACTAACCAATTCTGCTCATTTCTTGCCAATCAGAAAGGATTTTGGTATTGGTAAATTGGCGGAGATTTTTCAGCAAGAGATCGTTAGACTTCATGGTACTCCGGCATCTATTGTGTCCGACAGAGATCCGCGTTTTACTTCTCATTTCTGGAAGGGTTTGCAAAAAGCTTGGGGTACTCGACTTAATTTTAGTACGGCATTTCATCCTCAAACAGATGGTCAGTCAGAGAGGACTATACAGACCTTAGAGGATATGCTCAGGGCTTGTGCTTTAGAATGGACTGGCAGTTGGGATGAATATTTATGTTTAGTTGAGTTTGCATACAACAACAGTTGGCATGCTAGCATTAAGGCGGCACCGTTTGAACTTCTTTATGGAAGGAAATGTAGAGCACCTATTTGCTGGGATGAAGTAGGTGAACGTTTGATTGAAGGTCCGGAAATGATCGAGATCACTAATGAGAAAGTAGCTGTGGCTAGAGAAAAGTTGAAGGAAGCTAGGTCTCGTCAGAAAAGTTATGCCGACAAGCATCGTCGTAATTTAGAATTTCGAGTTGGAGATCGTGTATTTTTGAAAGTTTCGCCGTTTAGAGGTGTGAAACGTTTTGGAATCAAGGGCAAGCTCAGTCCTCGATTTATCGGACCGTTTGAAATTCTAGAACGTATAGGAGAAGTTTCGTATCGATTAGAACTTCCGCCTCAGTTATCGCATGTTCATGACGTTTTCCATGTATCACTCCTAAGGGGATACAACTATCATCCGTTACACGTTGCTTCTTATCCGTTTGATCAAATTCAATCCGATATGTCTTTATCTGAAGAACCGGAAGCTATTTTAGAAAGACAAGAAAGAGTTATGAGAAATAAAGTCATTCCGTTCGTTAAGATTCTTTGGAAAAATCATCCGGAACGTGAGGCTACTTGGGAAACCGAGGAGTCGATGCGAGCTAGTTATCCTCATTTCTTTGAATAGTTTGGTATGTTCTCATTTCGTTTTCATTTTCGTTTCGTTTCATTTCAATTTTCGAGGACGAAAATTTTTCTTTAGAGGGGAAGAATTGTAAAACCTGGAAAATCTAAAACCTGATTAAAGACTAAAATACCCTTGGAATCGAAATTTATAAAATATGTAAAATACATTTATATCATTTAACGAAATTTAAATACTTAACTTGCGAATAAATAAAACTTAACGAATATATTACGTGATCGATTTTGGTACGACGAAGATTTAACGTTTCGTAAATAACTTGGATCGTGTTTGTTTGTTTCGATGGACCATAGGCCGAAACCCATAAGGTGTGCGTTTGGGTTATGATCGGTTGGGCCAAACCGAAACCCAATCCCCTCCTAAGCCTAAATCAAATATAACTACTATATATACAACACATAATCACAAAAGTGAAACCCTAGTTTTGTTGTTGCCTCTTTTTCTTTTTCTCTCTTGCTCGGCCGAATATCAAACACCCTAGGTGTCGAGATTTTTGCTCAACCAAGTCAAGGTATAACCTATTCTCGTCTTCCTTTGATGTACCTTACGTATATTTATTGTAATATGTTTTGTTTTAGTCGAGTTTGTTGTTTTGTTTTGTGACCGAGCCGAATGGAATCAAAACAAGGAAAACCCTAATGATTAAACCTTACAAGTATTTAAGAGCTATGTACGTAATATGTATTATTGAATCGGGTTATGTATATGTCGAGTTAATAAGGACCGAACCCTATGTAATTAGAACCGAACCATGCATATCATTCGACTAAGGTATAAAACATGATAACTTGAATGAGTTAAGTATGTAGATGAGTTAAGACTTGTGTAATAACCTATTAATCGAAACCCTAGATTGAACCGAACCACATATGAGTTTTAAAAGTATATTAAACAAGTAAAGGTCATGTAAACATAAACCCTAGTTTGATATGTGAATCGAATAAGATATGCCAAACCCTAATGGTTTGTGAATCGTATCTCATATGTGTGCGTAATTATAAGTCAAGTAAACTTGTAAATGTGTAAACGTGTAATTAATCCGAGTAATAAGTAACTTGTATGTCACATAAAATCATAAACGTGCATGGTGAAACATAAAAGGAAAGATTGTTTTCATTACGTGTTAGGTTAAGTAACGAGTCATTAAGACGTAACATGTAAGTAAATGCATATTAATGTGATATTAAAAGAAGGAGAAAACCCTAGAACATAAATGAGAGTCGATTAGGGTTAGAAACTAAGTGTGTGTTAATTCGTTATTTTATGTGTGGGTTATGACTTTTAAACTATTTTCACATTTAACCCTAAACTTTAATTAATGACATAATGAACCCTAATCTACGATATTAATTATAAAACACTTAAGTCTCATTAATTATAAAACCCTAAAGTATTAAGATCATTAAATATACTAAGTATGAACGCCAAATATTAAAAGATCATTTCGATGATTGTGGAATCATAAATAACATGTACGACCGTTAATGTGTATAGGTTCTGTGAAGAAGGAGTAATCCTTTGCTTTCCCTGTTTCTTCTTTTCGATCATTTGCTTTGGAATAAGGTACAGATATTATGACCTTTTCAGTAAAGGTTTCTTATGATGTTTTCTTTTCGTTAGCTTTTACATTAGGATTTCCTAAGCCTTTGCTATGAACCCTAATGTGTCTATTTGAGTTGTTGCTTATCTGAACTTTGATTTTTGAATCATAAAACATTGATTTTGAACTATATGATATGAAGACTTTGGTTTTGAAAACATGATTAAACATTTGATAAAATATGATCTATGTCAGCTATGACATTCTATTTGACCTAAGATAGTTTGACACCCGAGCCAATTATTAACTAGTCATGGGTGTTCCATGTCCGTGTCGATAATGCACTTCGACATGACTCTAGGGCAGTAGAGTGAAGTTCTGCCACGTCCCTTATCTGTTGTTTGTTATGAGCTCAAGTTATATTATATTATTAATGTATGTTTGTGGGGCGTATGGGTGCATCCTAGATCTGTTATATGTTATATATTATATGTAATATGCTATATGTTATCGATGATTGATCTGCGTGCATGCACGTCCTTCATAACTCTGGTAGGTCTCCCTACAAATGTTGCCTTATGTGAATATGATTATGTTTATGATATGGCATATGTATTTGGGCTCGAGGTAGTTAGCTATAAAACTTATTCTATTATCCTGATTTATCTTTTGAAATGATTATTATTTCACTATCTTTCTTTCACTTTATTTCGTATTCGTTCTCGTTTCGTATTCGTTTTGCTTGTATATCTGTTCACTGGGCTTTTGAAGCTCAGCCGCATTTCTTTTCTTCCGCGGCAGGTATCTAAGCTTTGGAGCTGGGTATTGCTTTGGGATGAGTGCTGTGTGGACTTACCTTAGAGATTTTTAGCTTTGATCTTATGATGCCAATTAGACTATATTTTAGACATTTCATTTGGAGTTTATTTTTCCGCTGGGACCTATGTATTGAAGTCATTTTGACTTGGATTATTTCAATATTATGTTGAGATTTCTTTTAGATATTTATGTTTTGCTTTGATATGACACCATTACTTGTGATTCCTTTACCCTTGTCGGGTCGGGGCGTTACAATACGTCAAACAACCGTATGACGATAAGAAAGGCTTTCGGAAAAGCAAAGAGGACGAGAAGCCGAAGGATGATCGTACTTGCTTTAAGTGTGGGGACCCAAACCACTTTATTAGTAAGTGTCCCAAACGGGATGATCAAAAGGCGTTCGTGAGCGGCACGTGGGGAATGAGCGACGAAGAAGACGAAGAAATTTGTCTCATGGCAAATGACGAGGTATGTCACGAATACTATAGTAGTTCATCACTTGATGACGACTCATTGCATAATGAATATGACAAACTATGCAATATTAGCTTAAAACTAATTAACAAAAACAAGCTTTTAAAGAGTCAAAGTCAACGTTTAGATAAAGAAGTCATAGAATTGAAAGCTAAACTAAAACGTTTAGAAAATGGTAAAATATCAAGTGGTGAATGTGAACTTTGCGTTCAACTTCAAACACTAGTGGATCACTTAGATTCTAAAATTGCTAGAATGAGCACGAACACTTTAGATACAATACTCGATAGCGTTAAAACCGGTAACAATCAAAAGGGTCTAAGTAGTCAACAACTTGATCCATCAACTAGTGAAAGTAAAGAAACAAAATTTGTTAAGGAACTAGAAAAACCAGCCACTGTTGTGGCGGATCTCACGGATCCCCTAAAAAGGGAACCGGCTAGTGTACAGAAAGGGATCCGTGGATCTGCTGTAGCAAACAGTAGCAATAACGTAGCTTCTTCATCTAGAACTGAGTTTGTTATAGTTAATAGGAAGAAACCAAATCATGTCACCACTAGACAACCACCTCCAAAATATAATCCTACTTTTGCAAGAAACAAAGCTCCATCCTTTTCAAAACCTAACTCATTTAGGAGACCTAATAATGTTTACCTAAAAAGTAACCATCAAATGGGATGGAATCAAAACATGCAAAACGGTTTTCCTTTTCAAAACTTTGCTCCATGGAATGCATACTCATCTTATCCATACATGTCTAACATGAATGGAATGTTTAACACTAATGGACCCATGAACAAATGGGGACCAAACTTTTGAGTTTATTATTGTTTTAGGTGTGCTTAAAGGTCGACCTAGACCCCGATGAATGGGTCAAGGATAGCGGGTGCACGAGGCACATGACTGGCAACAGGGATCTATTCTCCACATATGAATCCATAAATGGAGGTAATGTGGTGTTTGGAAATAGCAAAAGTAGAATCATCGGTAAAGGTACGATTTCTAACAAATCTCTAACCATTAACGATGTGTGTCACGTAGAAAACCTAAACTTTAATTTCTTAAGTATATGACAAATATGTGATAAAAAGTGCAATGTACTTTTTACCGAAACCGGTAGTAAGATACTTAAAAATGGCATAACCATAGGAAGAGGAATTAGGAAACATGGAGTCTATGTCATTAAAATCGGTAATGAACCTAAAGACAAACTATGTCTTACCTCTATGGATGATACTTCGACCTTATGGCATTGAAGATTGGGTCACGCCAACATGCGACTTCTTCAATCGCTATCATCCAAAGATCTAGTAAAAGATCTACCTAAGTTAAAATATGAACATCATTTTTGTGATGCTTGTAATGTAGGAAAACAAGCTCATTCGAGTCATAAAGCTAAAAACATGGTGTCCACAACTAGGTGTCTAGAATTACTACATATGGATTTATTTGGTCCATCCACTATCCAAAGTTATGGAGGCAACTACTACACTTTGGTAATAGTGGATGACTACTCTAGGTATACATGGACAAAATTTTAAAGAACAAAACGGAAACCTTTAAATATTTTGAAATATTAAGCAAAAAGATCCAAAGACAACTAGGAAGTCCCATAGTGTTTATTAGGACGGATCACGGTAGGGAATTCGATAATGAAGTGCAATTCGGAGCTTTTGTGACACTAATGGTATTACTCACAACTTCTCGCTCACGCACTCCACAATCGAATGGGGTAGTAGAAAGAAAGAATAGAACTCTACAAGAAATGAGTCGAACCATGCTTAATGAACAATCCATACCTCAAACATTTTGGTGTAATGGCGTTGATACTTCAACGTATATACTCAATCGAGTCTTGATTAGACCAATCTTAGGAAAAACTCCATATGAGTTACTTCGAGGCAAAAAGCCTACGTTAAATCACTTTAGAGTCTTTGGTAGTAAATGTTTTATTCTTAACACTAAAGATTACCTTACAAAATTTGATCCTAAATCAACCGAAGGTATCTTTATAGGTTACTCGCCAAATAGCAAAGCTTACGTCATATTAAACAAAGAAACAATGAAGGTAGAAGAGTCATTAAATATAAAATTTGATGAAAGTCCACCCAAACCCTCTCCACCTCTTGTCGATGACGAGATTATAGAAAGTGAAGCCATAGTAATAAAGAAAAAGATAAGTGAAGAAGAAGAACCTCTAAGTGATGAAATAATAAACATTATAGAGTCCAAAGATCACCCCGTAGATAAAGT
Organism: Chrysanthemum makinoi; assembly: GCA_910596185.1. Lineage (NCBI taxonomy): Eukaryota > Viridiplantae > Streptophyta > Magnoliopsida > Asterales > Asteraceae > Chrysanthemum > Chrysanthemum makinoi. The sequence goes on along the minus strand of OU343225.1, from coordinate 280,907,383 downwards.
CATAGGAAAACTAAACGAACGAACATTAAGGTCTCAAGTTCAAAACCAAAGTAGCTTGTTTTGTTTCGTTTCAACCTTAGAACCTAAGAATACACAAGAAGCCATAAAAGATGAAAGTTGGGTAATGGCTATGCAAGAAGAACTAAATCAATTTGTTTCTAATGATGTTTGGACACTTGTCCCTCCACCTAGTAATCAAACCATAATAGGAACCAAATGGGTTTATAAAACAAATTAGATGCAAACGGAGTAGTGTCTAGGAACAAGGCTAGACTCGTTGCTCAAGGGTATAACCAACAAGAGTGAATAGACTTTGATGAGACCTACGCCCCCGTGGCTAGATTAGAGTCTATAAGAATACTTCTTGCGTATGCTTGTGCCAATGATCTAAAGCTTTATCAAATGGATGTCAAAAGCGCTTTTCTAAATGGTTTCATAAATGAAGAAGTATATGTAGCTCAACCTCCGGGCTTCATTGATTTTGAAAAACCCAAACATGTGTATAAATTAAAGAAAGCCCTTTACGGTCTTAAACAAGCTCCAAAAGCTTGGTATGATAGACTCAAGTCATTTCTAGTTAAACACAACTACACCATGGGGTTAGTTGACAACACACTTTTTACTAAGAAAAGAGAGTCACATATAATCATAGTACAAATATATGTAGATGATATTATATTCAGATCCACTTGTCAAGACATGTGTGATGATTTCTCTAGAATCATGCATGACGAGTTCGAGATGAGTATGATGGGAGAACTTAGTTTCTTTCTTGGTCTACAAATAAAACAAGTAGAAGATGGTATCTTCTTCAATCAATCTAAATACATCAATGAGATGTTAAAGAAATTCGGTCTAGATGAGTCAAAACCAATTAGGACTCCAATGTCATCCGACACCAAACTCACAAAAGATGAAGACGGAGAATCCGTTGATAATACTAAATATCGTGGCATGATAGGTAGCCTTCTCTACCTCACGGCAAGTAGGCCGGATATCATGTTTAGTGTTTGCTTATGTGCTAGGTTTCAAGAAGACCCTAAAATATCACACCTAGAAGCCGTAAAAGGATATTTAGATATATTAAGGGTACAACACAATTAGGATTATGGTATCCTAAGGGCACGGGAGTAGAAACAATTATTGTATATGCAGATTCGACCATGCGGTGATTACGTTGATAGAAAAAGTACAAGTTGGGTATGTACTTTTATGGGATGTTGTTTAACATCATGGTTTTCTAAGAAACAAACGGCACTTGAAATATCAACAACCGATAGCGTCTCCGCCGGCAAAGCATGCCAACAAGCACTATGGATGAAACAAGCGTTAGTAGACTACGACATCCATCTAAGTGACATAGCCATCCTATGTGACAACAAAGGTGCCATCGACTTAAGCAAGAATCCGGTATTGCATTCTCGCACAAAGCATATAGAGATTCGTCATCACTTCCTAAGAGACAATGTTCCAAAGGGGAACATCTCTATTGAGAAGGTAGCATCCGAAGACAACATAGCCGACGTCCTCACCAAACCGTTGAAGCGGGAACAATTCAACCTACTTCGTCTTGGTCTTGGTCTAATGGAACAAACGTTGTAACTTAATTGACTCTACAAGGTATGTAAACACTAGCCTTCTTCTTTCTGAGTCTAGGATTTCTATTTCACGCACAACTCACAAACAATACGGGAATTTTCAAAACCCAAGATAAGTTTTTCCACTTGTAGTTCTCTTATTTTTTTTATATACACATTTTCAAAGAAAACCTACTTTCACAATGTTTTCTAAAAAGATGATACCTTCCCGTATCAATTTCACAAAAGCAATTTCTCACGTCTAGGACAAATCGCTTTTTCATTATTAATACAAAGTAAAAACCCGTTTTCATTGCATCTCATGTCTTTTGAATGCTAAAGGGGACACATAACTAATATGTGTTTTCGGGTACATTCATTTAAGCAACAATGAATTAGGAGCATTGATAAACAAAAAATTACGTACTCATGTACTAAATATGTGTTTTTGGGTTATCTCAATAGGATGGTTTTATACTTCTAGTTTATTTTTTATTTCTTTTAGGGGTCGAGATAACCGAAACTCCAAATAGTTTGCATATAGGCACACACTAGGCAAAAATGTTTCCAAAAAGAAAATTTTGTGTGCTGAATCACTGAACCCACGGATCGGCCTTAATCTTTGCCGGCCGGATCCCTCAAGGGAAGGATCCGTGGGATCCGTGAAACAGAAGTTGTTTTCAACTTCTATTTTTTTCACTTTGGATGAAAAATCCACATTTGTTTCATTTTTGGGAGTATGCTCTTTAATGCTTGTGTTCTCATGATCACATGCCTTGAATTCATATCTAATAATTAGATTTTAATCCACATTTTGGGTCAAGCATTCATTACAATGCTTTGTTTTTCTATATATAGAACTCCTAAAATGCTTGCATACTCCATCTCCTTCTCACAAACACATTTCATCATGTCATCCAAAAACCCTTTAGGAGAATCATCTAGTACAAACAATCATGATATCCAAACCTTTGTACTTCCACCATCCAAAATACCATAATCAAATGCTAGGATATCCACACGGATTAGTATCCGATCTTGTTGTTTACCAAAACCAACCTCAAATGAGTCATCCTCAACAAATAACTCACCACAAGATGCTTCCATTATAGCACCTCCCTCATCACCAACAAGTACACAAACTTCATCACCACCTAAAGTCACTCTTTTGGAACTCCTTAAGACTCCAACAAGATCTAAACAACCTAAATAAAAAGAAATAGTCTTTTCAACACCACCCACATCTCCAAATACTATCTTTCAAGATCTTGAAACATCACCACCATTAGCTCCCATCACATTACAAGAAAATTTAGGTTCTTTTCCACCACCATTTACAAACATTCCGGATATTGATCCATATTTTCCTATTTTTCCACCACAACTTCCGCATAACTCAAATCAAAACAACCCAGAAAACTTCCACACTAATTACCCACATCATTTACATTGTGAACATTGCCAATCCACTAGGGAAATTGCAATAGAAGTTAGGGAAGAAATGCATTTCATACTCAACCTCATCCTTGATCGCATCAATACCATTACTCATCAAAACCTCCATCCATAACCTTATGCAAGCATGGAAGGAATCACTACTACTATTTTCTACTTTTAGTATTATTTTTCTTTTGAAGTCATTTTCAAGAACAAGTCTTGTTCTTATTTTACATGCTTGTAAGTGGCATACATACCACTACAATTTGTTGTTTTATTACAAGGCCTTGTTTACATACCTTGGCTCCCAATCTTGATTCTCGGCAACCACAAGATTATATAAGCATGTTACTAACCTTTCATTTTGTAGGATTTTTATTTTTCTTCACTTGACGCCCCAAACAAGGGGGAGCTACCGTCAAGGGGGAGTTAGAAGTTGTTTATTTCTTCCAAGGGTTAACTTTTTGTTTCGACAAAAAGGGGGAGAAGAATTAAAACTTAGGGGCTTTCAAAACTTGCATCTATTCTTAAGTTTTACTCATCATAACATTATGTTTTGTCATCAAAAAAAAGGGGGAGATTGTTAATACAAATAAACCGTAAAAACGTTTATTAATATTTTGCGATCTCTTTGTGTTTTGTTGATAACAAATGTAATGTTATCTTAAGTATAATTATAAGGATACATGTTATTTTTGTAAAGCATTTACATATAGCCATTTAAATACAAAAATGTAATAATTAAGCATTTGTTGTAATAGTTTATTAGGATGGGTAAAAACCATAACCCATGGATCTTAACCCATACCAAAGAAGACTTGATACAATGTATACTTAGATACATTGAATCTAAAGAAAACCCATGGACCAACCCATAACCCATGACCCATAACCAAAAAACCCATGGGCAAAGAGGAGCGTACCACGGATCCCTAGGATTACACTAGACGGATCCCAAGTGGAAGGGATCCGTGGAACAGAGGAGAAATTTGCCTATAAATAGATAGCCATTTCTTCATTCTAAATCACCCCTCTTCTTACTAAATCTCTCATACACTCTCATTCTCTTCTAACATATAGATCACTTGATCTAGAGAGTTGTTCTTCTTTCTTTCTATTTGTGATCCTCATATAGGTCCTTCTCTAAGGCGAGATCACGAGCATTCTACAAGTCATCCAAGCAAGGGGTCCTTGATTGATTTGTCACTTCACAAGATTTCTGTAGCGAAGATCTTGTATTTGATATTTCACATATTTGTTGTGTAATAGTTGTGTTGGTTTGGTCCACCGTGCTACGGACTCGGTATCTAGCTTTGTACCGGAAAAAGTATAAGCAACGTTGTGAAGGCTTCTCCGCCAAGTGAAGGAGTTTGTTGACATAGTGCTTGAACTCTTGAGTAGGTGACTCGGGGAGTGGAGTAGGGCAAGGAAGGTGACCTTGTAGCCGAACCACTATAAATCGGTTGTGTCTTTTCTATCCCTTAACTTTATTTATTTGCTTGCATTATCATTATATCTATACGTTCTCAACATCCATACGATTTCACATAATATCGAATATAAAGTTTTTGAAATCAACTTAAAATCGGCAAAACTATTCAACCCCCCCCCTTCTAGTTTTCCACAGATGGCTCTTCCAGTAATGATGATGATGATGATGATGATCATCATCATCATCATGATGATACTTCGTTTAGAGATGACATTCGGCAATTCAAGAATGTTTTACCAAAGCATCGTCGTTTGTCAAGAAGAATATGATAACGAAGTTAAGATCGATATTCCAACCTGCATCTGATGACACACGGGAACCTGTTATTCAGAAAAATACCTGTGGACGTCTGAGCGCAAAGGACAAAATTGGCAAGGCTACACAAGTCCCGGACTTGAATAAAGACCCGGACTTGAATGAAGTTCCAACCGTAGATCACCGAAGAAGCACCGCTACAAGATCTACACAAGTCCCAAACTTCAACAAAGAACCTGCCCGACATAGTTCTTTCACGGGTCCTAGTGATCAACAAAAAATAAGACACAGGTTGTACGATGGAGATGCAGAAAGCGAAATGCTTATGGGTGTGCTTCCAGTCCTTTGGCATCCATACATAATCAATATATATAATGTGGTGGGTGACGGAAATTGTGGGTTTCGATGCGTTGCCCATGGTGTTTGGGAACAACAACATTTGTGGCGCCAAGTTAGGCAGATGTTATTGCAACAGATGGACCTACATTAGCAGGTTTACATGGGTTTGTGGGGGGAAGGTGGTTTTAACGAACTTCGCCGTACAATAGACTGGTCCGGACATGGAAATGCACCGACTGATCGCTACATGGAAATGCCAAACACGGGGTTGGTTATTGCAGAACTGATTAGACGGCCCGTTGCATTTATATCTCGGGGGTTGGAATATGTGTTTTCCGCTTATCGTGGTCAGACTTCTCACAAAGAACTGACCCCCTTGTGATAGCCCGTGTGGGGGACGAAGTAGGTCATTACATTGTTCTGACGCTAGAAGAACATTCTCCACTTCCGCATCTCCACCCACAATGGAGGAGGCACAGATCCGAAGCTGCATCCCAGTGGGAATCATTATATAGGCATCGACTAACATAGTGACTGATTACTGATTCATGTTGTAAATAATTATAAACATAGTGAATGATTCATGTTGTAAATAATTATAAACATAGTGACTGATTACTGATTTATGTTGTAAATAATTGATTAATGATTTATGTTGTAAACATAGTGATTGATTCTTGATTTATGTTGTAAATGATTGATTATTGTTTATATTTAAATTAATAATAACATTGTAAATGATACATGTTTTATGTTGTAAATGATTGATTACTGATTTATGCAAATTCTTTTGTCAGGTGGGCCAAGGAAATCCTTTCTGGTGTCGATGTAATAGAGGATTTATTATAGAACGGAAATCCACGAAATCCTTTCCGGGCCGACCGTATTATGCATGTCCTCTTTCAGTGGTAAATAATCATATGTTTGCTTAGGGGTTTTATGTAAATAATTTGTTTGTTAAAAATACATTTCTTATTATTTTCTTAACATGTAATAGCCAGGTACAAATGACTATGGGTGTCGATACTTCAGTTGGAAAGATGAATTTGAAAGACGGTACCTTAGTCGAGCCTCATTTTCAACGCAGTGCTCAAACTGCGTTGCTAAAGATAATGAGATCAAGTTGTTGAAGACAAGAATAAAGACGCTGGAGATGGAGTTAGAATTGACAAGGAATCCTGAGGATCACACTTGTCAGTCGGGTGCAAGGCTCCATGATCTTTTAAACGAGATGAATAATCTTCATATGTAGTAGATGTTGTTGTATTTAAATAATATGTTAACGTTGACATTTAATTTAATAATAACAGTTGTTGTTGCAGTTATTTAATGTTGTAATATTTAACGTGCTATTATACAAACTAAATAATTATACATGTACAATACATTACATGTACAATACATTATTATACACACACACTTATTATACACACACTTATTTCTATTTAAAAAAAAAAAGGCAAAAGGGGACATGGGGACAAAAGTACCCCTACTATTCATAAAGAGGGTTGAAATAAAATTATAGCCAACGTATGAATAACCCCACCCTACCCTTGTATAAATATCTTTCTTGAAAAGCGAACACCTTTCTATTATAATATGATCAAAACTAGGTACTCCATAAAGTGTAAATTAATTAAGGTTCATCATCACAATGATGAATATACTCGTAACAAACAAACAATTCATTCTCAGAACTATACATGAACAAATGTTTAGGGAGGGAGGAGTGGTAGTTTCATACCCTAATACCCTGAGGGTGCCACGTCACCTCTATCCAATAAAAACCTTCCAACTCAAAACTATCCCAATACTACCCTAACACTACCCTAACTAGACGGAGTGGTACCCGATCATACCCTAACACTATATTTCATAAAAAACAAAAAAAAGAAAGAGAACTAAGCTTATTTCCATTCGGCTTCCAAACTCGATTTCATCCACATTTTCAAGTACCCTAAAGGGGCGGGGCGGTGTAGCCTACTACCCTAACCGAACCCGATGCCTTACCCGCATCCACTCCTTCATGCCTAACAGATTATAGCAACACCTTGTTCAAAAAAATATATATATATTATAGCAACACCAAACAAGACAAGATCTAGGCACAAACACCAAACGGTAACAACCTTTTTTATTCAATCATAGAAAGTATATACTAGTAAATTAGAACATGTAAGACAAAGTACAAACGACAATATATATCTCTTCAACACAAATGAAGAGACGAAATAGAAAAATAAAAAAATTACATAAGCATAAGAACTTCATGTAATTTCAAAAGAACAGATGCTTATGAAAAGACTAAAAAGCCATTTCATCTTGACCATCTATATAATCAGCACTGGTCATAGTGGTTATAGGGGGCCGCAGGGGCGAATACGTCATTTTTCTTCATGATACCGAGAAAAATGACAGCTCTCGAGGCTGCAAAAACTAGTGTTACTGCAATCCCTTCAAAAATTTGAGCTTTGATTCTCCCTCTAATATGACGAACATGGGTTGTGGGTTTTTTCACTAGTGGTGCTGTAAAATTAGCCGCCATAGTAACAAAAAATCGCACTTTTAATAAAAATTTGCTTAAACTAATTGTGAAAAAAAAGAGAAGAAAAGAAATGAAAAAAAAAGAAAAGAAAAAGGATATTAAGAAGAAGGTGAGTAATTGAGAAAAATTCTAATTAATTGTGAAAAACAAGAGCAATCAAAAACAAAGCTCAAAAACAGAAAATCAAAACTGAAGTTGAAATATAAAAAATTAAAAAAAAAAAAAAAAAAAAAAAAAAAAAAAACTATGGCACTTTTTGTTTCAAAACAAGGACAGCAAGGGAAACTTTGGTCATAATGGTTGGTGACGGGTGAATGCGAAGTTGATTTAGAGGATACTAAACTTAGAGAGAAATATGGGGATGAAGATGGTAGCCTTTTATAGAAATATTTAGGGGTGCACAATGCATAAGTCATAAAATTTGAAGGGCTAAAAGTCATATCTTACAGTGTGGGTGTAGGTGTTGTCACTATAACTACTAACTAAAATTAACGAAAGCTAAAATAAATAAAACTACGAAAATGAATTAAAACAAGCAATGGAATTAAGATTGTAAAACTTATGAATTAAAAACACAATCACTTCCTGTTTCGGTTTTGATCACAATTAAGAACTACTACCTCCGTCCCTAAATAAATGTCCACGTTTGACTTTCAAAGTCTTACTTATTCAACTTTGACCTTAAATATTTGTGTTTATCTTATATAATACTTGATACAAAATATATGAATGAATTGTGTTTTAAATGTACTTTAAGTTGGTATAATTTTTATCAAGTATTATATAACACAAATAAAAATATTTAAGGTCAAAGTTGTACAAGAAAGACTTTAAAAGTCAAAAGTGGACATTTATTTAGGGACGGAGGATATATTTGTTGTATTAGAGATTGCGGTTGCTCGAGTTTCATACATAAAACTAGTACTAGTTCAATAATTAATTCTATAATTGGAATATGTGTATCCGCACCATCAGGGGCGGTACTAGAAATTTTTTCAAGAGGGGGCAAAATTTAAAAGTGAGTGCCAGGTCGGGTCATGTCAGTAACGCGACCTATGTTGCTATAATGAAATCGATTTTGATTGAAAGTGATTTTTTTTGTATTTGTTTGCATGCGAGAACCAAAACTAAGAATTGGTGATGATATGCACAATTGTTAGCATATATTTTTTCTAATCGATATTAACACAAGTAGTTAAAGCAAAAATAAAAAGATGGAAAATAATTCACAAAAATCTATAAAGTAACACAAGAATCGAACATTATATCTCCACGAAGGTGCACATGTCCTTAACCACTTGACTATGAAAGAACTATTTTATAAAATTTCACCATTATACTATTTACCTATTTATGGGGGCAAAATAAAAATCATTGGTCATCTTCAGAAAATCGACATTACTCGAATGAACTTTTCGGAGGCAGTTGCCCACACTGCCCTCATTGTGGTACCGCCCCTGCGCACCATCCGTCCAAAATCCACGCTCATAGTTGATTTGGCACGATTAATCAGACCACAATATTATATTGCCTTACAAGTATCTATCAAATTAATTTAGATACACAATAATGGAAGACATAACATATCCATTAAGATCAAAATCTACATCAAGGGTTCACAACACTAAAATAGTTAAAACTTAAAACAGCAACTTTAGTTCCAGTTGTGATCGCGGAATGTTTAGCTGAGTATCACGTTGATGGACATCGTACCTTTTCCGCTTTGCATGTTGTTACGTACTTTTGTTTGCACGGTCATCAAGAAAAAGATAATATATTCTCCACGAAATATGGATGTGTCGGCTCTCCCTCCCTTTGCCGACTATATATAACAGAAGGAACATAAATTCCTTTTTTCCTTCCTTCTGCTCATCCAAACTAAAACAACCAAGGCCCAAATTTATCCTTTATGTGCTTTCAATCTCGTTATAACCCACAACTTAATCTAAGGCCCAAATATTCCATAAGTGTTTAGTTTAGGGACATGCCACGAGCTGACTTTTTGCAACCAATATATTCACCATAAGCATCTGGAAATCCAAGCTGCTCATTATTTGGATTTGAGGATTTTTTCTTCTTCTTTCTTTGGCTTTTTAAATCAACTAAAATGGAGTTCGGACAAAAAATTATGATACAAACAAATGAACAATATAGCAATAGCATGCTTGTATTTATATATACATTTAGTTCTTAATCGACTACATTTACTTCAAGTACAATCCAAACGCTTTGTGTATCACATGAACTCACAAATTCGCCATTTCAGCTCCATTTTACATATTACCTACATAATCACAAAATACTTCAAAGTAACTTATATAAAGGATAATAACAATGTATAATCAAGCAATTAACGCATTGCAAAGTGTACGTAAAATGCACCGATCAAATATATGAGATAAATATAAAAACACTATTTATTTGATCACATTACTATACGCATAAGAATTCAATAAAGATAAAGAATAACAAATTTGTATTCATAAATATTATTAAACCAACGTGGTTTGCTCTGTCGTTTAAATCGCCATGTATCATACCAAACTAAATACTCCACTGGTATTATATCATCTCCCAAGATCCTAAACCCTCTCTTTCTCTGGTGTTTAGTATTCGGATGTCATGTTATTTTCTTTAACAAATACATATGAGGGCTCATGATTATTACAAAATATTGTATCAGTTTTCTGGTGTTAGCTAGGGTCATAATAATAATAAATTGTTCGTATAAATTCTTGAATCGTGTAAAATTCATTTTCCTAATACAATAAAAGTTGTGACTCTTTCTGAAAAGTCACACATTTTCATGATTATACCAGTCTACACTCCGCACCACCTAATGCGTACTATAGTTTAACTTGATATCTCTTTGGTCTTTGGGTAAATTACAAATACATAAAAGGATGAAATTAAAATCACCAGCAAAGCTTATATGCCAAAATACGACTACAACAACTAAGATCAACGAGTCTACGACAACTAAGATCGACGTACACAAACACGGAACCTTGTCACTCACCTTTAAATGTTTCAAACAGCTCCATCTAGAAAGTTTTCATGATGTGGTTTTCGTATATGGACGTGTCTGTTTCAAAAGTGCTTCAGATTCATTGAATCAAAGACGGACTTAAGAATTTTGGATGGGTGTTGCACAAATTTTTTAAGAGAAGTTTTGCACAAAAAATTTCAATCATAAGTACTAAAATTTGAAACATGTAGAAGACTTGGAATAAACTAAAGTAACACTAAATATTATCGGAAGTTGCACGTACTACAAAATAACATTTTTTCAAAAAGCTTACATTCCATAACTCAAAATCGGGTGTGGCGTGCGCCACACCCGACTTTCCTGCATTGAATACTATAGAAATGCCGAAACCGAGTCTTGCACTTACAAGAAAATGTGTGCCGACAAAAGAGAAATCATATAGTAATATCAAGATAGAAATAGTATCAAGATAGAAATCATATTATATGCAAATGCTTCTAGAAATTCTGTTTCCAATCGTGTTTATTACAGTATATCAATAGGTTTAGCTTTGACGTTTCGTTTATTAAATTTTCTTGATGATTCATCTATGAAGCTTGTTGAGTTGATAAGTACGACAAATGTCACCATGATAATTAAACACAAAAAGCTCTATATGAACACTTGCATGCGATTCTTTCTGGTGCTAGGAGGTGATCTGTTAAAATGTTTTTTTTTTTTAGTTTGATGTTCTGTAGGTTTTTTTTTAATTATATAACGTTTTATGAGCTCCGAAATTCAATCTTGAATGTTGAAAGAATTTGTTACTCCTAAGGGTAAGGGTTATGTTTAAGATATCTGAACATGAAATAATCGTTTGTACTCTAAAAATAAAAGCACTCACCCTCTACAAATAACTACTCCAACACACCTTATACAACTCATTTTTGAATACTTTTATTTCTTAAACATAGCTTTTACGGCTGCGTTTAGTAAAACCCAAACTATATTATTTGATATGATGATAAGTTACATAAATTCTTCCATTTTCAATAAATTCATAGTAAAGCCAAGTCCCTCATGGACGGCACCAAGGATGTGTTTAGAAGACGGTTTTTCATAGTGATACTTTTTGCGGTTACTCCAAATTTAGTTACAGGTCTCGCGCAAGCGCATGGATGATATTTAGACATGAATAAATTTAGTTTAATTTACAAAAGGTTGTGAGTTTGACGGAGATCATTCTTGAATGTTTGCTAAACATTCTGCAAATAACAATCTAGATTAGGATATTCTTGTTTAAGAAACTTTTTTATCATCGCTTAGTATTCCTTAATTAGTAACCTCTTTTTACATATTGAAAATTAAAGTTGGGGACACCACTTGTATAATATATATATACTCGATGAAAGAAAATATGTTTGCTTGTTTTGTTCATTTTCATTTATCAATGATGATTGGGACACAAGTTATTGCGATTTGCGACCAATCACCTACCATTTTACCCAACCCCACACCTCCTTCCATTAAACTTTGGTTGATAGAAATTTCATGGAAAATTCAAGTTGACAAAACGATTTTGATAAGTTTATCATAAGAAAAACAAATTTGATTTGTGTTTTTGATGTTGCATTATTTCGTGGATGGTAGAAGTTTCTATAAAAGGGTATATTTGTCCATTTTCGTGACTGATGGACTACGATATGATTGAACAGCTCGACTACTACAAGAAAAATTACTTGTTTGACCCACCGGGTTTTAAGTAACCCGGGTCTTGAAACCCCGCGGTCGGGTTTGGTTTTTATTTTTTTTTTAATAAAAACCGGGTTGACCAGCGGTCGAACCGGTTGACCCGGTCGGAAAATAATAATAATAATAACTGGAAAACCGGGTTAACCCGGCGGTCGAACCATATGAACCGCCGGTGCTCGGTAACTCGACCAGGTCGATTAAAAACCCGGTTTTTAAAGCATTGGTTTGTATAATTAAAGAGTAAATGACTCTTGGTTTGTGTAATTAAAGAGTAAATGACTGTGAAACAAGTGCTTTTGATCATTTTTATAGTACAAAGGTTTACGATCCTCTGAGATGTTCAAACACCCACAAACCACGCAGTAGAGCCAAAGCCATGGCTGGTAGGATTAATCTCTTAATGTATGGCAACTAAACCCGAAAACTCTGAAAGAATTTTAGGTATGATAAAAGGAGATAATAATTACAGTATTATAAAATCTGACTGTCTCTATACTATTTTTTTTCTTGCATTTTCCATAATCTCTTTATAATTAAAGCTTGTATATATACAATTGATGAACCATAGTAAAACAATAATTGTGATAACTTTATATGGGATGACAATGAAAAATAATAACGGTGTATCAATTATCTCCCAGAAAACTCAGAAACAAGAAGTTGTTAGCAATTATAAATGGGTTTATAGATAGATATGTTACCTAACTTTTCAACTTTATCCGCCTAAGTTATCAAACGTTTTTTTTGTGCAAACGGGGTATTGGACTACACAGGGTCAATCCGTTTTCTTACGTTTTATCCATTTTCATCCATTTTTATACGTTTTCGTCCGTTTTTATACGTTTTCGTCCGTTTTCTTACGTTTTTATCCGTTTTCGTCCGTTTTTCCTTGTCTCGATCCGATTTATACGTTTTCGTCAGTTTTTCCTCGTCTCAATCCATTTTTATACGTTTTCATCCGTTTTCTTACGTTTTAATCAATTTTCGTTCGTTTTATACGTTTTCGTCAGTTTTCTTAAGTTTTTTTATTTTATACGTATCTTACGTTATTTCTGTATTCGTCCATTTTATACGGACGAAAACATATAAAAACGTAAGTAAACGGACGAAAATATAAAAAAACATAAGAAAATGGACGAAAATGTATAAAAACATACGAAAACGGATAAAAACGTAAAAAAGCGAGTAAAACCGGACGAAAACGGATAAAAACGTAAGAAACGTATAAAAAAGAAAAAAAAAACATAAGCAAACGGAATAAGCGCATAAAAACCAATACAAACGAAAAAAACATAAGAAAACGGAAGAAAACGTATAAAAAGAGACGAAAACGGATAAAAACGTAAGAATACAGACAAAAACATATAAAAACGGACGAAAACGTATAAAAACGGATGGAGACGAGGAAAAACGGATGAAAATGGATAAAAACTTAAGAAAACGGACGAAAACGTATAAAAACAGACGAAGCGTATAAAAAAGGATCGAGACGAGAAAAAATGGACGAAAACGTATAAAAAAGGACGAAAACGTATGAAAATGTTAATACAAATATGCCGTAAAAACGTTTATTTATATTTTACGATCTTCTAATGTTTTGTCGATAACAAACGTAAAATCATTTTAACGAAACAAATAAAACACGTAAATGGTTTGAGCCAATAGTTTTCTAACACACTTTCGTTTTCACATAAAACACTAAAATAAGTATAAGTGATTTTATGATTTAATAAATACATATGTACAACAACTAGTGTTTACATATTGGGCAAATATATACATAACTAGTATGTATTATAATGGGTAAAAATCACAACCCATGGAACATATCTATAACCCATGGTATTGACCCATATCCATTTGACTAGATGCATTGCATCTATTAGACACATTGTATCTAATGAAATACCCATGGACCAACCCATAACCCATAACCCATAACCCATGACCCATAACCAAAAAACCCATGGGCAAAGGGGAGCGTCCCACGGATCCCTAGTATTGCACTGGATGGATCCCTCAAGTGAGGGATCCGTGGAACAGTAGTTGTTTTTCCTCTATAAATAGTGAGCCATTTCTTCCTTTTGGGTTGCCACTCCCACACATACTTTCCCCAAGTATTGTAACTCTCTAACCACTGATCCTAAGGGATCTTTCTATGTAGTTTGTCTTTTGTTTTTGAGTGATTCTCTAGGTTCCTCTTAAAGGCGAGATCACAACTCCTTGAAGTCGAGCAAGCTCAAGTCCTTGAGTTGCCATGCTTCGTCATCATCAAGACTACTGAGGTTCTCTTGTTGATACTTCGTTCTTCCTCCATAGAAGTGTTGTGTCCAAGGCATTAGTGAAGGATGCCGAAAGAGTCAAGACAAAAGCACTAGTGAAAGGTGCTTAACGTCCGTGTCAAAAGCATTAGTGAAGAATGCTAAAGTAGTCAAGACGAAGACATTAGTGAAAGGTGCCAAGCGTTCGTGTCAAAGGCATTAGTGAAAGATGCCTAGGAGTCAAATCAAGTGGCATTAGTGAAGGATGCCATGGTCGTATAATCGATGAGGTGAATCGTTATACAAATAGTGATAGTTTATTTCCAAGGATGTTGGTAGCCTTGATGGTGTTGTAATAAGGAGTGGGTCTCCTTTGGGAACAAGTGTTGTGTAGTGTTGGGTAGTAGTTCCTCCATTATAATGGAACTCGATACTTAGCCTAGTACCGGATAAAGGGTAGGCGACGTTGTGGTAGGTGTGGTTCTCCTTGGTGAAAGAACCCGGTGGTTAGCCTAGTACCGGAAAAAGAGTAGGCGACGTTTTGAAGGCTTCTCCGCCATAAGGAGTTGGTGTCGTGTAGTGATTACGAGCTCTCGAGTAGGTTACTCGGGGAGTGGAGTAGGGCAAGGAAGGTGTCCTTGTAGCCGAACCACTATAAATACTCGTGTCGTGGTTATGTGCTTCTTACTCTTTATCTTTCATTACACCTTTATATATCTATCTATCAACGTCCAACATACACATCTAAATAGATTGACATAAGTCGATCTAAATATTTTAAAATGAAGTTTTAATTGGTAAAACTATTCAACCCCCGCTTCTAGTTTTCCACAATTGGCATCAGAGCTTCGTTACCAAGTTTCTTAGAGTATGCTGTACTTTAAAAACTTGATACGATCCGTGTATGTTTGAAAACTACAAAGAAGGATTCTTTAAGTCATGTTTTAAAAATCATTATAGTGTTTAATGTTGGACAATGATAGAACGTTATAATATTTTCTTTGTTAAGGATTCTTCATACTTGGATTTGGGCATACCAAGAAGATCATGAAGAAACTATCTAAATATTTCTTTTCGTTAAAAGAATATTTAGCATTGTATTCCTCACACATGGATCTGGAGATCCTAAGAAGATCACAAAGAATTTCTCTAAATATTTCTTTCCTTAAAAAGAATATTTAGCAAAGGTATGATCGTTAATAATTTACATTTTGTTATTATCATTAAAGTCTTTGTTGTATGATTAATCTTTATTAGTAATTATTTAAGTAGTTATCTATATTAAAATCATCATCAAGAATAGTATTCTTCGTTGATTTATATAAACTACACTACAAATCTGTAATAATGATATTTCGGTTATTCGATAGCCTCAATCATTATTCATCACAAAAGAATTATTGACATTTCATCTATGTCAATGAATATCCATGTGAAATTTCTTATATTATGATAAAATGGGATTTTATCATAATCTTTGAAAAACCTCCCAAGAATTATGACTAATTCATAAAAAGGGAATCCCGTTAAATAGGATTAGCATTAAACTGTCAAAACCCCAAACCACAAATTATAGAGCTTAAACATCAAACTCAAGGTATTTTAGAACTCCCAAACCAAAGTCATCAAGGAATGTTTAAACTGAATTTTTGCTGTCATGCCGGATCCTTGAGTTTGAACTAGCCGGATCCCAAATGAGAGGGATCCGTGGGATCCGTGCAACAGAAGACAACATAAGTTAGAAATGATCATTGTGGAAGTTCCACAACCACTTTCCCTTCAAAGACTCACGAACAAAAACCAAATTACTGTTCACATGAGCAATTTGATCATTTCCTTCAAGCATAAAAATCTCTTGTGTAAGTATAATCTTCACTACATTGTTAATTTAATTCATTGATTTCTAGGATTACAATTTTTTCATCTTAAGAAGTTGGGTTCAAATGGGTTTTTCATAATTTGTTACCACATTGTTTTCTAAGATAATCTAAATCAAAGAATTAACATTGTTAATACAAATTAAACTCATTTCTTGAATTCAATAAAGATGATTTGAGCAAAATTGTGATCAAACCCTTTAGGCTACTATTCACAATTAACACCACATTGTGGTTGTGTTGTATAGGAACAATCATGCCAAGTAACCAAAAACAAGACTATCAAGATACCACCCTCTACATACCAATGTACCATAGAAAGGATGGACTTAGCCCGGAAGATAGGAAAGCTTTCAAGTTGCTCGAAAAGAGACTTTTTCATGAAGGTCGTGTTGTAGAACCATCATTTCTTGCCAACACCGACATCCGACAAGTTTTTGAGACCATTGGCTTTGATTGTTTATTGGACATAAACGAACAAATTTGCCCGGTGTTCGTACTCGAGTTCTACAAAACAATGAGGATAGTTAGAAATGATGACGGGACCATCTCTATTGTCTTCATCATAAATGAGCATGAGTACACCCTTTCACTTGTGGAGTTTGGAAGAATACTACGGGTTCCATATCAAGGAGTTTGCATGTTCTCCAATGAGTGGTCTTTGGCGGAGATACACGATATGGTTGATCATCATGAAATCTACCACATGAGAATCATGGAAGCAACCACGGTGAGGGATACCGTGTTCATGCAAAGGGCATCCCCATCGAGGGTCACTAGAAACTCGAAAGTGATCTATAGGTATCCTTTCCAAATGGAGCTCTCCGAGATGTACGCATTGTATAGGAAGTGGGAAGTTGTAGTGAGGGAGAATGTGTTGTGCTTAGGAGGAAACAAGGATCACCCCAACGCTTGCCTAAGTTTCATGATCTATTGCCTTGTGACCGAGACTCGCTTCAACCTTGCATACTACATGATTAAGAGAATGGCGAGCATCAAAAGCATGGACAAAATGGTTATCCCATATGCAATGCTCATATCCAGTCTTGCAAACTTCATCTTTGATTTAGAACCTTCTCCGTACTCCTATGATCATAGCTTTTGCAACAAAGTTATGGTGTCACAGGCCAAGGGTAGAACTACAAGGTTTATGGTGGAAGGCAAGAGACCTCACCCACCCACGGATTCCTCGGATGAACGGGAGAGGCAAAGAGAAGGTAAAGGTAGTAGCAACCCGCTCGGAAACACCGATCTCGACCCTTTAGATTACATCAATCAATTGCCGGACATTCCTAGCCCATCACAAGAATGGCAAAAAACCAAGGGGATCTTCAAGTGCTTCGCCAACTTCTTGAAGAAAAAGAAGTAGAGATGGTGTGATAAAGAGTGGAGGAGGGATGAAGACGGGGAGTGATGAGGAAGTAAGGTAAGGTCATAAGACCTTAATTTGTCGAAACAATTTGAAACAATGGGTTGTAACATCTAAACAATACTTATGTAGAGTAGGATGTAGTATGTAGGTATTGCCATAACTTGGCATTGAACAATATTAATGTCACACCCCCAAATTACCTGTTTTGCAGCGGAATGGAATACACGGGGATGACTGTCATAGCATCAAAGTTACGGTTATATAGAACGACATAAAGTGTCGTTTTGAAAATATCGTTTGATTAAGTAAAATAATCAGAGTTTACAAAACATAGGTCCCAAAAGATTTCCAATGTACCAAAATGAGTTTGTTACAATCAAACGATAGTTAAGTGCATAAAATATATGTGAGACGCGTCGACACCGCAACTCTATGATAAGTCCACATGCATGCCATGAAGTGAATGCCTTAGATACCTGAGATAAAACATGCTAAAAAGTGTCAACACAATGGTTGAGTGAGTTCATAGAGTTTGTCTAACATGTAAAGCTTTTAAAGAACGCTCATGCCGCAAAGGCAAAGGTTTCGGTTATTGAGAATAGTCCACAAAGCAAAGGCATTGTAAATCCACTCAGTTCCAAGTTACGCCCATACAAAACTTGCAACCTGTGTGTTCACAACCCACTGCCAAAAGTAGTATGTCTAGTAGTCACGTACACGTTATCATAATAGTTCACAATATAGCACCACGTATATAATAATGTATGCCAGGCAAAGCCCCTAGAATAAATAATATACGTCCACTAAACATAGTGAACGAGAGGTTGGCCGACCTCTAATAGCGCTATCCATACTACCTACTAATAGGAGACTAATAATGCGAATGTACGAACGGTACATCATACAACTATTAATATACTATTAAGAACACTCCGAACATGGGAGAATTTGCACTGCTCCAAACAGGGGAGACTTTGAGTTGCTCCGTTCACATAGGGATACTTTTAGGTCAAGAACGTTCCACCAAAACGGCGAGACTTTTAGGTCATAGTACGTACGGTTCAATAAGTTCAAAACAGGTCGTAAGTTCGTAATTAAGTTCAAGTGTTCCATTCAAAAGTTCAAAATTAAGTTCAAGTGTTCCATTGAAAAGTTCAAAATTAAGTTCAAGAGTTTAAGTCGAGTTCAAAAGTTCAAAACAGTCAAAGAGCTCAAAATATATCAAAAGGTTCAAAATCAAGTCAAACAAGTTCAAAATAGTCAAAGGGTTCAATATTATGTCAAACAAGTTCTAAATAGTCAAAGGGTTCAATATAAAGTCAAACAAGTTCAAAATAGTCAAAAGGTTCAATATTAAGTTAAAAGAGATTAATTATATGTCAAAATGTTTTAAATCCACTTAAAAGAGATTAATTATATGTCAAAATGTTTTAAATCAAGTTAAAAGAGATTAATTATATGTCAAAATGTTTTAAATCAAGTTAAAAGATATTAATTATATGTCAAAATGTTTTAAACCAAATTAAAAGAGATTAATTATATGTCAAAATGGTTTAAATCAAGTTAAAAGAGATTAATTATATGTCAAAAGAATTAAATCAAGTTAAAGTGTTCAAATCTATGCCAAAGGTTCCTATCAAGTTAAAAGAGTTCAAATATATATGTCGAAGGGCTCAAAATCAAGGAAAGTGGTTCAAATAAGAGCGTTCAATATATATGTCGAAGGGTTCAAATAATAGTGTTCATAACATAGTGATCAATTTAGTTCGGGCATAATCTACTTACTAGCATAAGTAGTGAAACAACAGTTATTTAAGTTCATATAAATGTAAAGTAAAAACAAGTAGTTGAGCATGTATCTCCCCCGAAGAGTTTATAAAACGATTAAATGAGTAAAAGTGGGGCTACGAACTCACCTGATGCAATGATTATGATGACAAAAGTGGATACACAGAAATGAGGTGCAATCTCTATCTGCAACCTAATATGAATGATATGTTCTAATGTAAGTCATGAAATAATGTCGTGCATGCAAACTCATATGATATCCATACCACTTGTACATTTTGAAAATAAAGTTTTATCGTCGAAATATACATTTATGACAACTCGTCAGGTTATAAAATACTTTACAAGTACTTACGTTGAAACGACATCCTACAATAGTTGCTTAGTGAATTATCAAGAAATTATAGCTCAAGGTTAGATTTTCGGCAAAGTTTGAGTGATCGTATATTATTCGTTACAACTGCGTTTGACGAACGGTTGAACATTTTGGAAAATAGGCCAGGTGAACTCACTTTTAAATAAAGACATTATTTTCTCAAAAGTACTCTATCGATAAGAAAAATGGCTCCAAATATGGTCACTTGCGATAATTATTTTGGACTAATAGAAAATATGTAAGTGTTAATACTTGTGTAAAATAGTCACAATAGTCATATTAAAAAGGGCAAATGACAAAAAAATGTATCGAACTTGACACTTTATGTGATTGTATGTAGCTAACTATTTTTTTTCTTATTGTATGTACTGAACTTTCAAAATTCGATCATTATGTGTATTTTGTGACTATTCTGCCATGTAAAATGACCATTTTACCCTTCAAAATTTTTAAAAATTAAGGGTAAAATGGTCACAAAATACACACAATAATCGAATTTTGAAAGTTCAGTACACACAATAAGAAAAAAAATAGTTGGCTACACACAATCATAAAAAGTGTCAAGTTCGATGCATTTTTTTGTCATTTGCCCTATTAAAAATGCGTATAACTTAGTCGTTATAAGTCCGTTTTCTACGTTTTATATATCCTTAGTTTCGTGTTAAGGTATACTAATATATTTTTGATAAATCGACTCATTTAAATAATGCTTAAAACTCATTTTTGCCCCTTAAAAATCCCTTGACAGCTTGCATAATTTCAGAAAATTAGTTTTCGTCGTTAAACTTGAAAATAGCGTAACTTTTTCGTTATAAATCCGTTTTGACCCGTTCAAGCGACCACGGTTTCGTTTTAAAGTCTATTTTCTAAATATCTAGCCCAAAATAATTCATGACCTGTCGAAATTTCCAGATTTCACAAAAACGAACAGCCCTTAATTATAAGTTGTCGAAAATGAGTTTGCTAGCGTAATACTTGTTCCAACCATTTCAAATCAAGACCAAATCTAATCTAAACCTACCATACACCCTCTTAGAGTGTCATGGGTTCCTAAACATCATCAATAATGATATGTTTCAAGGGATTAATTATAGGATGATTAAAACTCAAAATAAGTACTAAAAACAATTAAAAGTGGTATAAATACATATGATACTTGCATGTTTTTGTACTAAAATGATAAAAATAACTCAAGTAAGATTATGAAAGAGTTATAAAGATTATGAAAAGCTTACTAGTTGAATGATGAGGTTTAAGTAACTAGGTACTAATTACTACTTGATTTTTATTTCAAAATCTTATATAGAAGCATACTATGGTTTGTTTAAGCACTTGATCTTGAAAAAAAAAATTGTGTTTCTTCCTTGTTCTAGCCTTGGCCGAATATTGGAGAGGATGAGGAGGGGCTTTCTTTCTTTTTTTTTGCACCTTGAAAATGTGTAGAGTATGTGTTTTTGGATGGATAATATCTAGCATATTACAAATATCTTCTTAATATGTGTAGGTGTACATTAGCAAAGATCTTTACAAAAAAAATGGTGAGTCATGGGGGGGGGGGGGGGGGGGAAGGTCGGCTAAGGGGTGTTTATGGGGAGGGTTTGTGTATTTTGATGAGTTAAAGGTATTTAAGTGTAAGTATAATGTGTATTTTGTAAATAAAATTAATTATTAAGTATAGCGTTAACTAAAAATCGATTTTTATGGAACAAAATAAAATATATCGAAGTCATAAAAATTATAAAAATGCATTTCTCACAAGTATTGAGTGAATAAATAATTATTGATTAGAATTTACGAAAACCGTCGTAAATATTTATATATAACAATTTATGTACAAAATAAATTTAAAATATCGGGTAAACTAATAATATAATTTTTATAGTCTTAAAATGAGTATAAGAATATATCTGGACAATTTTCGGAAATGTCGGATCAATTTTTCCAAAATATGAGATCGTGCAATAGCGTTTTATTTAATAAATAAATATACGTTAAGAAAATATGCAAACACATGCATGAACTAATATGGAAATGATGTTAATGATGATATGTAGACTAACTCTAGTCTATATGTAGTGTTCTCAATGATGTTCCATGAATACGCAGCTAAGCCCTTACGGTTACGTGAATTTGATACTCGTAAACCTAGTTTACGAAAAATGATGAATAAAAATCATGAATATTAATTTTTCTCCGTGAATGAATAGTGTTTTATGAATAGTAAAATTTTGAAATAACCTCTCAAAATATCAAATCAACCTCAAAAACGATGAATAGTAATTTGATGAATAGTAACCGATAAATAGTAAATTCCCGAGATGAATAGTAAAAAATTTTAAAGTTTGCAAAAAGACCGGAAATTGAGAATTGTGACAATTAACTTAGGAACGTGTAGGATGAGATTTTACGACTTCTTGAAATCATTCAAGTAGTCGTCGTCGTCACTCATCTTTAGCTACCTTTAATTCCCCCACACTTGCTATGCGTTATACTTGATGTGTTCTTGCATTTAGTCTTTGTAGAAACAACTAGGAGAAGCATTTGCTAAGAGTGCAAGAATTGCACCTTTGCTGAAAGCCTTCTGATCTGCAGTAGGCGGATCCCAGCATTATAACTAGCCGGATCCCTCCCAAGAGGGAACCGTGGGATCCGGGAAGACAGTTATCTGATACAGATCACCATACACCCAAGTTGTCCCCCCAATCACATCATGATGGCTAAACATGATTCTTTAACACTACTTAAGGCTTCCTCAAGCATAGTAGGTCTCACATTCATCCGTAGATAACTTAGGAACAAATCCAGTATTTTTGATTTTTCAAACTCACCAATATCTACCATTTTTCCGCTCCAACGCTCACACATTATTCCTCACATCTCATAACACTTAGTTTGATATTTCTATCAATTTTAGCAAATTGATTTTAGTCACTTTTAACTCTAAAATAGGCTTAAAACTAGTTTTTTATTTTTCTTTATTTTTCTTGAGCTATCATCTGACTTCTAGGACTAATTACCACCATTTTTCCATTTCAAATCTAATGGTATCCTTCTCAAGCACTTAGTTAGACTATCTAAAGTCCAATTTCCTACCCAAAACCATCATTAAGCATCGTCACTCCTTATGGTTGAGCATTTAAGACATCCACCACTCAAGACATCAAAGGAAAGTCAAAAACTCAAAATACATAGGCACTAGACCTTACAAAAAGCATAATCATTTCATCACATATCTATCTGACAGACGGATCCCTGGTTTATAACCAGACGGATCTATGGTGAGAGGGATCCGTGGGATCCGTGTCTACAGAAAGACCTTAATCAACTTTTCTCTTCAAATTTTAGCCACCTTTGGTAATCTAAAACACTTTTAGCCACCATTTAATGTTTTCCTAGAGCTGAACAATATCTTAACTAACCTTAGTGCATGCTTAATCTCCTTAGTGGTCAAGTATTTAATTCCCTAATTCAAAATCATCCTTTATAAACCAAACACTCTTGAGGTTAAGTCATCACTCTTACCTAGCTCTCAAAAATCAGTAGTTAGAAGCTCATATTGCATCCTCATCATCACCATGACTAAAGCACTTAGCAACAACTCTTCAACCAAAGGATCATCCAAAAGGAATGGTTATATGATTCATGCGATTTCATCCACTGAATCATCTACCGTAAGAGATAATAATGCTAGAATCCCAACTCAACAAACCCATTCAACAATTGCTAAGAAAACCACAAGAATTAGCATTAAACCTTTTGGGCTAGAAAAGAGTTCATCTAGCTCTAAACCAAACATAGCTAGTTCCAGCAAGCCGTCTAAGCCTTCATTCATAGAGCATAGACTACACTCTTTCACCGAGCCTATCTCTCACCCAAATCTCTACTCATTAGAGCATTCACCACCAAGAACCTCCCAATCACCAACTTTCTCGTTAAATAGGGAACCACCTACAACATCGTCTAGTCCATCATTGGAAACAAGGAACCACCAAGGACTTGATCATATGGAGGAATTTCCATTACCACCACCCTCATTTTTAGTAGAACCTCATCCTACATCTCTCAATGAAACCCCACCATCATTCGTAGAGCCTCCTCAAAACATTCAATTTCCTCCGGTTCCAAATCAAGACAATAGTTGCTCAAATTGTCTAATCACCCAAGGACTTGTTCAAGAAGTACGAAATGAGTTGCATTTCATGTTTAATCATCTTCTTGAAAGATTGGACCAAATCAACAAGTCTAATCATCCTTAGACTCAAGCACATTGTTGCTTTTTAAGTTTTTTGTAACTTACTAGTATTAGTAGATTATGTATTACGTAGCTAAGTCATTCTCTTAGTTTTAGAGATTTATTGATTATCTATTATGTTTTATTGAATGATAGTTTATTTGCCATATTGCTTTGAGTATATGTTTGTTGCTTGAATCATATTTCTCCTTGATGTTAACATTATTTGTTACATCACCATTGCTAAAATCTGTTAACAGATAGACGGATCCCTGAACTTTGCCTAGACGGATCCCTCCAAGGAGGGAACCGTGGAACAGAAGACCAATTTTCTACTAACTTGAGTCTTATTTGCAGGAAATTATGCACTATATACTTGTTTTCAAACCTTTATTTTGTAGATTTTCAGAATACACATGAAGACTTTGACACCCTAAGCTAGGGGAGCTTTGTGTGAAACCATACATTGCAAAACCATTTGCAATATAATCCTCATTTGGATTACATTTCATGACGTCCCTTTGCAAAGTTGCAATCATCAAGTGGGAGCATTATCGTCACTAAGACGAAACCATTTGCAAACATAGTTGCAATGCATTAGCTTATTATTTTTTTACTTGACGCCCTCACAAAGGGATGGACTCGTCAAGGGGGAGTTAAGACGAGAACTTTTCCCGTCACTTGCTTTTTAGATTTTTTTTCTTTTTACAAGTTTTTCTTAAAACATTGTGTTAGTTTCTTTTCGACGCTCTTTTTGTTTTGACAAAAAGGGGGAGAAGAGAGTAAAAACTTCAATTCGAACTTTTATGAATTTTAGTTTTTCCTTAAAATAATTTTATGTTTTGTAATCAACAAAAAGGGGGAGATTGTTAATACAAATAAGCCGTAAAAACGTTTATTTATATTTTACGATCTTCTAATGTTTTGTCGATAACAAACGTAAAATCATTTTAACGAAACAAATAAAATACGTAAATGGTTTGAGCCAATAGTTTTCTAACACACTTACGTTTTCACATAAAACACTAAAACAAGTATAAGTGATTTTATGATTTAATAAATACATATGTACAACAACTAGTGTTTACATATTGGGCAAATATATACATAACAAGTATGTATTATAATGGGTAAAAATCACAACCCATGGAGCATATCCATAACCCATGGTATTGACCCATATCCATTTGACTAGATGCATTGCATCTATTAGATACATTGTATCTAATGAAATACCCATAGACCAACCCATAACCCATGACCCATGACCCATAACCAAAAAACCCATGGGCAAAGGGGAGCGTCCCACGGATCCCCAGTATTGCACTGGACGGATCCCTCAAGTGAGGGATCCGTGGGATCCGTGGAACAGTAGTTGTTTTTCCTCTATAAATAGTGAGTCATTTCTTCCTTTTGGGTTGCCACTCCCACACATACTTTCCCCAAGTATTGTAACTCTCTAAACACTGATCCTAAGGGATCTTTCTATGTAGTTTGTCTTTTGTTTTTGTGTGATTCTCTAGGTTCCTTTTAAAGGCGAGATCACAACTCCTTGAAGTCTAGCAAGCTCAAGTCCATGAGTTGCCATGCTTCGTCATCATCAAGACTACTGAGGTTCTCTTGTTGATACGTCTTTCTTCCTCCATAGAAGTGTTGTGTCCAAGGCATTAGTGAAGGATGCCGAAAGAGTCAAGACGAAAGCACTAGTGAAAGGTGCTTAACGTCCGTGTCAAAAGCATTAGTGAAGAACGCTAAAGGAGTCAAGACGAAGGCATTAGTGAAAGGTGCCAAGCGTTCGTGTCAAGGGCATTAGTGAAAGATGCCTAGGAGTCAAATCAAGTGGCATTAGTGAAGGATGCCAAAGTCGTATAATCGATGAGGTGCATCGTTATACAAATAGTGATAGTTTGTTTCCATTGATGTTGATAGCCTTGATGGTGTTGTAATAAGGAGTGGGTCTCCTTTGGGAATAGGTGTTGTGTAGTGTTGGGTAGTAGTTCCTCTATTATAATGGAACACGGTACTTAGCCTAGTATGGATAAAGGGTAGGCGACGTTGTGGTAGGTGTGGTTCTCCTTGGTGAAAGAACCCGGTGGTTAGCCTAGTACCGAAAAAAGAGTAGGCAGCGTTGTGAAGGCTTCTCCGCCATAAGGAGTTGGTGTCGTGTAGTGATTACAAACTCTCGAGTATGTGACTCGGGGAGTGGAGTAGGGTAAGGAAGGTGTCCTTGTAGCCGAACCACTATAAATACTTGTGTCGTGGTTATGTGCTTCTTACTCTTTATCTTTTATTACACCTTTATATATCTATCTATCAACGTCCAACATACACATCTAAATAGATTGACATAAGTCGATCTAAATATTTTAAATCGAAGTATTAATTGGTAAAACTATTCAACCCCCCCTTCTAGTTTTCCACAGAAAACTTACGAAAATGTAACAAAAATGAAAACTGGACTGAATCCGTAACATCGGGCAAACCAGAGGGACCATTTATGTAGTTAACAAAAATGAAAATGAGGGTATTTTCGTCAGTTTAGTCATTCAGTAGCCTGATTGAACACACTTTTGAAGTTCAGTAACCTGAATGTCAACCCCATGTAGTCTAATGCCCCGTCTGCACAAAAAAAAAGTTTGTAACTTAGGGGAATAAAGTTGAAAAGTTTGGTAACCTATCTCTATATAAACTCATTCCAAATCATAGATGCACACTAGTCTTTATGATTTGTGATTGACCTGAAAATCTCCTTATGGAGAGAGTAATTCGAACCAGTAGACGAATTACCAGGACTCTTAGGTCACTCGAAAGATATCTTGAACCATGATCTTTAACCACACCGACTAGGCTTTTTTTTCCGAGGAAACATGCAATGATCCGTTTTTCTCATAATAGTCGCTTTTTGATAAGGGATTTGATAAACAATACTCACAGGGCAATGTTTAAAGACACCAATTAATATGAATATGAAAGAAAAACTTAGACTTTGTTAAATTAAAAATGACATGTATTTAAGATAATTTTCATGTTATTTATTGTGTATTAAATAAATAACTACTTTAAATATGAAAAGAACGAAATATTTAATGTGACTTGAGGTCATTCTATAGCAAAACAATGGCCGCCTAACATCTTTCTTGTTTCCAAAAAGAGGTTGTCTTTTAATTAAAAAGATATCCAATTTTGACATAAGTGTCTAGTTTGATTAAAGACTAAATACACCGTTGGTCCCTAAACTTGTCCAGAAATATCACGCTGGGACAAAACTTGCCATTTTCATCGTCGGTAGTCCAAAGTATGGGTTTTTTAGGCTAAACTAGCCCTTTGACCCATTTTCCGTTAGTCAACGTCTGTTATTTTCCCCATGTGCCTTGCACATGAGGGCAAAATTGTCATTTCATTGTTTTAGTTAAACCATCACTACCACCACCCTCCTTTTATCTTTTTTTCCTGCTTCTCTCTTTAAATTCCTGCTTCTCTATCTAAGATTAATACCATCATAGAATGAAAGAATAAACTTGTATGCAATATTATCTAAGTATACAATTGCAAAAATAAATTACAACAAAACATGAGAAATTGAATATATATTAATACCAAACATAGTGCAATCACATAAACATACTACTGAATTGAACAATCCCAATCATAGATACAATCAATATACTACAACCTATCTGATATCGGCTATAACTCTAGCAACTCTCACATTTTATACCCCATATCAGAACATACCATCTTCTATATAGCAGCAAACCATCTTGAATTCACCCTTAATGCACCAATATCTAGATATGTGTGAAGTCATCGAAGACTATACACGCAAAACCCTCTTGAACCCAAGAACGGAAGCCACCTTGAACTAAGTATGGTCTCTGCCAATTTAGAAAGAAAACTTTGTCATATTATTATTTATTGCACATCATATTTAACTAACTAGTGTGTCTAAAGCTGCAGCCATACACCATGATCACATTTAAGGTGTCCTAACTCATGAGCCAAAATAGCCTGTCCATATATATAAACATGTCAAGTTAATATAATTCAATCTGTTTGAAATACAACTAACGATATTTGGTAATAGAGATAAATATAAAGTAAAAATTCACGAGGAAAGAATAATAGAAGTTACCTGCAACTCCTTTCTTGTAAGAAGCTCTATAAGGCTTGTATGAACAACAACAAATGGCTCTTTACCATTAATGGCTAAAGTATATGCATTAGGTACTGGGCTTTGGCACACATACAGGTCAGGAGCTTCAATTTTCAGTGCTTCTGCTGACCGAATCATTAACTGATGAAGTTCTGAACGCTGATAGAAAAAGATATGAAGTCTAATTAAGATATGTAACACATTGTATTCTTGTTCATGACAGAAAGTACAAATGTCGCGGAAGGTGCTTATGATAGGCATAAAAATGCTTTCTTTTAAAGGATGTTCTATGACAGGATTAAAACTCGCCTGATTTTCGGATACAGAATGGAGGTTCCTATATTTTCAAGTACCATCACCTGCTCTGCTATGCTCCCTGCAATTCGATGTAAAATTGAAAATGCTATAAGAAAACATGACATGTCATTTGTATGAATATGAAAATACTACAAAGATTTCCGATAAATGCTCAAACATCCTTGCAACTACATGACTTCTAACCTAACTAAGCTACGCGCTTGATACCGAATATATCCGCTTATTCTTTTTATTCCTTTGTCACAATAGAAGTTGACTCTAAAGTTTTACAGAGTTAAATCAAGTCTACACTAAATGAAGTAATCAGATAGAACTAGTAATCCAGTTATAATTTTGAAATCAAACATACATGTGATTCAAAGCATATGGTGAACAAATACCTAAAAAAGTGAAACTAACTCTGGAACTTGAAAAACTGAAGCTGCGTAAGTCAATTTAATAGCAAAGCTAATAGCCGGACGACAAGCAACGTGGAGGCACCCATCATCAACACAAATTGATACCTCCACGGGAGACGCCTTCACTTTACCCGTATAAACATAGCTTAAAAATACAAGAAAAGCTTCATATCCAACATTCCCATATGGCAACAAATTACTCATGATATATATAGGCTTTCCATCCTTCTCGACACAACCTTTACTGTCCTTAAACAACTCACTAAAAAACTTGCTTCTAGTAGCTAGAATACACCTATGAATGCCAACAGGTATCCCCTCAACAACGACCTCAGCATCACTATAATTGCATTCATATTCAGAACCAGAATCGGTCAATAGCTTCTCTACGTTTGTGCTAAGTCTATTTAAACTAATTATTTCAAGATTTGATCGCGGCTCAACGATCGAAGGGGTAGGTCTGGTATAGCTAGTTGAGCCATTGGATAAGTGAGATGATGAAGTGAAACTTATAGATGAGGATGGTTCGGACAAATTTTCCATGGCTAAGTATTCCACAAATAAAATTTACATGAGTAACATCAGGGCTTTGACTTTTCACAAAAAAAAGTCAAATTCATAAACTTTTATAGCCATTGAGCAAGAACTTAAAACAAAACAAAAGATTTAATGATTCATTCATATACCCATCATGAAATAAGATTTGACAAACGAAAAATAGCAAAACTACATAAAAACAGTTTAAGGGTTTGACTTTTCACTAAAAAAAGTGAAATCTTGAAACAACACGATAAGAAAAAGTCTCCAAAAGTTTTAAATCGGTAGGAAAACCTCAACAGCGTGCACCCCTTTTCTCTAGGAGTTGGAACACTATAAGAAAAACTACTTACAAGCAATAAAATGTTGCCATGATTCAGTAACAAAACACATACAATGAATCAAACAAAACCCTTTACATACAGAATAAAAAGTCAATGGGTAAGTAAGGTCAACGGTAGAAACTACAAGTGATTAGATACAGAACTGCATATACCAAAATATAACATTAAAAACCCACAAATAAAATGGATCTTTTTTCAATATTCAGTTCAAGAATAAATAGTGTTTTTTAAATACCCAACTGAAATAATCACTCAATAAGCAAAACCCATGTGGACTAAAGCAAGACTTAACTTCAAGAAACAGTAATGTATAATATCAACCAACCTCAGGATATGCAACGCTAGCATATCGAAAGCGTGTTGTTCTTAATTTGGGGATTTATGGTTAGGGTTATGGTTAATCCGACAGATTGGGGGTAATTAGCCTTTTGACTAACGTTCAAAACTTATGATTTGAACAATAAATAATGTAGGCGTAGAGAGAGTGATGGTGACGGTGATGGTGAAGGTGAAGGCGATTGTGATGTTGGTTGGAGAAGGTGAAGGTGAAGGTGAAGGTGAAGGCTGGGAGAGGGTGATGAAATGAAGATGTGTTTGAGGTTTCTATATATAAATGGGTAAAATGGTCATTTAACAAGAATAACGGGATTTAACAACATATAACGGGACGTTGACTAACGAAAAATGGGTCAAAGGACTAGTTTAGCTTAAAAAACTCATATTTTGGATTACTGACGATGAAAATGACAAGCTTTGTCCCAACATAGTTTCTGAACAAGTTTAGGGACCAACGGTATATTTCAGTCTTGATTAAATAAACGGTATTCATGACGTGTGAGAATCATACTATTAATCCTAAGTTAGGTGCAAAGAACTATAGATTATTTTGTAACTTTATATGCACTCCTAATATTCAGTTTCTGGCAGCATACCCAAACACTTAGGTGTCGTTTGTTTTTTTTTCTTCTTTCCAATAAGCACTTTTTTCCTCTTTTCACTTTTTTTGTCTGCAGGAGGGCAGAGGTTTCTGTTTGTTTTTTTGCAGACATAATTAAGTGCTTATTTTCACTTATTTCCTCTTCTAACCCATACATCTCTTTCTCAATATCTTACATCTCTTTAATGTTTTGTCCGTCTTTTTACGTTTTCGTCAATTTTTTTACGTTTTCGTCCGTTCTTTTACGTTTTCGTCCGTTTTTTTACGTTTTCGCCTCTTTTTTTACGTTTTCACCATTTTTTACGTTTTCACCATTTTTTACGTTTTCGTCCGTTTTTTTACGGTTTCGTCCATTTTCTTACTCTTTCATCCGTTTTTTACGTTTTCGTCCGTTTTCTTAAGTTTTCATCCGCTTTATTACGTTTATGTTCGTTTTTTATGTTTTCGCCCGTTTTTTATGTTTTCGTCTCTTTTTTTATGTTTTCGTCTGTTTTTTTACGTATTCATCCGTTTTTTTACGTTTTCGTCCGTATTTTTTACGTTTCGTCCGTTTTCTTACGTTTTTGTCCGTTTTCACCTATTTTTTACGTTTTCAACTATTTTTTTTACGTTTTCGATCATATTTTCACGTTTTTGTCTGTTTTTTTACGTTTTCGTCTATTTTCTAACGTTTTCGCCTGCTTTTTTACGTTTTCATCCTTTTTTTAGGTTTTCGTCCGTTTTTTCATCCGTTTTCGTCTATTTTTTTACGTTTTCGGCCATTTTTTTACGTTTTCGTCAATTTTATTACATTTTCGTCCGTTTCCTTACGTTTTCGCCAATTTTTTAACTTTTTCGTCCGTTTTTTACGTTTTCTACCGCTTTTTTACATTTTCGTCCGTTTTTTACGTTTTCATCCGTTTTTTACGCTTTCGTCCGTTTTTTACGTTTTGGTTCGTTTTTTATATTTTCATCTATTTATTTTACGTTTTTCTTCCGTTTTCATATAATTTTATAAGTGTTTGTGTGTTATTTTATCTTACCTAACAAAACGTAAGATAATGTAAGAAAACCGACGAAAACGGATGAAAACGAAATGAAACAGACGAAAACATAAAAAAACGGTCGAAAGCTTAAAAAACATACGAAAACGTAAAAAAAGATGAAAACAGACGAAAAGGTAAGAAAATGGAATAAAACGTAAAAAACGGAAGAAAACGTAAAAACGTAAAAAAACAATCGAAAACGTAAAAAAAGATGAAAACGTAAAAAAAACAGACGAAAACATAGAAAATGGAGGAAAGCGTAAAAAAACAGACGAAAACGTAAAAAAAAAGTAAAGAAACAGACAAAAATGTAAAAAAAACGGTGGAAATGTTAAAAACAGATGAAAGCGTAAAAATAAACAAAAACGTAAAAAAAAAAATGAGATGAAAACGTAAAAAACGGACTAAAACGTAAAAAAACCAGCGAAAACGTAAAAAACAGACGAAAACGTAAAAAAATGGACAAATACGTATAAAACAAACAAAAACTTAAAAAGGGGTCGAAAACTCAAAAAAACAGACGAAGATGTAAAAAAAGACAAAAATGTAAAAAACGGTCAAAAACGTAAAAAAATACCAAAACGTAAGAAAACCAATGATCCATTTGACCCATATGACAAAAGGGTTTATAGTACAAAAAACGGTCAATATTGGTATATTTTGAACCATTATGTATTGTCTTTAATACTTGTTATTTTAAGTGATCGCTTGTTTTGCACTTAATAGCACAAAAAACTAGTGAAAAAGAAAAAGGAAAAAAAAGTTACTTCAATAGCACAAAAAATACTAGTGAAAAAGAAAAAAGAAAAAAGAAGAAAAAGAAAGAAGACTTGATAGCCAAAAACAAACGGTCTTCTTCTTGCAGATGAAGAGCTTAAATGCACCTCTTCTTTTGGAGACATGATTTGTAGATAAAAAGGTAAAAGCTCTGAAAAAATAAACGACACCTTACTTGTAAAACACTGAAAATCTAAAGCATGTGAAAAGACCATTTTACCCTCCAATTTAATATTTATAAAATACGTAAACTATGTCAAGCTCATTGAAAATTTTAACCTAACATACGAATAATTATCGAACTTTAACCCACATTATCCTCAATGTAATGAAATTGAATTTAACATATGAGTCGAGGCTTAACGAAAGTAAAAGCTACAATCACCAAATAAATAACGTGTACAAAGATCGACCTACGCCTATGTCAATTGCACCTCACACGTTTTATGTTTTGCATGGGCTGAAAATTAACCTCACTTTATAACTTAAATGAAGGCCCGTCATATGTGAAATTTGGAAAGTGGAATTTTCTGCTGTGATTTCCCCTTGACTCGGCCAATTATACTCCCCATTTATCCCTTTTAATTTTATTTTATTAACTTGCCATTTCTCATTCAAACATCACGCATAAAACCCTAGAAAGCAACAAGTGACGGCTAGACTTTTGTGTCCTCATCCATTCGATCTCAAGCCAGCACGAGGGAGGTTAGTAACGCGTTCCAAGAAGGCTATGATCGTGGGCTGTTAATCGTGGTGTTGCTAGGTCGAAGGCTGTTGATCGTGAGTATTGGTTTCGAAGGAGTGGCTGCTTTGTTCATACCTCCTGGTCTTTGGTTTCTTCCACTTGATCACGACCAGGGTAAAGTATCAATGATCTCATTTGCATTTTCCCTTCCTTCCTTATTGTTTTGATGAATCGTGTATACTGAAATCAACCGAATGTATGCTACTCATAAAACCCACACATGAATTGATACGTTATAACGTCACGTAAAATGATAAGATGCTACACATAAAATCATTAATAAGATTGCATGAAATCATGATATGTATATGTATGTCGAATGAGGGATGCTCATGGTTTTGGTCTTGGAATCTGATGTTAACACACGACATATACATGGTTGGTTAATCCTTATATTACGCTAACACCAAAGGTCTCGTTAGTGCATGTTTTGAACCGGATATAGAGGGTTATCAAGTTGGGTAGTGGTCGGTGTAATGAAGTATTTTTCTGTCCAAACCTGGTCCATGTATCTGGTCGCGTTTGTTCTCTTTAACCTGCTGTGGTGATGGTCGGATTTGGTGTTCTTGTGTAGGTGGTTTTGAGGGTATAAAGGCCTTTCGAAAGCTGGTTATAAACTGAAAGAATAGGGATTATCGAGTCATGTTAATAGTCGGTTAAGAGGGGGAGTCATTTATGTTCATAACCTGGTACATGTGTTGGTGGATATAGCAGGTTAATGAGTTAGTTATGGGTGAGCTTTTGAATGCCTAAATGTCGATCTATCAAGGGGGCTGTTGGGGAATGATTTCAAGTTCACGAATTCGTACATGTGGCCTAGTGCTATGGACGTTAAAATGATAATTGTCTTTAACGATTGGGTGGGTCATTTGCATGGCATTATAAGAGTGTGTTGTGTATGTCTCGTATTAGATAAAGGTTCTACCATTCGCATGGGCAGTAGGTGTCCTGTTTTCAGGTGATTATGAGGTTGTGATTATAAGTCATATGAGATGTGATTTGCATGCATGGGTCGTGTGAGTATTAAACCAATCAAGTGGGGTCTTAGTTTCACTAAATCATCCATGATTGTGTTCATTCAAGTTACATTTAAAAATCATATTATTAGCATGCCACACTAAGTGTTGTAGGATGTATATTAAAAAAAAAAAAAGGATCATGGGTAAAGGTTCATTTAACATGCAAGGGTAAGTCTTATTAATAAGTCCAGGGTTGGTCGATTCAAGTTTTGTTAATTCGTGTGTGTTGCGCATGATGAGTCTTTCTATTCGTGTATATATGTGTTTTGAGAATCGCTAAGTAATTGGCTTCCACCGTTATTTCTAATTCGACACATAATAATTCAAGATACATTAAACCTAAGTTGTGGCTATTCATAAGTAAACACCTAAAATATGTTAATTAATGATAGTAAGTGTTAAAAATCCGTTACGACATTATAAAATAGACTCTTAAATATTAAATGATCCTTATCCGTGTAGATTCGTCGAAGAAGACGTGACGAAGGTCTCCTTGTGCTTACTTTTCAGTTGCTTTCATTTCATTCGCTAAGGTACAGATATTCTATCCCTTTTCAGTAGGGGTTTCTCATGATTTTCTGATCCTTCGACTTTGTTCCGCTTATGATATTTCATTGCTATTGACCCGCTGATATTGAACCTTTGCTTACTGCTGACCCCTTTGATATTGAACCATTGCTATTGACCCTTCCGTTATTGAACCCTTTGCTACTGAACCTTTGCTATTGAACTTTTTCTATTGACTTGTGCTATTGAATCTGTGCTATTGAACCTTTGATATTGAAACATTGATATTGGACCTTGATATTGAACTATTGCTATGGACCTCTGAATTGTGAACTATTGATATTGCACCTTTGCTTATGAAGACTTATATATTGCTACACTTTGAACTTTTGTCTGCCCCTTCAGATTGATACCCGAGCCAAATATGGTTATCCTAGCCATAAAGGTAACATGGCCGTGTCATTGATGCACCAATGGCATGACTCTAGTGTGGTTGAGTGATGCTCCACACCGTCCCCATTATTGTATTGATTATTGCGCGCTTCAAATATATTATATTGGCCATTATTGTATTGCAGGGGGCGTATGGATGCATCCTAGATTTGTATTGTATTGGATTGATATTGATATTGTATTGGTGATGTGGTGCGTGTG
The DNA here is from genome assembly GCA_910596185.1 of Chrysanthemum makinoi. Taxonomy (NCBI): domain Eukaryota; kingdom Viridiplantae; phylum Streptophyta; class Magnoliopsida; order Asterales; family Asteraceae; genus Chrysanthemum; species Chrysanthemum makinoi. The sequence goes on along the minus strand of OU343225.1, from coordinate 280,871,699 downwards.
TGCAATACACCCCCTCACAGTCTGGGAGCTAGCTACTCCATTGATTACTGAGGTCTCCCCTCCTATTGTCTGGTATTCCGAGGTCACCCCTCTGAATACGATGGTTACTATTGGATATTGGGCTACTAATGCCACTATTGATTGTATTGTTGGCTAGGGATGGATTTCTGACAAACCTTACACTATTGATATACCTACATTGTACCTTCTGTATTTCCCAACGCACCATATTCTATATTAATTGTCCACTACTCTGCACCCTTATGAGACTCACTCTACTACTGAGATATATATTCCATTGCATTGATATGTCATACTGTTACTCCGTTGCTTCAGACTATCGTTCCATTCACGTCTTAGGGTTAATATATGATTATTGAAATTGATTATGCTTTTACATGTTTATGTGACTACCGTTTACCTGCTATGATATGGTTAATATGCGAATTATATGATTCACCTGTTGTCATCTGACTATATGTTATCTTACTGTTATGTGACCCTTTGATTTGTCTAGTGACCATGCTAGTGTGTAATCGATTGTTTTGACTGGTTATCATGTAAACTTTGTTCTGTTAACCTCGTGGACTATGAATATCCGTTAGTATCCTTATTTGCTTATGGTTGATCTGCCATGTGTACATTGCTGTTTATGCTACTGTTTAATTGGGTAAATGGTTCAACTTATGTGGTCTCGCTTGATAACTTGTTTAATTTCTCTGCTATGCCCTTAATTCATTTAATTATAGCGTTCATGCTGAATTCATACTTGATACGTGTGGCTACCATGTTGACTGCTGATGGTAATTCCGCTGTTGTGATACTTGTGATGTTATTAACTGTGGGTTACTTGACTTGTGTGATTGCCATGCTCTCTTTCTAATCAGTTGCTTCCGCTAGCTTTTGGACTTCCATTTGGCTTATATGTACTCTGACTTCCTGCTTTATTGTATGCCTGGTTAAGTGGTTATTTAGATGTACTTGCGTATATGTCATCTGTGTTATGTGCTTTGTCCTCCTCTGCTATCTGTTCCTTCTGGATATCTGTATAATTGTGTTTCTGCAGGATCCTCATTGACTCATTGTTCTCATTTCGTTACGACCTTGTTATCAGTTTCCTTATTTCATTTGTATCTCTGATTTCATTTAGCCTTCGTTTTGTTATATCTGTTCACTGGGCTTTTTAAGCTCAGCCGCATTTCTTTTCGTGCGGCAGGTTTTAGGTTGGAAGATGGGCTTTGATGGGCTGAGAGTTGGATTTTCTTAGTGGACCGACCCTAGTTACCTTATGATTTTGGACTTATTTTGATGGGCTATTGTTTTGAGATTTCATTTTATTTTAGACATATTGGATTTTGTATTTTTCCTTGTAAGTCGTTCGTTTATATGACTTGGTACTTTATTCTTTAAGACTTCCGCTTGTAAAATCTTATTTGTATATTCTGATATGACACCAGAATGTGACACTTCTACCCTTGCCGGGTTGGGGTGTTACATTACTAATGCCACGAGCTAAATAGGAAAGAAAACAATACCAATTATTTTAGTCCTTTTCATTGCGAATAGATTAAATTTTATTTTATAAACCAAGCTGAGGCTGATGCTAATGGATGGTTACTTGCTCGGTTGGTTGCCCCCCAACCGAGTGGTCGACGCGTTGTCATTGCTATCCCAACCGAACACGACCGATCAAACACCCAACTTTTTCATTTACTCGGTTTGTCAGCCAACCGAGTAAATATGCACACCTCCCATGAATTTTTTGAACGTTGGGTTGCTTTAAGGCAGAGGCCTACCTTGGACACCGAATTTTTTGCTGGAAGTTAAGCCGGATAATTTTTTGCATAAGCTTATGAAGAAGATGGAGATATAAATGGGCAGTTCAGTTCGGTGGTGCGTTTGGTGATCTGGGAGGAAGGAGACTTGCCACTGATAGATTTTTCTCGGGATCAAATTTGGATCTGAAACACACAGGTATTATAGTTACAGTTTGTGGATGTACACATACATATACGCAGATACTGTTTGCACTTATGCACGGTGATAATATATATTGGATTTCTAACAGATGAAAAAGGTCAACAAGATAATGGTTCTCAATTTTTTGACGCTCAGGCTGAGGACAGAGAAGAAAGTAATTTTGTGGATTATGGTTGGGCCAACATTGGAAGCTTTGACGATCTAGATAAAATACTATGGGCTTTATTGTATAATACTAAATTTTGTTGATAACACTTTCATGTTAGATGTTTATTTGGGCTATAAAATTGCTAATCTGATTTTTACACAAAGCAAATACTTTTGATGTGGTTATTTTTAATTTTGAATGAAATTTTATTTTTTTTTTAAAAAAAAAGAAAGAAAAAAAGTTACGGTCGCCATTGTGGTCACCACTAGCAAGTTATGGTTGGGTGTAGTCTTGGAGAGAGAAAACTGATGTGGCGCTGATGTGGCAGAGGGTAACCACAAATATTGGTATATTTTGAACTATTATGTATTGTCTTTAATACTTTGTATTTTAAGTGATCGCTTGTTTTGCACTTAATAGCACAAAAAACTAGTGAAAAAGAAAAAGGAAAAAAAACGTTACTTCAATAGTCCAAAAAAATACTAGTGAAAAAGAAAAAAGAAAAAGAAAAAGAAGAAAAGAAAAAATCTTGATAAGCACAAAAACAAACGATCTTTTTTTTGCAGATGAAGAGCTTAAATGCACCTCTTCTTTTGCAGACATGATTTGTAGATAAAGAGGTAAAAGCTCTGAAAAAATAAACGACACCTTACTAATGCCACGAGCTAAATAGGAAAGAAAACAATACCAATTATTTTAGAGTCCTTTTCATTGCGACTAGATTAAATTTTATTTTATAAACCAAGCTGATGTATTAAAATTTATATTTGTATAGAATGGCCCCACGCGAATTTACTTGAAGTTTCATAAAATTGGTACTTCCACAGAAGTTTCTATATCTTTTTAAAGTTTTTTATACGGTGGCACTCCAATTGCGAGTGAGTTGAGCAATTTGCAAGTGTTTTCGTAAAGACTAGTCGCTCGATTGAAAATCAAGAGGGATAACATAGAAGAACTTTTTTCAATCATCAAAAAATCAAGAAAAATCAAAGGGATAAGTTGGCCTATTAACATAATCTACCATCTAATACTTATAACCTTCATGTAGTTTCATTCTCGTCAGAAATGCATGCTTGGTTCAAGATTTGACTGTTAAGTGAGAAAATATCACGTTCAGTGTCTCGTTTTTACCAGATGGTTTGATTTAACTCAGTTTATTTTAGAAAAAATGGTGAAAATATATTATTATCAAATCAACTTACAACAATTGACGAAACATACATACTGAAATGGACATGCCCATTCAGTAAATAGAGACAAACATACAAGCTTGTCACATATCGAATACAACTAAAGCATACATTTCTAAAAAGTTTCCTACTAAGACTGATACAACTAAAAATAGAGAAAGTGGACAGCTTCATATAGTCTGTTTAACTACCCAACATACAAATCTGAATACACCTTAAATACAATAAGACCATAGCTTCATATTTACATTTTCTAATCAACTCACACCCAAAACTATTCAACCATCATCTACAATGATCAAGGAGTGAGAAGGTTAGGCATCAATATGCAAGTTATAGCCACCCAGCCTCTCCAAATAGGGGTATACCAGATACCTACATTTTCATTCAGATAACTAAAAGGCATCAGTATCTGGGAACACACACCCTCTTGATCCCTCCTAGCCTCCTTTAGTATCATATAGTTTGGACCAAGTAGGTTCATCTTTCACTCCTCACTATTCCAAACGACATATGATACCCACCAAGTCCATTTACCAAACTAAACAAGAAACCTACATTTTGATGAGCATTGTACCATTCACATTGTCTACTCAGTGCACCATAACAGTTACCTAACAAAGGCCTACTGCATGATAACTATGAGAGACAAAGTAAACAGTAACAAGCCATCAAGGTACTCTGCCATTTGTTGAAATGGACTTCAATAACTTATACTTCCGGTTGTTGAAGGATAAGCATAAATGTTTGAACCATATAGTTTGCAGCATCATGAAAATCATCATTGCATTATTATCTCCTAACTGAGATATGCAAGGACCATTTAGAATCTAGCATAGGTTCTAAGTAGCCATCAATTTTAGACCAATCTAACTGCATCAGTAGTAGCTAGACCAAATTCCAACTTCATAGCAAGAAACTACTTTATGAAACTCATACTTTTCTAGTACAAATTTTCAATCCACAAGCCATGGTGTTGTTCCGTCTACCCACACACGAGCTCATAGACTTCAATTGACTAGTCAAGGAAGGATTCAAGATATTAGCCATCTGCCTTACTACCAGTCATAAATCCAAACATCCCCTTATCCACTTTTGACTGTTATCCAAGAAGGTTGTTATCCCATTCTTGCACAAGAATTTCCTCCGTTTTCTTTTATATATTGAGACTTGCCAAATCTTGCTCACTTCTGCAACTTGTTTTGAGTTCTTCACAGTCAGACTAGCAAGTTTCATTCTAACATAGTTATTAATCACTGTCATTAGCTCTTGGTCATTTCTTCTCACATTTGCAAACGTCCTCTTGTTCCTTTCATTCCATATGTAATAGACACAAGCAGCAACAACAATTCTTGTCACAATGCTCATTATGGACTTATTACAAGGTAATTCAACTAATTTCATTAGTACTTCAGACCATTTACATGACATTTCATTTTGCTTTATTCTGTTCCTCATCACCTTCCATATTGTACTTGAATATTGGCATTCAAAGAATAAAGGTCAATAGATTCAGGACAGACTTCATAAAGTAAACATTGAACTTGCTTACTAAGGTACCACTTTGTGATTTTATCATGAGTAGTTAGTCTTCCAAAAGTTGCAAGCCACAAGATAAAAGAGTGTTTGGGAATAAAGTGAGAAAACCAAATCACTTTGCTCCAAGGTAATTTTTCTCCACTCTGCCTCCAATCTTTTCACACCTTATTAACAGAATATGGAACCTTCAAACCCTCTTTAGTTATTGTAACACCCCCCAAATCTGATTTAGCTGAAGTATTCAGGTCATGGGGTGCTACTTCATGGAATAACAACACAGATATAGAGAAAAGATTATCAATCCGTTTTAAGAGTTTAATTTCATAAAATTAGATAGTTTCACATAAAGTTTTAGTACTGAAAGTGGACTAAATGTTATAGAATGGTAAAACGCTAAAGATAATTTTCTTCATTTATTTTGTAACCTTATTTTCTTATCTTCCGTAAAAAATTACTTTTGGTTGTTTCTTCTATTTTGTAAACCAAATGTTATAGAATGGTAAAACGCTAAAGATAATTTTCTTCATTTATTTTGGATGGCATATGAGTACCCGTGTATAGCAACGAGATTTTATAGCGACAGATATATGTAGTGATATTTTGGTTACACAAAACACTTAACCAAATTATCATTATACTATATGCCGCTATAAAATTCCGTTGCTAGGCACGGGTACTCGTCTAGTTACATATAATAGAAAAACGGTCAAAGGTAAAAAGTTGAAAAGTTGAATTGTTGAAATTGGTCAAATGGGAGAGAAATGCATAGTGTAATTAAATACTCTTATTAAAACACCTTATTACTTAAAAGTACAATAATTTATTCACATTGTACAACCAATTAAAAGCACATCTACCAAATAAAAAACAACCAATTAAAACACCCCTTACTAAAAAGTACAATAAAAATTTCATAACATACAATTTAAAGAAGCTATAACATAATCCAAAATATAAAATAATTAAACCAAAGTCACACGGAACGTGAAACGGGAACGCGGTTCGCTAGGTACCTAAAATTTGGTACGAGGGAGGGTAGGCTCATTTTGGAACGCTACGGTTCGCTTTGGTACGATGTACCATATTAATAATAATATTATATTTCTAAATTAGTATACATATAAGCCAAATATCCATGTGATATATCAATACCCAAAAAGATTGTTTAGGAGAGATCTGTAAATGTTTGAATTCTGAAACACATTCTTAAAAGATCAGATTATCAGATCATCATAAACATACATACTACATTAGATACTAAAATGATTTAAGTTTAATATGAGTAGGTAATTAAATAATTATACCTTGGGAGTATATGTACACTGAGTGAATGTAATTAATTTAGTTAAAGTAATGGTTTAAGTTTAATATAAATGAGTAATTAACTCTATCGATTCACTTTGGTACGCCATACCGTTTCATTTTGGTACGCAGTATCGATCCATTTTGGTACGTCGAACCAATAGACTTTGGTACGATGATTGATGTTGTTTGGGAACGCCGAACGATCCGAGTCGCGATCGTACCGCTTTTGGGTATGAACGATCCGAAACACGAACCGCGGCTGAGTCTGCGTTTCCTCTAACTCTGAATTAAACACACTAATTAATAATATTTTTAAAACACTCTAAAATGAAAAGTACATGTTATTATACACATTATACAAATTAATAAAACACACAAAATATCATACAAGCTAACAAGTTGATGTTGCGTGTAGTTTTGAAAACCGGACAAGACCGAACCAACGTGTTCAACCGGGAACCGGTGTCGCCACCGGTTCGGCTAACCAATTAAAGCCATCCGAAAATGAACCAGAGATGACCCGTTGAAACCGATACAAACTGGTGAATCGTGTCTCATCGAGATCTATTTCTACGGTTAATCGTCACAGGGTACCCGCCGCCAAAACGCGCGAGTACCCTGCTATATACTATATATAAAGCCAAAAAGTAAAAAGTTGAAACTAAAAGTGAAAATGTTGAAGACATATATTTCAAAAGGAAACTATTAATACACATCGAAAACCAGGTTGACCCGAGGCGCTTCAAACCCAGCGGGTCGACCCGATTTAATTTGACTCGTTTTCGACCCAACCTGTCGGGTTGACTCGGTTTAAATCGACTTGTTTTTTTTACCGGAACGGTTCAACCGATTGAACCACCCGGGTTGAACCATGTTTCAAATTGGACAAAATTATATGAGAAATGATGAAGTAGTTGTGGAACCCATGATAAATTTGAAAAAATGATAGATCAAGTAATTGTATTTTTTTGTTGTTTATTTTGCTTTGACACATGTACGTTGTCATTTGTATAATGTTATTTTAAAAATTGTTGGTCTTGCACCACTTAAGGGACTAACATATATGAATCGTCTTTTAAAAGTTAATATATATTGTATAGCCCTTTTGTCCGGTATATCAACAATATTATGCAAGTTTATTAGAAGGGAATTGATACTTACACCACATCTTTTGATGCATGCACCACATTTTATGCATTACAGTTTGTACCGTACAATACTGTAATGCATAAATTATGGTGCATTAATCAAAAAATGTGGTGTGAGTATCAACCCCCTTATTAGAATCACAAAAATTAAATAGCATTGTTATCTTTAGCGATAGTTATTTGTACCTCAAACAAATAGCTTTGAACAATGCTTAAATATCTATGCAAATTGATAGAACAAGATAATCTTATTACGGTGATATTAAATTTGTAAGGTTACAAGTTAAAAAGCCACACACCAAATAATAAACGCTACACATGTAAAAAAAAATAGTTATCACTGCCTAAATTACTGACAAAACAAGAAAAGGCGGTGCCTAAATTACTGACAAAACTAAAATATAATGTTGCCAACTACATAATAACGCTGCTTTTTGTAATGCTTGAATATATTATTACTAAAATCCAGTGTTGCAAAAAGAGGTCTAAAAGGCCGATTAATCACCGATTAGGTGCTACTGGGCCACCGACCTTTCCGATTTGTGTAAATCGTTCAAACAAATCGGTCAACCATGGTCAACGGCGGTTAACGATGGTCAAACTTGCCGAAAACATGGAAATCTTACCAGAAATACCCTAAACTCGCCATAAATTATTTATATTCACGGTTTATATCTACTACAAGATGTTTTTCAAGAAAAATCTTGCCGAAAATACCAACACTTGCCGTAAATACCTAAAACTTGGCAAAAATGCCAATACAATTAATCACCGATTCACTATTTTTGCAACCCTGAACAAATGTTATCACTTATAGTCGCTGTTTATATCTATTACAAGATGTTTTAAAGGAAAATCTTTTCGGGAATACCCAAAACTACCTAGAAATACCCAAAACTTGCCAAAAATGCCAATCCGATTAATCACCGATTAATCCCGCCTAGACCGATTACAAGCTACAGGAGGGTAGACCGCCTCACTACCGATTAACGATTTTTGCAACCTTGCTAAAATCTTAATAACGTAAAAGTTAAAACAATCCTATTAAAAATATACTCTCACACTTAGGTTGACTCCACATAATTTTTTTGAAAACTGTATATTTCTGTTGCTATGCAACCACACATCAGAATTATAGTTATTCGAAAATGATTCTCTAACGCTAAAAATACAGTTTGTTAAAAGAAACTTATGGGTCGTCGAAATTTTGCAGAAAACTAGACACCGTTGCCGCTAGGCGGGTACTCATCTAGTATATGTAAACGTGAGGGCCTCATCTTGTGTTTATATTATTTATTATTTGTTTTGTGAGTGTGTGTGAGGTATTTAACGAAGTATGTTTTTTTATAAGTGGGTATTTTAATGAAATGTGAGAGAGTGATAATTATTGGGAGTGAAAAGTGAGAAGGAGTGAGGAGAGAGAAAAAACTTACGTAGAAAGTGAAGTGGTGTGACTACTGAAAGTAGTCTTATATGCGTTAATGTGGTTCATATGGAAATGGAAATACCAGATAGTCCACGCTCCCGAAGAGTCCAGAATTACTATATTAATTGAAGACATCTTCCCTCAAGTTTAACAACTTTCGCTTCTTTGGCTTTAGAACCGTTGTAGGAATCTTCAGCTCTACTGGAATAGATGGGTTTTAGTCCTTTAAAAAGCTAGGTGCAGTACATACCAATAATATGTTATTTATGTGTCATCTTAGCGTAACATCATCACCTCACCAATAACTAAAACACCTTTAAAATAAATAAATAGCTAAATAAATTATTTGTGCTTGTATGTCCCGCAACAAACCTCACAAAAAATGCTCACTTACTTAAAGAAGAAAAAAAAAAAAACCAACAACGCCTATTGATGGGTTGGCCGAAGGACGAACAACAGCACAATTCGTGTGTTTTTGCAAACGGCGGACTTACAATGGCTTACACCGTGCACTCTTCGTAAGTTTTAACTAGTGGTTAGCCTATGCTTTTTATGGGTTTGAGTTTTTTTTTTGTTTTTTTAGTGTCTGTTGATGTTGTGTGTTTAGCTTCCGCCTTGGAAGTCTTTGTACTTTGTACTTCATAAAGTAGCAGCCTTCACTAAGAGCGGACGGTGTGGGAGGTTTTGAAGCTCGCCGTGGGTGACGTGGAGCCCCGCCGTGGCTCGCCGCCACACCGGGGTTCCTCGTCGTCTCTCGCCGTCACTTCCAAAATCGTCCGGAAGACGAAGTAACATATCTGACATTCATGGATTAAATATTGGCTTTAATATATAGCCGTTGCCTAACGTTTTAAAAACGTTTTTTTTTTAAACCCACCACTCACTCTATAAATTAACATAATATCTCATACAAGTTTTTCATATTCAATCAAAACATATCCATTCAAACTTGCTGAAAACATGAATTACGATAGTCAATCATCTTATTCCGGCGATAGTGATCTTGAAGAGTTAACGGATTTAGAAATGTTTATTCAAGAGTTTGAGGCGGAGCAAACGTTGCAGGAACAAGCACCCGGTCCTTCAAAGCGTCGTCAATATGTCCCTCGTGAACGTGAAATTGCTGAAGCACGTCTTCTTGCTGACTATTTTGGCGACAACCCAAAATATACGGACGCTAATTTTAGACGTCGATTTCGTATGAGCCGTCGTCTATTTCTACAAATAGTACAAGGTATTGAAACATATATTGAAACTCGTCATCCTCTTCCTAAGCATTTTGATTTCTTTAGAATGCGACCCGATGCTAGGGGTGTAATGAGTTTTAGTGTGATTATGAAATGCACATGTGCCCTACGCCAATTGGCTTACGGGATATCAGTTGATGCATTAGATGAGTATTTACAAATAGGTGAACACTGTGTACGCGATTGCCTAGATTTTTTTCTTATGTGCATAATCCAACTATTTATTAAGGAGTTTTTAAGAAAACCAGATGAGGATGACATTCGTAACTTATACTATGCACATAACACTGTTCATGGGCTTCCGGGAATGTTGGGGAGCATCGATTGTATGCACTGGAAATGGAGAAACTGTCCTAAAGAATGGCAAGGCCAATTTCATAGAGGTGATAAAAAATATCCCACTATAATGCTTGAGGCTGTTGCTTCATACGATTTGTGGATTTGGCATGCTTTTTTTGGGGTAGCGGGTGCGAATAACGATCTAACGGTTTTAAATAATTCTCCGTTATTCGACGTGCATCATAATGCATAACATGATTTTGAAAGATGAAAATTTTGCGATATCAGATATTGCTGAAACGTATATTTCTCCAACACCAAATTTACAGCAGACATGGATTGAACGTTGCCAAGTGCAAAGAAAAAAAGCCAAAGAACTACATGATAAACGCACACACGCAAAGCTTCAACGATGTCTCATCGACCATGTTTGGCAACAAGTTCAATGGGCACAATTTCAACAACATAATCCGGATAATTAGTTTCGTTATAATTTCATGTATTTCTTGCGTATGTTTTTTTTTCGTATCTTTTTTTTATGTTTAGTACGTTTTTTATTAAGTTATGTGTTGTATTTTTAATTTGAATGAAATGAATTTATTTAGTTTATTTGGAAATGAAAATTGAATAAAAAAAATAAAATGGTAGTGGTGGGGCCCAAATGAAGAGGTTGAGGTTTGTTATGAGTGAGGAGGGGGTTTGTTGTGGTTAGTTATGGGAAAATGAGATGCTGATGTGGCGCTGAGGTGGCGCGACGACGAAGTTATGCCTTGTTATGACACCTTCCACTCTAAGTGCTTATTATTGTTTATACTGTACACACTTTTTTTGTGTTGTGGTTATGTGTTTTCAGTGATATTGTATATTTCAGATGGTTTGTATTTGTTTGCATCAAAGAAAAATAGATTATGCTAATACAACAATGTTTTTGTTCTCTATCATCCGGATTTCGTAATATTATCAGTTTTATTTTTTGCAGCAATAATAATACCAAAATATAATTGTCACTATTGGACATTAATGTTTCGTTAGTTTCAGCCAAGAATGACGAAATATTTGGTGACTAATCTCATTGAATTGTGACAAGTTTAGCCACTTCAGAGACGAAATTAAGTGGCGAAATGGGTTGTCACACACCCTTAAGTGACGACTTTAGCTCGTCACTAATTTAGTGTCAAATTCAATTTCGTCACTTTTTAACTTTGTGACAGAGCTATAGTCACGACAAGTGACGACCTTGATTTTCGTGACTAAACCGGTTTGGTGACGATATTTCCTCCTTTAGTGACGATTTCCCTGTCGTCACTATAGCCCTTTTTTCTTGTAGTTGGTGTTCCAGTTGCGCATTGCCTTGCTTTTCCATACAAAAAGTCTAACGGATTCACACACATTTGTTTTGGATAATTGAGTTTCTATTTTCGGGTGACATTGAATTGGTGTTAGCGTTGATATAACAAAAGTCAAAAAAATTATAAAAGTATAAAACATAAATACAGTTGGCCATTTGTTAATTAATTATAAATTTCCATTATTAGCCAAGCCCAAGCGACAACCATTGTAATAAACTATTACAGAGTATTTTAGAAAGCTAACACGCAACCTAATAAGTCATATGAAATATCAACAACTCTAAGATTGTCACTCCTCCTTTTAAAATCAAATTTGTCAACTCAACTGATCAGTGTTCATGTTTTAACTATACCAAAATACGATTAGTATGTCTTTATAATATCTAACCTCTTAGACCAAGTTTCTTCATAAAAAATATAAAAAAATTAAAAATAATAAAAACAACAAACACTTAGACTAAGTCTATTACTGAGTAGGGCTGAGCAAATTCATCCGGAAAGTGACCCGAGCCGACAAACCGACCAAAACCGGACCGAACCGACTTTTTTCGGTTCGGTTTCGGTTTTGTATATTTATTTCGGTTTTTGTCGGTTTCGGGGCGATTCCGTTTTTGTCGGTTTTTTCGGCTCGAAACCCGAAAGCCAACCTGAACCGAGTTATTCAGTTCGGTTTCAGTTTTGAAATATATTTTTCGGTTCGGTTCTCGGTTTGACCCGGTGCTCACAAGTTTACCGATACTAAGCTAAATATTGAGTTATTCTTCGGGTATAACCAAACTCGTTGTGTTTTAAGACCCACACACAACAAACCTATAACCCTTGTGTTTTTAGGCCTAAACACATCAAACTGATAACTCTTGTGTTTTAAACTCTAGTTTGGAATATAATGAGTGATACAAGGTTTGGTATGGTGGTGATACATGGTGTTGTATAATGGTGATACAAGGCATGATTGTCTCGTGGATTATCAAAAACTCTAAGCTTGATATGGTTGATCTTCTTTAGATAAGAAGCTTTTAATTGATGAAGATGACAAGAGCTCTAAGCTTGTTGTTGCGGATCTTCACATGCTGGTATGCTTTTAATGGATGAAGATGACAAAAGCTCTAAGCTTGTTTTTATGGATCTTCAAACGCTAATATGCTTTCAATAAATGAGAGTTATAAGCATTATGATTAAAGGTTACTGAGTGTTTTGAAGACTTAAGAATGCCTAACATTGCATTGCAAGAGCTTAGTTTGAATGGTAGCCAAATGAGTTGTTTAAACAGGCAAATGGACTGTTCTCAGGCCCCGACGGATCGACGGATCCTGAGAAGATCCGCGTCCTGTTCAGGATCCGTATACTTCTGATTTTGACATAAAATTTCATACATTTTGAATTATCATTAAACACTTGTTGGCTTTTGTTCAATTTTTAGTTTCTAGAGATAACGAGCACGATTGCCCGCGCGTTGCTGCAGGGCAACATCATTTTTAAAACTTATAAATGCAGACTTAGTAAGCTTTCAAAGACTAATAAGATTCATACTTGTCAAATAATGCTTGCATTGTACGTACTTCAGGAAAACCGATTTGTTGCCGCACACAAAGTCAACATTATGTTTCCATCCAATACCTTAGCAAAAGAGGTGGAAATATTATGAACCAATCACACTTGAACATATCAGCAGAATAGATTTGTTGCTCAAACAAAATCAACATAATAAACAACATAAAAGAACTACTTATTAGCCTAATTGCAGGACAAACAACCCATAATTTTTAACAGCAACTTGTGTTGCAGGTAGACTAATTTCAGTTATCCACTCACATTGTCTGCAAGTGGATCAAATGCTGCAATAAGTTCAAAATATTGTGTAATCTAACATAGAAAAAAATTATCGCTTATGTTTTCTTGTAACCGAAATAAGCATGAAATTAACCGTTTAACACCTGAAAAGGAGTTTCTATAAAAAACTCATGATATTCTAAAGTTAGTCACTTTTGACCCATTTTGACCTACGGGTTTTTCAATTTCAGATTTCATTAAACACGACAAATATTCACCTTTTAAATCAACCAGCGTTTCTTGTGCACTTTGTACAGCACCCGAGGAAGTAGAAGGCGAAGAGGATGAAATTTTTCTTTCCTTATGTCCAACTTGAAATATTGCTCCATATGCTTCCCATGAATGATCATTCTTCATATCAGATGACAATAACTATTATTTAACATAAAAACAGTTTCACGTTATAATCAAAGGAATGACCAAAACACAAATTAAATTTCAAGTCAAATAAAAAGATACGGCTAACATTACTTACCTTAATAGTAGTAGATGGATTGTATACTTAACGTGCAAAAATAAACTGTAACCGACACCTACTAATTACCAAACAGCCACCCTAGAATATTTTAAAATCAAAACGATAAAGTATACCAGAAGTCTTACTGACCTTGAGCCTCAACAACAGACAATCTCGCATTATCATTTTCTATATCATCAGTTGATCAACGAACATAAGAACAACCGTGTTCCACCATGATACGGTTGCAGCCAAAAAAAGAATAAAATTAAAGTAATAAATTATTATTAAAAAAATAATAATTTAATAAACCAAGCTGTACTCGATTAACCAAGCATCCTCCGTAATATTTATGCCATTTCATATATAGTTAGACTGATCAGTTTTTGGTAGTCACTAAAATGGCAAATGTGTCAAAGTTAGACTGATCAGATACACTTTTTGTCCAATATTTTGAATTAAAACTCTGAGGTTTTATATACTAAAAGAACATGTTTCTTATAACGTTGATTTTAGTAAATGGATTAACAAATTGCTAGCTCAACTATTTAAGCAAAAAGTGGTAAATCAGAATGCACTTACTTTTCAGGGCAAGTTGATTTTACAGCCAAACCTTTGTCTATCAACTTATCCATCCCTGCCTGAGCTTGCTCCAAACTGTCTTGATTTCCCCTTTCCTATATCAGCCCTGCGCATAATATAGTGAAAACTAAACATAATCAAACAAAATTGGTACCTCTTTGAACACGGTTCATTCAGCAGCAAACAACTTTTTAACAACACCCCAAGAAATACGTTTGCTCATCTACGCATTAAAATATAAGCATGTACAGATGTGTTGATATCGTCAGTGTCTGCAGCCATAAATAAGTGTGGTATGGTAAGAGGGGAACCTAAATTTTGCAGCTGTGCTTAAGTAACATGCCAAACAGGTTGTTTTTTTAATATTATTGAGGCCAGGATCATTAGCTTATTTAAGTTTGTTTGTACCATCTTTATCTAAATAAAGCATAATCCTTTTCAATATAAATTGTACAAAGGAAAGCCATATACTATCTCTTGTATTATGTTTGACACAACATAATCAAATAACCCAAAAAAAAAATTGCAGGATCATGTGTTAAATATGTATCACAGTAACAAAAAAAATGAGGTCGCTTAGTTCTGAAGATCAATAACCTATGATTGGTAATAGTTTGACATTCAAATAGGAAGCCCTGGTCCAAAACTTTTTAAAACAACTTATATAATGATATCTAAAACTATTTATTTCCTTATAGTTAAATATAAGCAATCCCAAACACCCTATAGATACATTACTATTTTTTGTTTCATAGTTTCTATTGAAAATGAACAGGTACCTCATTGAGAGCACCATTCTTTTGAAGTGTCAAGAGTCGATTTTTGGCTTTCCTTCCGTAACTTCAGTGTGTGAATTTGTCATACCAAATTCAGTCCCGGTAACTTCATTTCCAATAGGTCTCGACCTGCACAACATATAAAGATTACATTACGGACTCTTAGATTTGGAACTTGCTATATAAGCCCCAACATTAAAAGCAACTATAATAGATGGCTAATGTAACATGCAAATGGGCTACTAACCATGGCGACTTTGATGGCGAGATGGAGCATTTCCACCGGACGTTGGAAGTACCTTCTGCCATGTTAACTATATCTTGAGTACATATGTTAACCGTTTCTGGAATAAATAGAGCATACAAAAATTAGAGTTACTTAATATGGGCAAAGGTACTTCCACATAAATTTATGATAAAAGCACCCTAATCAGTTTGTGGAACGACACTCGGATCAAAGAACCAAAATCCTAAAAATGCCCACTTAAACTAAACACAAATTAACCACAAATCAATAAAAAAAAGCTAAATAATTACATACCTTCGATTAAAAAATTCATGGCGTGCACTTCATCCTTTTTGCAATCCATAGACCCCGCTCAAAATAGTTCGAACCTGCAATTAAACATGAAACCATAAATAAAAGTACATTTAAAAAAAAATGGAAATAAAATATCATGAACCAAACATTTTGGTAACAGGAAACATATATTACATAAATCAAACAAAAAAAGATTGGATCTTTATAATAAAATAAAAGAATTAAACCTTTCGATAAGAGCTAATTAACAGCTTTATTAGAATTTGTGCTGCCTTTCTTGACCCGCCGTAATCCCTGGTACGCCATCGCCACCAAGTCCGCTGACTCAGCTCCCTATTCAGATCTAATAAAGGCGCCTTTCTTCATAGTGGGAAGGGATTAGTGTGTGTTTTTGGTTGTTAAAAGCTTGTTATAGAAGAAACGGGAGTTTGTGGAGAAGAAGAGTTTGGTGTGTGTTTTGAGATTAATGGTTGTGTGGAAGATATGAAAAGAGTGTGTGGGAGAGGTGGAAGGAGAAGATAACAGAAGTGTGTAGATGGTTCGGTGTTGGTGGAAATTTGGTCAATAATGACTTTTGAAAATGTATTACAGAGTGATTAACCTATAATGTTAGTGTACAGTAATGTTGGCAACTACTTTGGGCCAATGGCATTATACCAAAGGTGCAGTTGATGAACTGTTGAGCATGTTCACAAAGTAAATCACCTCAAATGGACCAATTCTATGGAACATTAACAAAAAAGAAAGAGGTTAAGAATCCTTTAATTGTGGTATGCAATTTCCATGTTTATAATATATTATAATTAACTAGGGAAAACAGTAGTCAAACACGCTTGATGCTTATCTAAAGTGTTGAACACTCTATACTCACACATGGTTTATAAAAGGTTTGATGCAAAAATGCATAACATGCTTTCCCAAAAGTTTGAATTAGTTTGACTTACACTAAAGAGAGTGTTTATGTTTTCAAACAAATAATTTAATTTGAAATACGGAAGATTCTTGCTAGTTGAAAAATGCATGATTGAAACATTTTATTAAAAGATATTTTATAAAATATGAGATTAAAACTAATGCATCATATTATAAAATATGGAAGTACAATTTAGTGCAAATGATGAAAATCATTTTGATGCATATGATAGAGCTTGCTTGATTGGGTATGAGCAAGTTAAACATGCGTTGAATGTTTAGTTTATATAAAAACCATATTTTATTTAAACGTCTTAAGACATCATGACTGTAAAACACATTTTAAAAATTCTTAATAATTTGTTAAATACTTTTATCATAATGCAACATAATAAACATATTCGAACTTGTGTTGAAACACGAGAAGACTTGATACTTCGAAGAAGTTGTTGGAAAATTGGTTGGCAAAAGTGACTTTTGACCAACTTTTGACACAATTATCTATATGTGTATGTCACATATATGAGTAATAATTTGTAGGTTCGCGTTCTCCTCGAAGAGAGCTTCGCAATAAGCCTTTATGTGTCCAAAATAGAGTTGATGTGAATGAGATATCGAGTCTCAAAGTTAGGCATTCGGTACCATGCCTAAAGAGGAAAAGTAGTTTATTTTCAATCCCACATCGGTGGGATGAGTAAACTTAGAGGGAGTCTATTGTGTATAAATAGAGGCCCTAATTCCACAAGTTTTACACACATCAAATCAATAGAGTTATTATTGATTTCCAACATATGGAATACGCATCTCTTAAGATGAAATTCCAAGCAGTTTTGTTAAGTCCGACACAACTACTTTGTTTTGGTACATTGTACCACAGGGAACAGACGGCGAATCTGTTTTAAGGGAAGCGTGTCAAACACGTGCCTCGGCTATTAGTGCTTCTTTGTTGATCTCTATTGGTCAAGGTTGTCAGGATCGGGATCCTACCTAGGATCGTTTTTGGCTTTGCAAGATCGTGATCGTAGGATCGGATCGGGATCTTAAGATCCTATGAAAATGTGTATATTTTTGTATAGGGGCTGTAGTTCTATATATATATCTCGGCATAAGTCTACACTTAGTCAATTTGTATACTATATAACGTTAAAAAATAAAAAGAATGCCCATACTTTAAAGTTTACTTCGTGGTGAACAATAAATAAACCAGTTTTTGTTTATCCTGTTTGAAATGTACATACACAAGACTTAATATAAATTAATAAATCATATGTGTGTTGGTAAAAATAGCATGTAGTTGTCGTGAAAATATTGTTAGTCATTATCGTAATAATTTTGTACTTAATTTAGCCAATGCTAACACTAATTTCCTACAATGCGCATCTGTCACTTTAAACCGAATGGTCATTTGTGAAAAACAATGAATTAAAGTTCAAAAAAAAAGAAAAACAATGAATTAGTGATTGAGATTGGGCTTTTTTGAATCAAACATGGGGCTTAAATGCTTCACATAGAAGAAAAAAGTCCAAAAAATGGTTTAGCAACAGGAGCGGATCGTAAACGATCCTACGATCCTACGATCCGATCCTACGATCCTGAGCGATCCTACCAGATTTACGATCCCGTTGCGATCCTGATCGTTTTTTAAGTGTAGGATCGTAGGATCGTGCGATCCTACGATCAGGATCGCGATCCTGACAACCTTGCTATTGGTGATCAAGTAAGTCTTTTGACTATTTTATTATTTTATTTAATTATCGTTTATTTGCTTACATTCTGTTTGTATTTAATTTACTGTTATTTATTTACTGTTAATTTTATTTATTGTAATTTAGATTTTATTAATAAAAGTGTAACCGTTTCCCTACAGTCTTAAAACAGATTCTTTGTAACAGAATTAAAACACTTTTTATTAAAATCTGATTTATATAATTAACAGATTTTATACAAACTGTTTTTTCTGCTGAAACCAAGATTGAGTTTCTTTGAAAATCAGTTTTATAACTAAACAGAATTTTAATTAACAGATTTGGTATAACAGATTTATAAACGATTTTTAAAACAGTTTATATTGAAACCATGATGAGTTTCTTTTCAAACTGATTTATTGCATATGTTATTGTTTAAATCCGGATATTGAAACCAAGCTTGTGTTTCTCGGAATCATATATGGTACAAGTTTACATAAACCATGTCGAGTTTATTAGATACCATATTGTTTTAACAGTTTTTTAACTGTTTTAGTGTTTAAATATTCACAAGTTAACTGATGGTAACATAATTTGTGACCCTAGTGAATCTTGCGAATGTAATTGGTGCGCCAATTACTAACATGGTTAAATATCATGATGAAATCAGATTCATTGAAACCAAGTGGAGTTTCTTTGAAACAAATCTCATAAAATACAAGTTGTTATTTTATTAGATTACTAGAACGTGTTTATTGAAACAAAGATGAGTTTGTTTTAAACAAAATCTGATAATAGAAGCTGTTATCATATTTTGTAGAAAAGTTTCTTTGACTTGTTTAGCTTATTTAAACCAGGTTGAGTTTAATTATAAACTAAATATAGTTATTGACACTTTATGAATTTGAAAGTAGATCTATAGAAACCTTGTTGAGTTTCTTTGAAAGAGTAAATCTATTTTGAAACCTTGTCGAGTTTCATTGTAGAATTATACCATGTGATGCAGATCTATTAAGATATTGTCAAGGATGATTAACAAAATCATATTACAAATTTGTTTTTGTTTCAAAACATTATGTAATATGCGATATTGTTTAATTGTTTAATCGAAAGACTTGTTTAAAAGCGGTTTTGTATAATGGATCTTACAAAACAGTAGTGTTGTAAACAAAATTTGATGTTATCGTGTTTGTTAAGAAACACTTTGTGTTATAGCAAGTTGTTAATTATTCCAAATTTAGTGTTACACTAATAACGGAATATTAACAGAATGTTCGGAATGTCATGAGTGACATCTAAAAAATCTGCTCCCGAACTTGATGAAAGGGAGACCGATACTCGAGTTATGTGTACGGTAGATGCTTTAAAACATTCAGATTTTATGTGCCATAACTATGGGTTAAATGGCTTGAATGAAATGAAAATTGTTGCCAAGGCGGGATCCTACATTAGAAAATGGTGGATTAACACTTGGGCATCATGTCATGAGTATGATGATAAGAGTTTGGTTAACTCTTTCAAAGTAGCAGAAAATGGAGAGATGCAATCTATGGGCAACTCTATAACTGCTAATAGCAAGGGAAAAGAAATGTGATGTTGAAATTCACATGTGGAAAAGAGCTTAAGTGAACCAACATGTTGTATGTGCCAGAGATTCATAGGAATCTTGTATCCGGATGGTTGCTTAATAAATTTGGCTTTATTTTTATTTTAATCAAATAAAATTGAGTTAACATTGAATAAAATTTTGGTCGGTACGGGTTATGCACTTCATTAAATGTTTAAGTGATTTTTTTGTTTTAATAAAAATGAGTATGAATTCAACTTATTTGATCCTTTGAATGTATAGCATGGCCAACTCGGACATGTTAATTTTAACTCAATACGTTGTTTAATTAAATAAATGAACACGGATTACAAAAGTAAAACTTATGTTGAAGCCAAATTGACAAGATTGTCTTTTCACTCGGTTGACCAAAAATTAACCGAACCCTTGATTCACATAGTTTATGTGATTTGGAATCGATACCTACAAAGGTAGCAATTAGGTACATCATCATAATTGTTGATGGTAGTACAAAATATTGCGACTTTTACTTACTTGAGAGTAAGAATATAGACAAGATTGATCTATACAAATAAGTTGAGAATCAACTTATTATCGAAAACAAGGCGGTTCGAAGTGATATTGGAGGTAAATATGTGTCTTCAGTTCATGTATGTGCTAAACATGGAATAAGACATAAATTTATTGCTCCTTATACACCACAACATAATTGGTGATAGGAAAGAACTGTGCCTTAAAGATATGGTTATGCCATGTTGTTAAAGTCATGGTTTAAGCCATGGCATGTGGGGGAGAGCGGTTTTATTGGCTACTTATCTTTTAGATAAGATCCCCTGTAAGGAAAAGAAGATAGTTTTTATGAACTATGGATGGGAAGAAAACCATCCTATAAGTACTTACGAATGTGGGGGGTGTCTATATGTACTGACACCCAAGATTCAAAATATTGACCTAAAACTGTGGTTTGCATAATTTTGGATATGCTCATAACAATAGTGCTTATCATTTCTTTGTATGTGATTCGGAAACGATGAATATACACAAAGATACGATAACCGAATCAAGGAAAACTTTCATTGTATGAAACCGTGTTTCCTTGATTATTAGAGGAGAATAGATGTTCATCTAGGCTTGGTGGTAAAGTTGTCCATGATGAGAGGCAACTAAATGATGAAGTCCTTCATGATGAGAGACATCAAGATGATAATGTTGTTCGTGATAAGAGACAGCAAAGGAGTTGATAATGATCTCCAAGATGAGAGACAAGATCAAACTGAGGAAGAAGAGGTTGAACCTAGAAGAAGCAAAAGGGCAAGAACCGAGAAATCGTTTGGACCCGATTTTGTTTCTTTTATGGTTGAAAACGAACCTACTTCATACCGAGAAGTGATTACTTCCTCAGAAGGGCCTCAATGGAAAGAAGCCATTAAAAGTGAAATAGATTCTATTTTACAAAATCATACTTGGGAGCTCGTGGATTTACCTCCTGGTTGTAAACAACTAGGCTATAAATGGATCTTCAAGAAGAAGATGAAAGCCGATGGCACCATTGACAAGTATAAAGCAAGATTAGTAATCAAAGGATTTAGACAACGAGAAGGTCTTGATTACTTTGATACATATTCGCTTGTTACGTGAATATCCTCGATTAGGATGATACTTGCTATTGCCGCTTTAAGAAATTTGGAAGTTCACCAAATGGATGTGAAAACGGCATTTCTAAACGGAGATTTAGAAGAAGAAATCTACATGAACCAAACCGAGGGTTTCATGGCTTCTGGACAAGAGAACAAAGTTTGTAGGCTTGTTAAGTCATTATATGGCTTAAAGCAAGCTCCCAAACAATGACATCAATTTTTTTTCACGTCATGTCAGAACGTGGATTTAAAAATAACGGATGTTTGTGGAAAGAAATAATTGTTGGTATATATGTAATCATGTGTCTATACATAGATGGTATACTTATCACTGAAAGATATAACAAGATGATCAAATCCACTAATGAAATGTTGGAGTCAAGATTTGACATGAACTACATTGGCTGCTCGATATGGTTCTTGGAACTAAGATCATATGAAACCAAATGGATTTGTTTGACATCAATTTTTTTTTCACGTCATGTCAGAACGTGGATTTAAAAAATAACGGATGTTTGTGGAAAGAAATAATTGTTGGTATATATGTAATCATGTGTCTATACATAGATGGTATACTTATCACTGAAAGTGATAACAAGATGATCAAATCCACTAATGAAATGTTGGAGTCAAGATTTGACATGAACTACATTGGCTGCTCGATATGGTTCTTGGAACTAAGATCATATGAAACCAAATGGATTTGTTTTGAAGTCAAAAACACTATAAGGACAATATTCTTGAGAGGTTCAATGTGGGGATTCGGCCTAGCTAGAACTCCAATGACATCTTTTAAATCTATTTATAATAGAGGTAGAGGTGTTGCCTATTTTGAATACTCAGAGAATATTGGGCGTCTTATGTGTCTAATGACATGTGTAAGACTTGATTTAGAAGTTAAAATCAAGTTAAGTAAATATACCATTAATTCAAGTGATGACCATTTGAATAGTATTACACAAGTACTATGATACTTACGATATTGCATTTTGGAAGATATCCAACTGCTATCTAATGATAGAGTAATGCAAATATGGATTCTTACATAAAAGAATCTAGATCCACTAGAGCGGATGTATTAACTCTACGTGGGAAGCTGTGTCTTGGAAATCTTGAAAGTATTTCAAACAGACTTTTATAGCTAAATCTATGGTGGAATTTGAATTTATCATTTGAGATAAATTTATAGAATATGCAGATATCTGCGTTAATTCGTAGAGGACATACCAAGATGGCGTAAACCGGTAACGACCATCTATATAAAGTGTGATAGTCAATTGGAAATTGACAGAGCTCATATCATAATGTAAAACGGTAAGTCAAGACATATCCAGCATAGACGTTGATTGGTGCGACAACTACTCTCAACTAGAGTTATCATGATTGACTACGTAAAGTCAATAGATAACATCGCGGATCCGCTTACGAAAGGCTTAAGCAGAGAGTTAGTTAGTAAGTCGTCTAAAGGAATGGGACTAAAGCCCTTAAAGGAATGAGTTTATATGAAGGAAAACCTAACCCAGTTGACTGGAGATCCCAAGATCTGGGTTCAATAGGACAACCTAATCATATAAATGTGGGGGAAGTCACGTCAATATGGGGAGTTACTTAACATTGTAACTTCCTAGTCCATTCCTATAACAAATGTGACTTGTTGAGAGGTTAAACATATGGCTTTAATGATTCAGGATGAAATCACAAAGCATAATGATTCGAGATGAAATCACAAAACATATGTTTTTAATGATTCAAGATGAAATCACCTATGTGAGAGAGAAGTGGGGTCGCTTTGAAGGGAATTGTGGGGCGCAAATCCTAAGAGCTCTTGCAGAACCAGGCTAGTGTTCATGACCATAACGAACATGACTATGAGGACTTGACAATGTCAGGGAGAGTCTTGTGTGAAGTGTAATGCCGTCTACGTAAACAGAGGCTGAGTTCAAGGACATCGCGTCTACTCGGATCTAGGAGACTAAGTGCATCTCACAAGGGAAGGTTCAAAGGGTCACACCTACCTATCCTTTGCAAGATTCAACTATTGGAATTTCATCGTAATTTTTGTGTATTACGATCGATCTCCATTCATGTGGGGGATTGTTGGAAAATTGGTTGGCAAAAGTGACTTTTGACCAACTTTGGACACAATTATCTATATGTGTATGTCACATATATGAGTAATAATTTGTAGGTTCGCGTTCTCCTCGAAGAGAGCTTCGCAATAAGCCTTTATGTGTCCAAAATAGAGTTGATGTGAATGAGATATCGAGTCTCAAAGTTAGGCATTCGGTACCATGCCTAAAGAGGAAAAGTAGTTTATTTTCAATCCCACATCGGTGGGATGAGTAAACTTAGAGGGAGTCTATTGTGTATAAATAGAGGCCCTAATTCCACAAGTTTTACACACATCAAATCAATAGAGTTATTATTGATTTCCAACATATGGAATACGCATCTCTTAAGATGAAATTCCAGGCAGTTTTGTTAAATCCGACAGTACAACTTACTTGTTTTGGCTTTGTACACTGGGAAACAGACGGCGAATCTGTTTTAAGGGAAGCGTGTCAAACACGTGCCTCGGCTATTAGTGCTTCTTTGTTGATCTCTATTGGTGATCAAGTAAGTCTTTTGACTATTTTATTATTTTATTTAATTATCGTTTATTTGCTTACATTCTGTTTGTATTTAATTTTCTGTTATTTATTTACTGTTAATTTTATTTATTGTAATTTAGATTTTATTAATAAAAGTGTAACCGTTTCCCTACAGAAGTGAAACATTGAGGAATATATGTTTTGACAATTTATTGTTACAAGTAACTTACGCATTCTACATTATATAATACAAATTACATATCTGTCATCATTTAAACATAGAATTCCATTTAGATTAAACATCTTCATAAAAGACCGTTATATATTTGTCATCGTTAAACAGATTACGGTATCAATCACAAACAAGGCAAGATCTACACAGAAACAAGAGTATTACTTCATTTATTTATTTATAGAAACATAGTACGAGTACAACATGTAACGGAGAAAATACAACATAAGTCTTCATCTCTTCATCATAAATGAATAGACAAAAACATAATATAAAATAAATAGATAAAACCATTACATAAACGTAACAACTTATTGTAATTTAACAAAACAGATAGATATGAAAAGACTAATGAGGTGTTTGGGTTAGCTTATTTTATGTGCGTATCGGCTTATGAGCTTGGGCTATAATGGACGCATAAGCTCAAAGTATGCTCAGAAGCAGAAAGGAATTTTTTTTTTTTTTTTTTGCTTTTTGGCTTTTCCAATCTCAATATGCCAATAAGCCCATAAAATAATCTAAAGCAAACACCCGTTAAAAAGCCTTTCCATCTTGACCATCAACCACCACTAGTCATAGTGGTTGTGGTCGATGCCACAGGGGCAGAAGCGTCATTTTTCTTGATGATACCGAAGTAACCGACAGCTCTCGAGGCTGTAGAAACTAACGTTTCTGCAATCTCTCCAAAAATCTGAGCTATGATTCTTCCCCTTGTAAGTCGAAAAGCCCTTGTGGGCTTCTTCACTAGTGGCCCTGTAAAATTAGCAGCCATAGTACAAAAATCGCACTTTCTGGACGGTTTTTATGGGTTTTTCAAGTAATTGTTTCTTAGTAAAAGAAATAAAAAACGGTTTGCTCTTAGAATATAAAGAATTAAGAAAAAAGGTATATAGAAGCGGGTTTAAAAGAGATGAAAAAAAAATTAAGGGAAAACTAACAAAAAGTTTTTAAAAGGAGGATCAAAACTGAGTTGAAATATGAATATGTTACGGAACTTTTTGTTTCAAAACGAGAACAGCTAGGGATACTTTGGTCATGATAATGCAACGACTTAATCGAGTGAACGCTTGATTTAAAGAGAAGTATGGCAATGAAGGTGGTGCATATTTTGGGTGTGGAATGAATAAGTTTTGTATATTGAAGGGTTTAATTGAGTGTTGATTTGTAGGTTTGTGTGTGTTTCGGGGGATCCTTAGAAGGCAAGGGAGATGAATTAATTGAAAATATATAGCTTGTAAGTTCGCTCGTTTTATAGGCAGGGTTTGACCTTCGAAGGTGCTAAACCGAAAATGAGTCTGTGTAAGTTGTGAAGCATAACAACTGTCAGCTGGACACTAGACAAGCGTCATCAATCATCACCAATTTAAATTGACCGGATCGGATTGCTCTATGTAACACGAGTCATATGATAAAATTAATATAAGATACATATGTTGAAAGGAATGTTATATCATACGTAAACGATGATGTAAATGTTTATATGATAAAAAAGTTACTCACTTGTCAACTATGTACGTGGATCCTACATTCATCTTATCTTATTCGATTACAATAATAATTTTCCTCTAATCATCTTGTGTTATGCCATCTCCAACCATGATATATGATGAGGTATAGTCCTCTTTACATAGTTAGAAGAAGATAATCACACTTAAGTTATTAAGAAGAAGAAAGGATAGTAAAGTAATAGCATATGTTGGAATGGTACTCCGGAGTAGCTGGAGTGACGAAGGTCACTTCAGATTCGGAAGCAATGACATATAGCTAAGACTACTTTGGAAATAATGTCCTACCAGCAGACAACGGTTGTACGATAGCGTACAAATGAAGCATAGTGGTCCACAACGGCCACCTACGACATCAAGATAAGATAATACCCAAAGGCGGCTCCTGATTTCAACATCGATTTTCTCACTTCACCTAGAGACAATCTCATCTGCACAATGCTCGTGTCGTGAAGCCAAAGACAAGGTAGTATAAATAGTGTCGTTCATTCATATGAACAACACAAACTTTGATACTCTGATATAAAATATCTCTTCCTCTCCCTATATTATCGCATATTTTCATACCAAGCATATACTTATTCTTACGTCGGAGCTTGGTCTCGGAGTAAAACGTCGTGGCGAGCTAACAATGTTCTTTCTTATTTGAGCTCAAAGGACGAAGGAATTAACACTAATCTCCAAGGTCGTAGGGCTCAAGAAGTGGTTATAGAAAATTGCTTTAACATTTGGCGCCATCCGCGTGACCCTAATACCAATCTACTAATCCTAAGTAATGGACAGTTGTGCGAGGACATCTCATTCGAAGGCAGAGGCCCGCCCGAACGATGGGGAACAAAGGAATGGGAAAACTCCTTTGGGAGGACCCTCCGATCCTACCAGACCTGTTCGGGATGGGATTTCTTCGGCCTACGTGAAAGAATAGATATTAACCTATTGAGGACTATGAACAAGGAGCTGGATAACCGTGGTAAAGAAAAGGCGGCCCCTCGCAGGTTGTCCTATGAAGACTCAGAGGAAGGAGACTTAGAGAACTCTTAGAGAGGTTCCTTGGTTGAGAAGTCCGAAAGAGGTTCTTCCGGTGGATCCTCTAAGTCGGCCTGGAGAAGAATTCGAAGCAAGTCTGCTCGGACAGGCCGATACGGTGCCTTAAGACAAAGGTCCAAGCCCAAGTCTCATCGATCAGTCAGACCATAAGGAGGGAGAAGATCTAAAACTAGAAGCACTGGAGGATCTCGGTCTCGTTCGGAGAGATTCCCTACATGGAAGCATGGCTCAGAATAGGAGTACGATAACACGTTGGAAAATAACTCAGAGGAATTGAGTACGCCTTACCGGCCACCCAAACCCATGCCTTTTACCTCCAAAATAACACACTTCAGATACACCGGAGAGCTAAACTCCCCCAAAACATCTGGAGTACGATAACACATTGGAAAACAGCTGGACTCTTGATTTAAAGGGAATTATGGCAATGAAGATGGTGCACATTTCGGGTGTGGAATGAATAAATTTTGTATATTGAAGTGTTTAATTAAGTGTTGATTTGTAAGTTTGTGTATGTTTCGAGGGATACTTACAACATAAGGCAAGGGAGATGAATGAATTAAAAATAAGTATGTAAGTTCGCTCGTTTTATAGGCAGAGTTTGACCTTCGAAGGTGCTAAACTGAAAATGAGTTTGTGTAAGTTGTGAAGTATAACAACTAACAAAAACAAGCTAACAAAAACAAAAACAAAAATAAGTATGTAAGCTCGCTCGTTTTGTAGAGGAATGAAGGTCATCAATTGGTTGGATGATTAGATCACTCTTAAACAAAAACAAACTAACAAAATGATTAAAGAATCAAGATTGGATCAGAAAGAATTAAAACAGAAAGTTCTATTTGAAAAATGGTGCCTTAGAACAGAAAAATGATCCAGTATTTATAGGCAAAGAAAAACTAGCCATTACGGGCGATTGGAACTGTTAAACATCCCATGATATCGTTAAATTTAATAGTACCGTCGGGTTTAGTGGTACCGTCCGAAACAAAAATGCTACTTTTTTTTTTAATTGTGAAGGTTTATTTAGGGATGTTTGGAGCTGCCTTGGGGGAAAATAGCTGCTGAGAATTTTAAACTTATTTTTTCAAATAAATCATTTCTTTTTAATTCAAAAATGACTTGTAAAATGTTTTTTTTAAATGTTTTGTCACATTAAAAATGTGAAGTCTTTGAACAAATATTTATTCTTTTGATCATTTGTCAAATTATAAATTTGTTTGTTCTTACCTTGAGTGATTTATGTCGAAATGAAATATTATGATTAAAAACTTGTTTACGCTAATTTTAACGTAAGATCGTTTTACATTTTGTTATTATCAAAACCTAAAGATGTCGAAAAATATAAATAACCTTTAAAAAATTATTTGTATTAACAAAATTAAAACACAAATAAATTTAAGCACAAAAATCACACAAAAATAAAAACACACGCCAATAAATAAACATAGAAAACCACTAAATTAACATATTCTATGTGCTAAGCACAATAGCTCTCTGAAAACGGCGTCAAAAATTGGTCGAGGTCGTTGACTCTACCTACTTTAAAATAGGGTAAATAAATTATCGTATCCACGAGAAGCTTATGCTTAATACTAAATTCCCATTATTAAATGAAAATAGTAAATTCTTTTGATTGGGAGAAATTGATTATAACTACTAATTAAAATTAACAAAAACTAAAATAAGTAAAACTACGAAAATGAATTAAAACAAGCAATGGAATTAAGATCGTAAAACTTATGAATTAAAAACAAAATCACTTTCTGTTTTGGTTTTGATCACAACTAATAACTAATATATTTATTTTACTAAAGATTGCGGTTGCTCGAGTTCCAAATACAAAACTAGTACTAATTTAATAATTAATTTTGTGCACGGAATATGTGTATCCGCACCATCCGTCCAAGATCCAAACTCGTAGTTGAATTCGGCACGGTTGGTCAGACCACAATATTATGAGAAATGATTGGCATGACTAAATGTATGACTAAAATTATGACTAAACATGCATGGCATTAGTTGATTGGTTTGTGAGACGGTGGGCCCCAGCTTAGCACCAATAAATGATTTACATGTAGTTTTAGGCATAAGTTTAGGCACAAGTTTTAGTCATGCTAATCATTTCTCCAATATTATACCATCGTACAAGTAACTATTTAATTAATTAAATAACACAATGATAGAAGACATAGAATATTCATTAAGATCAAAATCAACATCAAGTGTTTACATTCTAAATCGTTCAAACAAAAAATATTGAAATACAAAAGATTAAACCCTAATCTCGGTTGTGAAAGTGAAATCTTTAGCCGAATATCACGTTGATGGACATCGTATTTGTTCCGCTTTGCATGTTGTTGTTAGGTATTTTTATTTGCACGGTTGCCAAGAAAAAAGATAATATATTCTCCACGAAATATGGATGTGTCGGCTCCCTCAGCTCTCCCGAATGAATATATACGAGGCGCTGCGGGATGTTTGAATATAAAATTATTAATTTTCGTTGCGAGCCACCGCTAAATGCAAGGGCCTAACTCTGTAACGGATCGATAACTTCAAGGACCATTTTTGTAATTTTTTTATTAGTTTTGTAACGGAAAATGTCCTTATGTTAGCGCGTTTCGTTGCAAAGTTAGTCATGAAGAACTGACTTTGCAAAGGACCTGTTACATGAAACTATGAAAGAACAAAAAAAATTTAAGAGAAAAAAAAATGTAAGATAACCGTCGTTAGTTAACGACGGTTAGTAGATAACGGCCGTTAACTAACGTAGGACTATTTGTATAACGAACATCTAACATGAAAGACCAATTATGTAATTTTTTTTACATAGTTACTCCCTACAGACCTATTTTGCAACGCAAGTTAAAACTCAGGGACTCTTGTCGCACTTTCATTTTTTTAAAAGGTATTTAAAAAAAAATTAAGGACCAATTATGTAAAAAAAAAATTACATCGTTAGTTCCTACATGACCTATTTTGCAACGTAAGTTAAACCTTAGTGACTCTTGTCGCATTTTCGTTTTTGTTAAAAAGTATTAAAAAAAAATGGTTTTGCTAATAGCAGCCGTCATTAACAACTAGTTTTCGACTTTTTTAGGAAGACAATACAAAATGTCCAAACAAAATTATTCAAAATTATCAAAAATTACTAATAATCTCCTAAAATTTCTCACATACAAATTCAATTCACTCTTTTTATTGGCCATTTTAGCAAAAAATATGAAGCATGTTTCTCACCCTGTCTTAATATTAGCAATCACAAAAAAAATTGTTGTTATCAACAGCCCTTAGAGCTCGTTGGAATCACTCATAAACCTTAATTCAAGTGTTAGTTACTCATATGTAATAGGTAGCTTATTATGGCCTTTATGTTTGTTTAAGGTCTAGCTTATGTAGAAGGCCTATAAGCTTAGGCCCATGTCCAATAAGGAAAAGGGAAGGAGTGGGAGTGTTGCCCTAGCTCCTTGCCTATAAATACTTTTGTATAACCCTCACTTGAGGGTTGGTTGTTCAATGCATTTCTTTCACATACTCTACGCCTAACCATTCATAGCATATACGTGTGTGTGTTTGTGTGTGTATTGTTCAATCGCCTTTCTCTATCTTTCTAGTAAGCTTGTGTTGTAAAACTAGTGACTTAACAGAGCTGCTCTTAGCATTTCCCATAAACAAATAAGGGACTCCTAAAACCCTCCTTTTGCCGATGATATATAACAAAAGGAATATAAATTCCTTTTGTTCCTTCCTTTTGTCCAAACTAAAACAACCAAGGCCCAAATTTATCCTTTAGGTGCTTTCATTCTCTGCATAACCCACAACTTAATCTAAGGCCCATATATTCCATAAGTGTTTAGTTTTAGTACATGCCACGAGCTGACTTTTGCAACCAATATATTCACCATAAACATTTCGAAATCCAAGCTGCTCATTATTTAGATTTGAGGATTTCTTTTTCTTCTATTTTTGCCATTTTGAATCAACTAAAATGGAGTTCAGAAAAAGGTTATGATACAAACAATATTGCAATATCATGCTTGTATTTATATAAGTCCCAATTTAATTGTCCACGTTTCTTTTTTTGTATGTCCCAATTTAATTGTCCAATACTAAAAATAGAAAGGGGAGTTTGGTCAAGTTTACTATATAACCCTTGGTTAAAATTAATATTACAAACTTTTAAGAAGTAATAATTAAATGGTTAAGGGTAAACATGTCATTTGGCTAAAAAGTAAGAGAGAGAAAGGAGTATTAATTATGTTTTTTTTAAACTATGTGTTTTTTGTCAGGGGACAATAATTTTGAGACGGAGGGAGTATTTATTTTAGTTCTTAATCATCTACATTTACTTTAAGTACAATCCAAACGCTTTGTATATCACATTAAGCTCACAAACTCGCCTCCATTTTACATATTACCTATATAATCACAAAATACCCTAAAGTAACTTATATAAAAGATAATAATAAGTATAATCAAGTAATTAACGCATTGCAAAGTGTATATAAAATGCACCGATCAAATATATGAGATAAATGATACATAAAAACACTATTTATTTGATCACATTACTATACGCATAAGGATTCAATAAAGATAGAATAGAAAATGCGGACTCATAAATATTATTAGACCAACGTGGTTTGCTCCGTCGTTTAAATCGCATTTGTCATACCAAATTAGGGTATGTTTGGCGCAATGGGCTGGGGCTGGATCTGGGGCTTATATTATTAGCCGGAAGATGAAGCTTATATTTTTATAAAACTTTTTGGCGAATTAGTTGGAGCTGAAGCTTATTAATGTAAAATTACAAAAAAATACATCAAATTAATTTCACATACATTTCTAGCTTTTATATGATAATTCATTATATTTTTAATTGTATTTAAGTAATTTAGCTGCCATAAGCCCCTTTCTATGGGCTTTGGCTTATTTTATAAGCCATAAACCTCCATAAGCATGTGTTACAAACGAGACTCATTCTATAAGCCGACTTATTTTAAAAGACCAAGCCCCTATAAGCCTCCATTAGCCCTTCGCCAAACATAGCTTAAATACTCTACTGGTATTATTTCATCTCCCAAGATTTTTTAGAGGGTGTTGCAATTTTTCTAGTGTCTTGTATTCGAATGTCATGTTCTTCTCTTCAACAAATACACGACTACCAGATACGGGCAATTTTTTTTTGGTGGTTTGTAACACCCCCAAAAATCGGGTTTAGCAGAAGCATACAAGTCTTGGGTGTTACTAATTGGTATCACAACACAAGTGTAAAATAACAGATTTTTCTTAAGAATACTCAATTATTCAGTATAAAACAAAGTTTACAATAAAATTTGATGCGGAAAATAGGCCTATAATAAACAAGCGGTCCCCAAATACAAATGTCAGAGTCATCTATGACCATGTCATGCCATCACTGCCAAGCGCCTCCCAATTTAGTTATCAAAGCCATATTTATCAATTGCCAAGCGCCTCCCAAACGAGACTCATTCTATATTCCTACGAAAGTAAGTTAGGTTTGTTTTTATTTTTCATTTTTTCTTTTTAGAATTATGCTTGTCGGTAGTGTGATTTAAGGGATTGAAATTTGTTCATGATGCTTATACGAAGGCACGTCTCTTTTTCGTGGGCCTTCTTTCTTTTTGGAGCAAATTTCAGGGAAGATCTCGCTCTAATTTTACTTTTCTCTTCACCTTTATTTAACGCTTGGTACAAAAGGGACTTTGTGCAATTCTAGTGGGGGGAGTAGAATTATCTCTTGAACTTTAATTTGCCTTCGTTTTTCTAGTTTATTTTGAAAAATTATGCCATTTTTAAAATTTTGACATGTTTTTTTTAACCTAACTAGATTAGACCTTAGCCGAGCACATACAACCCTTGATATTATATGGTGAGATTAGCCTTATCCGTTTCCTATATTTTACCCCAAATCCACCAAATTATGAGTGTGCCGGTAGCTTGTAAACTTTAGAACTTGGCCTTTGCATCATTTCGAGACCATAGACGAGGTATGTTGAGTTAGCTCGATGTATTTGGACTTTTCAGTTTTAGAAGGCAATATTATAGGATTATCACCCAAATAGCCTACCATTGTGTGTCTATCGATTAGTCACCTCGACTTCTCGACCCCCATGTGAAACCCTTTTGTTGTACTCACCTTTAGTGCAAGATACCTCTAGATACACCCATCTGAGCCATTCCTTTCATTTTGTTATCCCAATATATTGTTTCGATACACCTATACACCTTAGCCTACCCTGTAGTCTTTATTTGTGATTGGGAAGTCATCATTTGCCTAAGTTCAAGGCTCAAGTGGAAAGGTTCGGAAATCACGCTTTCGTCGACGACATATTCTGAAGATTATTGAAGACCCCCCGAATTCTCATTGTTCATCTCAAGTGGGGGGATATTCTGTTTAGTTATTATTGTTATGTTGAAAAAAAATAATAATAAAAATAAATAAATAAATAAAAATTGTTATGTTATATAGTTATTGTAAAAGTGTATTGTTATAAGCACTATGTTATGAGCTTTATAGATTTAGTATCGAGGAGGCCACCTCGGTCACATTCGAAGATTGGAGTTGGTAATTATGCCAAAAGTTGGAGAAAAGGTAGTGTGCCCATCACGACGTCCTCTAATGACACATCTACCTAGTATTTCATGATCCGGTTTCTTGACTTCAAAGCTTGAACTTTGGGAGGACGGTAAGTGGTGATGACTTGCTTATTGATTTAGACTACACCTTGATTTTTATTTTACACGATTTATATATCCCATGTCTTATCCTACCCTTTAGTCATGAAGCGTGTCTAGGTGATGCAACGAGCAATATATGGTGTCTTGGCCATGGATTTGGTCATGTATCATTGATTTTGTCCACTTCGCCGTGACATGTTAGTAATGACGAGTCACCCCTTAACCTTTGTCATGTCTACCCATACTGCCTTCGAGAATTGTTTAGCCCTTAACTCTAGTGGTAGAGATTTGTGTAACCGCCAAGCTTATGATAGAATACATGCTATGACTGTGCGATTGAGTGATCACCCCGAAATTGACACTTAGAATAGTTGAGAGATTTGAGTGTTTCGTTCCCATTTCGTGAGGTGTTCGGCTTTGTTTTATTCTAGCATAAGGGATTTGTAAACTTATATTTTCCAGGTTATGGGAGATATATCTTTTTAGGAATCTTTCTAATAAGGTCTACTTGAGGGAAAGTAGAGTTCAAGTGGAGGGATATTTGATAACATCAAATAGTCCTGAATATTAAGTGTCACTTTCCCCCGATAATGCTTTTAATTTATATCATTTATATGGATTTAAGCTCGTTTTCAATTGTTTTCCACTTTCAGGTAAATTACGAGCATTAAAGCTAAAGAGACGCGGAATTGGAGAAATATCAAAGATTTATCATAGTATGCTGACTTTGAAGAAGTTACGGCGTAACTCATCTCTCACATTACGCCGTAACTAAAGCGTGACTCAGAAAACCAACTCATCAGAAGGTTACGGCGTAACTCTCCCCAAAGACTACGACGTAACTATATTAGGTCAAATGAGGTTCCACGCCGCTGATAACTACGCCGTAACTATTTCATCAACTACGACGTAACCTAGTAATATTGAAGATACGGTGTAACCACTCATAAGGTTACGCCGTAACCAGCAGATCTTGTGCAAATTACGAAGGAATTGAAGATTACGGCGTAACTCTTATATTAGTTACGCCGTAACCCAGATCTGGCCTATAAATACCCCACGATTTCCAGCATTTCAAAGCATCCCATTCCACACACTACAACCAAAGAACATGGGAAGAAGCCAAAGGCATGTCTAGAGGAGAATACGGAGCTGTCTCCAAGGGAGAAATCACTCCCCTATGATAAGCATTAGCATTTTATCTTTTCTTTAATTTCGATTCATGTATTTCGTAACTTTGAATATTGAATTGATTTGTATGGTTAATATGAGCGGCTAAGCACCACTTGGTGCTGGCTTAGTTATGATTCCTTAATTGTTTTGTTTGCATTTACATTACTTCCGTATAATTATTTCTAAGTGTATGCATGCATAGTTTATTGGTAGCTACCCTTGTCTCGGTAGTTTTGAATGGCGGTAGAGGCTAGTTGCTTAGGAGATATGACCAACTGACCATAAGTAAGTAGACTGAGACGGGAAGGGTAAGATATGACCAACTGATGACCCTTTCTACTTGTGCGATTTGACCAACTGATCACCTACCGTTTGGATGAACTTAAGAATTAGGGGGTGAGTGTTTAAGTTGCTAATGCCCAGGCACTCACTATTATAAATCTAGCATGTAGCGGTACTTAATGACTTGGCTTAGGGGACCAGGAACAACTGGACTTATGAAGGGACACCTGACTTCTCCAGTGGTGGCATCTTTGCTGATAGGTTAGGGCGAATTGACCAAATGCTGTCCTCTCGAATTTGACCCCACCTAAAGTAATTGGAAGTAAGTAGACGTAGACATTACTAGCTAGGAGGATTGACTAGGTTAGCACCACTCTCCTCTATTGATTAAACCTCTGCCTTTTATCTGCTTTAATAGTTAATTAATTCCTTATCGAATTCATTATTAAAATCTATGACACCTAGACTTAGTAATAATTCAACACACAAAGCTCTTGGGACGATCTCGGTTTTACCGAATACTACACTAAACACGACCGGGTACACTGCCCGTTAGTGCATTAGGGTAGACCATAGGTATAACGAGACTATAGAAATATTAAAACCTGGTCAAGAAACCTGTATCAAGTTTTTGGCGCCGCTGTCGGGGAACTATTTTAGGATTTCACATTAAGTCTATTTTTAATTTTCTTTCTTTTCTTAAATCTCAGGATACAAGACTCGTAGCTCGAGGCCCTTTTTTGCCACCCCATTCGATGATTCGGAGAAGCAATTTCGGACAAGGAAAGTTTACTCTCCGGTTCCTATTCACAACATCTTTTCATTTTTGTAACATATTGGATTTCACAAACACATCAAATCATGATTACAAGTAGGCGTATAACTTGAGGTTTTAGAGAGAGAAAGAGTTAGAGGTTTGGGAACTTAGTGAGAGAAAGTAAAAGTATTATTATGAGCTCCAACCCTCTACCTTGGGAGGTAGAGGGTATATATAGTCTTACATAAAGCCACCTACGGCGTGGATCAGGCATACAGTGGGTAAAGACCCGTCCGTCCTCCACGGAGTTACTAAACTAAATACTACCTAATATTAAATAACTACGACTACGAGCTTTCTAACGATTACATATACTTGAGGTGACCGATACTTTAATAACTGGATTTACTAAATCATAACAATCTCCCCCTAAGGGAGGTCACCTCAAATTACATAGAATACAAAACAGATATTGCATTTAGATTGTTCTTGGATTCTTGATAATCTTCCTTGCTCTGTAGCCCGTAGTCATTGATTCTTCATTTTTTGCATGTTTGGTTAATCCATGTGGAGGTCTTTAACTGATCCACGTGATAATGAGTTTTGAACCAGCATTGAGATCATCAGCTTAACATGAATCTCTGACTCTTCCATTGTGGTGTTGTGACTTTTGGACCGACATGCTCACATTCTAGATCATGATATCTTCTCATCAGAGTAGCGGAAGCTTTATTTGATTCATGATATTTCGCGTAGCGAAGCATGGAGTGAAAATATCTGAGTCGTTGATGCACTTATCATGATTTCTTTAGAAATGAATGTGTTGTGTGAGCATGTGGCTATGGATTGATCTCTCCATTACGTCATTTGCAAACATCGGGTACACCTGCATACAACAGTTAGCAAAAAAACACATGAAAGTGTCTTTGATCACTTTCGTTGAATTGAGGTACACGACCCACGGTTCCCCGTTGATCAGTACAAGTACTGCCCGTGATTAGGTATAATTCCGAAGAATCTTCTTGACAGGGTTTTGCATTTGCTCTAGCTGTTCTCAAACCGGAACGTCTCAAAGACAGACGACCGGTTGAGTGAACCGGCGAATTTGAGATTCGATTGATAAAAGAGATTTGAAAAACAATGAGTCTTTGCTCAATAAAGTGTTTTTGCAATACAACGAGGGTTTTTGAGAAAAATCAATTATCAATCGTAAACACCTTTTATATTTGAAATATTGATACACAGTCGATGTGCTAAAGAAAAGAATTTTTAAGCACAACGACCGGTTTTCAAAGGTATCCGTCAATCCATAACACGAACCAGGAGTTGATTCATAAGTTTGAATAAGCCCCATTGTTTTACATTCGGTTGTCACATGGTTGATCTATTGGATAGATCTCACATGCCACCTACCAAGAGCTTGTTTGATGTTGGGTCTAGAAGGCTTTCCATCTTCATTGTGAATATGTTTGCATATCACTCAGATGTTCTGGCAATACCACAAGGATAATGCGTAGGACTCATAAGATATATTCTCACTTTCCACATTGTGTGAAACAGTGAGTCTTCATTGATTGTGTCCTAATGAGATTTATTAGATGATCTCGTGGCTCTAGACTCGATAGTGCACATTTGGTTCCTATGCCGGAGACTAGGGAGAGAGTCTCCTTTTTCAATATCAACAATCTCTAAGAGAAAATCGATAGATTATGTAGGTTCCCTGTGAGAATGAAACAAGTCCCTTTTAAGAGAAACTTGAGTAGCTTGGGAAGTTGTAGTGCAGTGCGTCACTGGGTCCATGACGTCTTGTCTTCAATATCGATGTTACCTTTGTAAAAACCAGTAGCATATGTATTGAACCCGGTTTCCGCCTAAGGTTGAATGATTGGAGGGCTATTTATTTTCACCCTTTTCTCATTCAATTCTTTTTCATTCTTCAACCCCTTGAGTGCTTACCGAGACTTCATAACTAGAACCTTGTTGGGTTTATTCCAGTTCTAGCTCTTTCTCAGTCCGCACTCTTCCCATATCTCACTTTTCTCCTTTTTTTCA
The DNA here is from genome assembly GCA_910596185.1 of Chrysanthemum makinoi. Lineage (NCBI taxonomy): Eukaryota > Viridiplantae > Streptophyta > Magnoliopsida > Asterales > Asteraceae > Chrysanthemum > Chrysanthemum makinoi. The sequence continues at coordinate 280,833,760 of OU343225.1, read as the reverse complement.
TTATACCTAAGGACTCTACACTATCTAGTGGATTGTCCCTGGGTAGATCCCTCCGGCTCTGGCGGGATCGTGGGAACGAATACCTAACCTAACCATCCTTATAACACCATACATAAAGTAAATTTGGTCGGTCTATTTGGTATTGTTCATCTTCCATTGGAACCAATTGAAAACCATTTGAAAATCAATCCAGATACTTGTGATATATTATCAAAGCTTTTTGTACCTGAATTGTTTTTGTGAATGGGGTGGAAGAGAAGAGGTTTAGGCCCTAATGGGGCGTTTGGGTCAAAGGATGACCGAGGTGACTCATGAGCCATCCGCTCAATTGAGCTAAATGATGGCAATGGTGGTGGATGATTTGGCCTAGGAGGCAAGTCATCCAAGTCCTCCAAGAAAGGATTTGGTGAAGTAGGTGGAGTGGAAAATAACTCCATAGGAATGAGAGTTGGAGACCTTGGTGAAGGTGGTGAGGGGTGTTTTGGATGTTTGGATGGGTGCCGGTGGAGGTGAAGTTGGTGTTTTGTTGGTGGTGGAGTGGTGATCACAATGTGTGATTGAGTAGGTGTGGCTAAGGTGAGGTTTGTATCATCTCGGATGGGAGATGAGATTGTGAGTGGGGAAGACTCGGATGAGGAGCTAAGGTGAACGAAGCAACAAGGCCTCACACTAATTCTAGCGGTCTTCTTGCAAGGTTTTGGAGATGATTTTGTCATTTTTGACTTTGGTTTGTCTTTGCTAGATGATAGTAAGAATGAAGAAGGTGTGAGGATGATCATGGTAAAACCTCTCAATTTATAGAAGTGAAAAATCATGGAGAAATGTGTTTGATTTGATGTTAAGCCATTGAAGAGATGAGGTTCATAATGATTTGGAAGTGGGTTGAATGCTAGTCATATCACCCAAGTCAAGCCATTCAAGAGAGATGGATTGAAGAAGAAAAGATTTGCAATAAATGTGTTCTAGTGAGTGGAATTTTTCCTAATATTCAGATCCACCAGTTTGAAGGTACCAAAATTTGGTTCCTTCCTTTATGCAAAAGGGCTCCTTGGGTGGATTTTTCAAATTTTGGAATTTTGGTGGGAAATGGATTTCTTATATTCCTAAGTGAATTATACTAGTTCTAATAAGAGTATAAGCAATTTAGGATTGATTTATAAGCATTGGATGGTAGTTTGGAATCAAGAAATAGTCGAAATTGAAAGTTACACGGAAGGATCCACGGCACCAAAACTTACGGCCGGAACCTAAAAAGGGTGCCGTGCGGTCGTCTGTCAGGTGCGGCGGTACCAATTTACATAACGGACGGTACCAAATTTATGGTGCCGTCGATCCGTGAGTCTTGAAAAAATGGACATAGTTAGTTTTTAGGTGTCGGGGACTTTTCGAAACACGAAATTCTTCTCAAAACATGTTATACTAAACATTTCTAGTTAGGAAAAGTAGATAACATATATATAAACATAGTGGAGCATGTATTTTGAGCAAGGCTTTTGATTTTCACATTATAGTGAAAATGGGTAAAATTGATAGCATACTTGTGCTATCCCCACGCATGAAATTGTTAGCATTCACCATTGTTTCAGGTTATATTATCATCCTACATAATAAAAACAACGAAATTGTATCAAACATTAACGATAATGCATTGTTCCAAACACTCCTTAAAATTACCCTTATTTGTCCAACTTCTTGTAAATCTTGTTCATCATCCTACCAAGGCACTTGAACATTCCCTTAGTTTGCTTGAACTCCTCTGATTCATTCTCAATTTCGGGAAGAGATGCATAATACTCATGAGGCGGAAGGCGAGAGCTTGGAAGACCATCCTCGGAGCTATTTGATGATGATGATGATGGAGTTGGAGGTTTTGCTCTTTTGCCTTTTGTCTTAGCAACTCGTGCATCACTCAAAGGTACAAAGATGTGAGGTATGAGCTCATAGTGAAGGTGCATCCCTTTGGTGTTGGTGGAATTGGTGCAAAGTTTCTATAGAGACGGGTGAGGAGCATCCCGTATGGAAGAGCAATCGATCCTTGAGTTGGAATATCAATCATTCTCCTAGCTATGTAGTAGGCTAAGTTGAATGGTTGTCTGGTGGACAAGTTGTAGAGCATATGACAAAGGCAAGCGTTAATGTGATCCCTATTTCCTATGGTGCTAATGGCGTTGGCTCTAAGTAGCTCCTCCCATTTCTTAAATTTGGGCTTAAGTTCATTTAGCTCCATTCCATATGGATCTCGGTTTACTTCTATTCCCTTTCGGGTAACTTCGGGTTGTATCACCTTTTGGGTTAAAAGGTGTTCACGGATGACATCCTTATCGGCCAAACGGGTTTGGTAGGGTAGAGAGCGGTCATTGATAGCATCAAGAGCGGTGAGTGACCATTTATCCGAGTAGAGACAAGTTCCTCGGTTGGGAATTCCTAGCACTTGAGCAAAGTTGGCTAAGGTGATGGTGTAGTCGTTTTGATTAATTCTAAACCTAAGACAAAATTCATCATCGTCTTCATCACTAAAGCCGGTCACACTAGCATAGAATTCTAACACAAACCTAGGACAAATTGGTTCATCGATGTCAAGAAGACAATCGAATTGAATGGCGGCTAGTTCTTCACAGAGATTGGTGTTTTCAAGGAAGGATGAGTGAATGGTTCTACCCTCATGGAAATACCTTGATTCTAGACCCCTAAATATTTCTACTTGTTCCTTGGTAAGTCCTTTGGTTTTGTGGTGTTTGGGAATGTAGTTAAGGGTGTCTTTGTGATCATAGAATCTTGCGGCTACCATGGTTATTCCTAAGGACAAGAGTTAATATGTTAAAAATGAGAATAAGTTTTAACGTTTTTGGTTCTAGTGTGTGCCTATATGAAAACAATTTGGAGTTGCGGTTATCTCGACTCATTTTATGCACAAAGATGGTTTTAGTGGGGTGTTTGGCAAATACCATGAGATAACCCAAATGCTCCTAATTCAATGTGGCTTCATTTGAATATACCCGGGAATGCATATTAGTTATGCAATACCTTTAGTATTCAAGAGCATGCAAGTGATGAAAATTTAACGTTTCTATTTGTATTAGCAATGAAAAAATTGTTTTCCTACAAGTGAGAAGCTTTTCAAAACTTTTGACATGGGGTGTTTGGTTGTTTGAATAGGGCCTTATATTCATTATCTATCAATTAGTGGGAAGCATGATTTGTTTATGCAATATGATAATGTAGTACCTAATTTTAATGACTAGTTATGCAATTTGCCAATTGAATTCATATTTGGTATAAAAGCATACATAAAACCCCATGTAATGATTTGTGATAGTTTTGTGCATAAATAAGAATCCTAGACTCCGAATTAAGAGATGAAATGTAGTTAGGATACTTACAATGATGTTATCTTCAGTGATTAGTGAGTTGGAAGATGACAATAATGAGCTTGGTTTAAGTTTTACACGTTTTGGTAAAGTGGGTTTTGAGGAAGAGGATGATTTGTATATAGCGGTTTTCTTACTGTAGACACCACGGACGACGGTACCAAAAATTTGGTTCCGTCTTTGTTGTCGTTGGTGCCGTGACTACGATACAGGTACAAGACAAATTTGTTTAGTTTTGACTATTCTAATGTTTTGGGCTATGTTTATCCTACATGTTTGGTTCCATTAACCCTAAACCAAGTCTAAGAAGATTAAAAGGTTCTCGTTTAAGAGGCTTAGTTAAGATGTCGGCAATGTTGTCTTAGGAGGATACTTTCTCGATTGAAATGTTTCCTTTTTGAACATTGTCGCGAAGAAAGTGATGGCGGATTTCAATATGCTTTGTACGAGCATGTTGAACGGGATTCTTGTTGAGATCGATGGCTCCTTTGTTGTCGCAAAGTATCACAATGTTGTTGAGATGAATTCCGTAATCTACGAGATCTTGCTTCATCCAAAGAGCTTGTTGACATGCTTTTTCTGAGACGTACTGGCTTGGTAGTTGAGATGGCCAAGGCCGTTTGCTTCTTTGCAAACCATGAGGTGAGACAATGTCCAACAAAAGTGCAAATACCACTTGTACTTTTTCTATCGACATAGTCACCGGCATGATTCGAGTCGGCATACACTATGGTTTCTACACCCGTTCCTTTGGGATACCATAATCCTAAACACGTTGTTCCCTTAATGTATCTAAAATCCTTTTTAGGGCTTCTAAGTGTGATGCCTTTGGGTTTTCTTGAAAGCGAGCACATAGACAAACACTAAACATAATGTCGGGTCTACTAGCCGTAAGATAGAGTAGGCTACCAATCATTCCTCTATATTTAGTGTTATCTACGGATTCACCTTCCTCATCCTTGGTTAGTTTAGTGTCCGAGGACATGGGTGTCTTAGTTGGTTTGGAATCTTCAAGACCAAATTTCCTAAGCATGTCTTTTATATATTTAGATTGGTTAAAGAATATGCCATCTTCTAGTTGTTTTATTTGAAGTCCTAGAAAGAAATTTAACTCACCCATCATACTCATTTCAAACTCGTCGTGCATGATTTTAGAGAAATCATCACATAATTCTTGACAAGTTGATCCGAATATAATGTCATCAACGTATATTTGAACAATGATAATATGTGATTCCTTTTTCTTGGTAAAAAGAGTATTATCTACTAATCCCATAGTATATTTGTTATCAATAAGAAAAGTCTTAAGTCGTTCGTACCAAGCTTTTGGTGCTTGCTTAAGACCATACAATGCTTTCTTGAGTTTGAAGACATGATGTGGTTTCTCAAAGTCGGTGAAACCGGGAGGTTGAGCGACATACACTTCTTCGTTAATAAACCCATTAAGAAAGGCACTTTTAACATCCATTTGAAATAATTTAAAATCATAGGCACATGCATAAGCAAGCAATATTCTAATATACTCAAGCCTAGCTACTTGGTGCATAAGTTTCATCATAATCAATCCCCTCTTGTTGATTATAACCTTGTGCTACAAGCCTAGCTTTGTTTCTAGATACTATCCCATTTTCATCCATCTTATTTTGAAAAACCCATTTTGTTCCAATTATAGTTTGATCTTTAGGTTTTGGAACTAATTTCCAAACATCATTTCTAACTAATTGGTTTAATTCTTCTTGCATGGCAATAACCCATGATTCATCTTTTATTGCTTCATTTATGGTTTTCGGTTCAATGGTGGATACCAAACAAAAATAATTACTTTGATTTTGGGCTTGTGACCTTAAGGTTCTTTGATTAAGTAGTCCTATGACTTTTTCTTAAGGATGACTTTTAGATTCTTTGATGTTGACAATTTCTTTATTTAATGGTTCATCTTCCTTGTTATTATTAATTATTTCTTGACCTTCTATCATTTGACTTTCAACTAAGTCATCATCTACCAAAGGTGATGTCTTAGAGGGAGGTGGACTTTCGTCGAATGTTATGTTCAACGATTCCTCGACTATCATTGTTTCTTTGTTTAGGACAATGTAAGCTTTACTAGTTTGAGAGTAACCAAGAAATACACCTTCATAAGACTTTGGGTCAAACTTGGTGAGATAATCCTTAGTATTAAGAATAAAGCATTTACAACCAAAGACTCTAAAATATCCTAACGTTGGCTTTTTACCTTTATAGAGTTCATATGGTTTTTTGTTTAAGAAAGGCGATATTAAGACTCTATTCAAAATATATGTAGAAGTGTCAACGGCGTTACACCAAAACTTTTGAGGAATGTTTTGTTCATTAAGCATTGTTCTACTCATTTCTTGAATTGTTCTATTTTTACGTTCTACTACTCTATTAGATTGAGGTGTTTAGGTAGGCGGAAAAGTTATGTGTTATACCATTTGTATCACAAAAGTTTCCAAATTGAGTTTCATTGTCAAATTCACGACCATGATCCGTTCGGATCGACACGAATTTGACACCTAGAAGATTTTGAATTTTCTTGCTAAGTATTTCAAATTTATCAAAAGCTTCATTTTGGTTTTCAAAAACAACGTCCAAGTAAACCTTGAGTAATCATCTACTATGACCAAAGTGTATAAGTTGCCTCCATAGCTTCTTATAGCGGATGGTCCAAACAAGTCCATATGTAATAATTTTAGACACTTAGATGTGGACACCATATTTTTAGATTTGTGACTACTATGTGTTTGTTTACCAATTTTGCAAGCGTCGCAAAAGTGTTGGTCATATTTAAGTTTTGGTAAATTCCTAACCAATTCTTTTGAAGATAGGTTTTGTATAAGTCTCATATTAGCGTGACCTAAATGTCTATGCCAAAGAGATGAGCTATCGTCTAATGTTGTTAGGCAAAGTTTGTCATTATATGTTTTATCTATTTTCATGACGTATATGTTATTTTTCTAACTCCTTTAGCTATGGTGATACCATCTTTTAATATTTTACTACCGTTTTCATCAAATAGTACCTTATACTTTTTATCACATAGTTGGCTAATACTAAGTAGATTAAATCCTAACCTATCCACATGAGCAACATTTTCAATAGTTAGGGAGTTATGAGCAATCTTACCTTTGCCAATAATTTTGCTTTTGAGATTGCTACCAAAGGTGACATTACCTCCGTCATACTCTTGGTATGATGAGAAGAGACTTTGTTGCCCGTCATGTGTCGTGAGCAACCACTATCTTTTATCCATTCATCGGGTTCCAATCCAACTTTCAAGCATACCTAAGAAGCAAATAACTCAAGCATTTGGTCCCCAATATCTCATGGGTCCATTTGGGTTACACATACCATTTATTTGATTCATGTATGGAAACGATGGGTAAGAGTTCCATGGCATGTAATCTGGAGTTTGATATGGTCTAGGAAAGTTTTGATTCCAACCATTGTGTTGGTAGTTGGGTTGTACGTTGTGGTTGCTCTTAGGAAAGAGGCGTTTGGCAAAAGGAGTTTTATATCGTTGTTGAGTAGTTTTTGATCTAAATTAATTATTGACAAGTCCTACTCGAAGTAAACTGGTTTTAGTTTAATACTATTATTGGTTTTCTTTGTTATTTTAACAAATTCATGCGGTCCGTTATTACGAACATTACGTTCTGTTGAAGTACCCACGGCACCATTTTGCACAACGGACGGAACCCTTATTTTGGTTCCGTGCGGTCCGTCTTTATCTTGCAACAATTTTGACGAGAATGTTCGTCCTTTTCGGCCGTTTTATTTTGACTCTTTGGAATTAATACTTCATTAAAACCTAGCCCATTCATGTCTCCCGGTGTTTTATGAATTTTAACTATTTCATCGGCAAGAGCGATGTTCTTGTTAAACCTTTTAAATTTAGAATTGTTTTCGATTAAAACATCTTGTGTGAGTTTTAGTTTTTCTATTTCAAGTTTAAGCTCTTGACATGATTTACAATCATCGTCATTTGCTTTTCCTTTTCTAGTCGTTTTGCTTTTTCTTTTAACTCATAAACTTCATTTTCCAAAAATTCCTTTTTGGTTTTTAAAAATTTATTTTTAGTTATGATTTTTAGACTTAGCTCACACAATTGATTATATTGTTTTTGCAAAGTGTCATCATCAATAGAAGAATAAAAAGAGTCGGAAAGTACCTCATTTGACTCATGTGCCATTAGAGCGATCTCTTCCTTGCTTGATTCTTCATCGTCTTCACTATCACTCCAAGCACCACTTACAAAAGCTCGTTGAGTTTTGCTTTTAGGTGGCTTGGGACATTCTCCTATGAGGTGACTTGCATCACCACATCTAAAACATTTTCTTTCACTTATACCCTTCTTGTCATCCCGATCTTTTCTGAATGGCTTCTTTTCTTCTCGAGGTTGTCTTACGAACTTTCCTCTTCTTCTAAAGAACTTCTTAAAATCTCTAACGGCCATGGCATATTCCTCATCTTCACTACCGGAGCAAGATTCGTCATCATCACTTGATTCCGCTTTTGCTTTTAGAGCAACGGTTTGATCTTCTCCCTTTTTCCTTTGATGATCTCGAATCTTTCTCCATCACCATTTCGTGTACTTTGAGGTTACCGATCAACTCGTCTAGTGACATTATTGAGAGATCTTTTGATTCCTCAATGGCGGTCACTTTAGCTCTCCATTTGGGATGGAGTGCTCTAAGAAATTTACTGACAAAGTTCTTACTACTGAAAAGATTCATCAAGTGCTTTAAGTGATGTAATAATAGTGTTAAAGCGAGCAAAGCCACAATCAATGGTTTCATCTTCAAGAATAACAAATTGTTCATATTGTTGAACAAGAAGATCAATTTTGTTATCCTTGACTTGTGAATTACCTTGATGTGTAACAATTAAAGATTCCCAAATATCTTTGGCGGTTTCACACATAAAAATTCTTTCATATTCTTTTCTAGGTAAAGCATTATAAAGCATCATTTTAGCTTCATTATTTTTAGCAACTAGTTTCTTTTGTTCATCAACGGAAATATCCTTTGTTGTAGAACTAAAATCCCTTTAACAATAATAAACCAAAGATCTATATCTTTTGATTTTACATATGTTTCAAAGCGGTTTTTCCAATAGATAAATCCATTGGTTTCAAAGAGTGGTGGTCTTTGCATAGATTGCCCTTCTTTAAAGTTTTCGAATCCATGGATCGTTTCAAGTTTATAAAATACAAGTTATTTTAGAAATTCTTGAGCAACGAGGCTCCGGTACCAATTGTAGAAAACTAGAAGGGGGTTGAATAGTTTACCAATTAAAAACTTTGTTTTGAAACTTATTGTAAAGATCAATTAATATTGATCTTAGATATGTTAATGAAATATGCAAGCAATATGTAAGGAGTAAATAAGGAAAGAAATGATCAAACCACAACAAGTTGTTTATAGTGGTTCGGTCTACAAGGACTCTTTTTCCTTGCCCTACTCCACTCCTCGAGTCTCACACTCGAGAGTTTAACTTCACTAGTCAACAAGCTCCTTTCACCGGCGGAGAAAACCTTTACACTTTGCTTACACTATTTCCGACACTAAGCTAGATGTCGAGTTCTTTCCAAGGGTACAACCACTCCCACACACAATGTATTTTGAGGACTAAAATACTAACCACTCACACTCACAAGATTATGATGGTTTAATACAACAATGAAGTATGAATCAACACAAGATCATACAACACTAAACAAACAAGACTTCCAACTTCTCGTTTGAAGCTTGAATGTGACTTGATCTTCTTTGCTACAAAAGAGATCACTAATATGATATGAAACCGAGTTAGAAAGGTTAGAGAGAAGATATGTATGAGAGTATGTTAGAAAGGGATGAGAAACTACTTGGCTTGGCATTTATATTTATAGCCAAAGTGAACGAGGCGTCCACGGACCGCGGAACCCTTAAAAGGGTTCCGTGTACTAAATTGGTACCGCCGGTCCAGATCAAGATATCAAATCCTTGCTAAAGTCAACTCTATCTAAGTGAGATTGTGCAAGATATGAAGAGTACAAATCCACACAAAATATCTAATGAAATCTTCCAATGATGCATCACATGATATCATATGTTGTATTTCTATTTTTAGAAATATGCAAGTACTTAAGTAGTGTTTGGTTTTAAGAACCTAACACATTCTAAAAACTACTATCATACATAATGATTAGAGTTATATCAAGATGTTACTAATCATAAATGTAAATGCTTGAATGATGAATATATTGTTTGAAAAAGCTTGTTTTAATATCTATTAAACTTGACAAGCTTTAAGCTTTTATACAAATTAAATTTACTTTTGTCGTTAACAAAACTTAGGTAAAGATCAAAAATATAAATAACGTTTAATGACGATATTTGTATTAACAGTGTTTTACACATAATAGGGAAAACCTGCACATTGAAACAAATCAATCACGTTTCAATCCTTTTTGGTTTGAAATAGATGCTCCCCCTCAACATGTGCATGTGAAATTTGAAATCGTTTGGCACATGTGGGGAGGAAAGCTTGTAAAACATTATAAAACCATTTATCGAATTATCAGTTTAAATCCAATTTAAATCACAAATTCTCCCCCTATCACAATTTTCAAATCATTTGAGATTTGTGATATATGTAGATTTAAATTGATTTTGAAAGCTTTTGAGAAGAATTGTGACTTGCTTATGAAAACATTTAACCGATAAGGATCAAAGTTGAGACTTTAAACTCCAAAAACATGCTTGAGTATCTTTTGAAAACATGTCATAAACCAGTGCGAACGGTTGTATGACAAATAACCTTTTGATTTAAATGAAATCATTCTACCCCTCAATCAATGACATAAGTTGTTGATTGAGAGATAGAGATTTTGACCAATGTCAAGCCCAGATGATTTTCAAAAATTGAGACCGAATTATTTTTATTAGGTTTCAATTAGATAACAAATATTTTTCAGAAGAATTTTTAGAAGGAAAAATACTTGTGAAGGAAATATTTGTCGTTTTAGTGACAAACATTTGTTTTTAGAATCAGAGCATGAGATGGAAAAATAAGATAAAGCATGACTCTGTTCTTTCTTAAAAAATGGGTTATAAACTGAAATGACTATAAGCCTTTGTTTCACTTTCTCTCAAATATATATATATATATATATATATATATATATATATATATATATATATATATATATATATATATATATATATATATATATATATATATATATAACAAATTATGTACATTGAAGAACATCTAAAAGCGTGACATTCTTTGAATGTCAACACAAAGAATCGTAGATGATATCGAATAAGGAAAACATGACAAAATAACCATATTTTTGGGGTTTTTCAATATTTTCTAATTTTTATGGATTTTGAAAATTTTATATTTTTCTATTTGCTTTTTTTGGTTTTATAATTTTGTATTTTGCTTTTTGAATAACTATTTACAAGTGATGGATGAAGAAAAACCTTTTACTCCCCTTCTTCCTCTTGAAGACGTTTAAGTGTTTCCGGTTGTAGACTCTTTAGACCAAGTCGTGGGAGGATAAACTCAAAACGTTCTCTAGGAAGAGCTTTAGTGAAGATGTCACGCTAACGGTATTGGTCCTCACAAAATAAAGTTCCACCACACCGTTTTCCACTTGCTCCCTAATGAAATGATATCGAATGTCGATGTGCTTTGCTCTTGAGTGTTGTACATTGTTGCATGAGAGAGCAATGGCACTTTGTTATCACAATGAGAGGGATTTTGTTGAATTCAAAGCCATAGTCAGATAATTGGGATCTCATCCATAGGATTTGAGCACAAGAAGATGACATGGCTATGTATTCAACCTCTGTAGAGGATATAGAAGTACTCATTTATTTCTTTGAAGACCAGCTCACAAGCTTATCACCCAAAAATTGAGCACCTCCATCGTACTTCGACGTGTATCTTGACATCCTGCATGATCGGCTTATCTGCATAGGGTACATTAGTGACATACCGTGTCCTTCGGGTACCAAAGTCCCATATTGATGGTTCCTTGGAGATACCGAAAGACCCGTTTAACCGCTTCAAGGTGCTTTTGGTAGGCTTAGCCTGGTATCTAGCACACATGCATACAACGAACATAATATCTAGTCTCTTGGCGTGAGGTACATCGAGGATCCAATCATACTACGATATTTCGTTTGATCTACCATGATCCCTGAGTGGTCCTCATCCAGTTTAGTACGCTCTATCATGGGAGTGTCAACAGGGTCACATGAATCAAATCCAAATTTCTTTAAAATCTCATTTGCATATTTAGATTGATTTATAAAAATGCCTCCGGGACTTTGTGAAATTTGTTGTTACATATTGGATTTCACAAACTCACAAACAATCACAAATAAGGGGCGTACAATATGAGGTTTTAGAGAGAGAAAGTGGAAGATGGGAGCCTTTCTAGAGAGAGAAAGTAAACAAAAGAAAGAAGGTTTGATTGAGTGAAAGGTCCAACCCTCTACCTTCGGAGGTAGAGGGTATTTATAGTTTTACATAATACGCCCTCCTGACGGGCTGTGGATAAGGCATACAGTGAGTAAAGACCCGTCCTTCCTCCACGGTGTTACACTAAACTAAACTAATAACTAAATAACTAACTAAATAACGTAAATAACGACACGTCTACGAGCTAACATACGCTAGCCCATAATTGGGGTGACCGACACTTTAACATGGAATTTTCAATTCCTAACAATCTCCCCCTAAGGGAGGTCACCCCATGAAATACATTTTGCATCCTAGCGTTCTATCTTTGTATTTAGTTCTGAGCTCGTAGACTTCAATTCTTCAAGTTCCGCAAACTTTGTGCTTTAGTAGCGATTCTTCAAAGTCCGCATAGTTTTGTACTTTTAGTGAAGGCCTTTAACTGATCCACATCTTTGATGATCTTCGAGCTTTCTTCGAGATTATCAGCCATAGTAAATCTCTGGATCACCCTTTGTAGTGTTGCCTTCATGTGAAGTTGTGACTTTCGGACCGACATGCTCACACTTTTGAATCATGACATCTTTTCATCAGAGTAGCGGAAGCTTTTATTGGTTCAAGATATTTGCAGCAGTGTAGCAGAAGCATAGTATAAAAAATATCTGAGCCAGGTTATGTAGATAGGCACTTGTCATGATGTTCTTCAATTAAGTGTGGATGTTGTGAGCATGAGGCTTAGGATTGACTTCTCAATTACGTCATGGTACGCAACCGTCCAAATGTACCTGCAAACAACGGTTAGCAATAAAGCACGAAGTGTCTTTGATCACTTTCATTGAATTGAGGTACACGCCCACGGTTCCCCATTGATCGGTACAAATGCTTTTTGTGATCACGTATGAGTCGAAGAATCTCCTTGACGAGGTTTTTATTCTAGCTGTTCTCAAACCGGAGCGTCTCAAAGAAGACAACGAGGGAGTGAGTGAACCGGCAAATTGAGGTTTCTTGATTGATGAAAAATGATTTGAAAACAATCGGTATGCTTTGCTTCAATAAAATGTTTTTGCAATACAACGAAGGTTTTAAGGAAAATCAGTTATCAATCATAAACACCTTTTTATTTTTGAAATATTAATACACAGTCGATGTGTTAGAGAAAAGAATTTTTAGCACAACGACCGGTTTTTCAAAGGTATCCGTCAATCCATAACTTGAACCAGGATTGATTCATGATTTTGAATCACCCCATTGTTTCTGTTCAGTTGTCACATGGTTGATCTATTGAATAGTTCTCACATGCCACATACCAAGAGCTTGTTTGATGTTGGCTCTAGAAGGCTTTCCATATTCATTGTGAATATGTTTGCATATCACTCAGATGTTCTGGCAATACCACAAGGATAATGCGTAGGACTCATAAGATATATTCTGACTTTCCACATTATGTGAAACAGTGAGTCTTCATTGACAGTGTCCTAATGAGATTTATTAGATGATCTCGTGGCTCTAGATTCTATAGTGCACATTTGGTTCCTATGCCGGAGACTAGGGAGAGGATCTTCTTCTTCAATATCAACAATCTCTAAGAGAAAGTCGATAGATTATGTAGGTTCCCCGTGAGAATGAAACAAGCCCTTTTAATAGGAACTTGAGTAGCTTGGGAAGCTTAGTGCGGTCGTCCTTTGGGTCCATGACGTCTTGTCTTCAATACGATTGTTACCTTGGTAACAACCGGTAGCATATGTATTGAACCGGTTTTGCCCTAAGGTTGAATTATTTGAGGGCTATTTCTTTTCACCCTTTTCACATTCATTTCCTTTTCATTCTTCAACCCCCGGTTGCTTACGAGACTTCATAACTAGAACCTTGTTGGGTTTATTCCAGTACTAGCTTCGAGTCTCAGACTCTTCCCGTTTCTCACTTTTCTCCTTTTTTTCATCATAACTAAGGACTTCTACACTATCTAGTGGATTATCCCTGGGTAGATCCCTCCGGCTCTGGCGGGATCGTGGGAACGAATACCTAACCTAACCATCCTTATAACACCATGCATAAAGTAAATTGGTTGGTCTTTTGGTATTGTTCTTTTCATCTTGAAACCAATTGAAAAATCATTTGGAAAATCAATCAAGGTACTTGTGATATAAAATTAAAGCATTTTGTACCTTAATTGTTTTGATCATTTAGAAATGCTCCCCCTCAACATGTGCATATGATTTTGAAATTGTTTAGCACACGGAGGCAAGAGTTCTTTGAAATAATTTCTTGATCACAATTTCCTTAGAAAAAAGCCATTTGAATTTCTTTGGTAAATTCTCCCCCTCAATATGTGCGTAGGATATTTTAAATCATTTTATCACATAGAGGAAAGAGTTATTTTGAAGTACATCCACGATCACAAAAGCCATTAAGAAACCATTTGCTCCCCCTCTATATGTGCATCGATAGACGAAAGAGTTTAGCACATATTAAAGAGAGCTTGCACTTTGAATCAAAATGATCACCATTTATCAAATTTCATATTAAATCACAAATTCTCCCCCTATCAAAAATATCAAACCCTTTGAGATTTTGGATCCCAAGTGATTTAATAAGGTTTAGAAAACATGGGAGAATATGTGCCTTGTTTAAATACTCATCTTGTTTTTGGATAAATGCTCCCCCTCAACATGTGCATTATGTATTAAAAATCATTTGGCACATGGAGGCAGGAGTGCCTTTAAAGGACTAAAACCAATTCCATTTAAACAAACAAATCACGATCTCTCCCCCGATCAAAAATTTCCAACCTTTTGAGATTTGTGATCCAATTGATTTAAATCATTTAAAAGATTTTGGGGAAAGACGTGGCTAGATTTAATTTTGAAAAATTATTGATACGGATCAAATTTAGACATTAAAGATTGTTAGTGTCAGGTATGATAGTTTTTAAGAGATCTTTAAGTAAAATAAAACTATTTCACAATCAAACAAAACGAGAAAAAAATTTCATTTTGTAAGATCTTTGAGTTTTAAAGAAAATCATACCATGACATAACATTAAATCTTTAGATCACCACTTATTATTGTACAAACCGGACTTTTATGAAGAAATATCGTTTGAAAATATTTAATTTGAAATCACTTATGATTTGACAAAATAAAGTCCAGTTGATTTCAAAACTTTGAATCCGATTTATTTTCAAAACAATATTTTTCCATTTTCAAAACAATATTATTCAAAAATTGTTTAAAAAGTGGTATCATCACTACTTGTCCTGCACAAAGATACGTTAGGTGGTTGAGAAGCTTACATTTATTCTTTGTAGAAATTTTAACCGGAAGAAAACGATACGATGTAGTGAGACTTCGGCGTTGCATTTGTCATGCCAACTCTTCATAGAGGTCCAATTAAGCTCCGTTTCTTTATTTGATGATGAAGAAAACCATCTGATGATGCAGTGAGACCTCTTACGTTGCATTTCATGCCAACTCTCCATAGAAGTCAAATTAAGCTCCGTTTCTTCATTTGTCAACCCAAGATATAGTTGCCCTTTCCTTTCGGCATCCAATCATCAATTGTGGGATCTGGATAGGGAACATTCTTATAATCCATGATATCTGCATACGTTAGTAGACATACAAACAGATATATGGTGGTCGACAACACTCGAACAACAATCGACTAATAAAAGTCAATTCAACATATCAATCAGATCATAAAAGGCATGGGAATAATGTGTTCATCAATCTATAATCATCTAATCCTAACACTCACATCCTAGAAACCTAGTCCTTCAACATAGGCAATTATATTTTTTTCAGATAAGCACGTAGGATGATTAAGAAAGCCCGTTAGATGATGTAAATTTGAAAACATTCTCCCCCTCAATCAATGACTAATTTTTCAAAAGTTTAAAAAGCCTGAAGTCATTGATTGAGTTTTCAATTTTACGAAACTCTAAATCGATTGATTTACGCATAACTCATTTACCACCAATTTTTGAAAAACAAAAATATTTTTCTGAAGAATTTTAGAAGGAAAAACATTTGTGTAGGAACAACAGTCTTTTTGATGACATGCTTTCCTTGTTTTGTTTTTAGGATAAGTGCACAAAATATTTGAAAATTGGTTTAGCGCAACACTTTCCTTTCTTGAAGAGCGGGTTGCTATCTGAAATAATAGCAAGCCATGGTTTAAGCACGGGTTACAGTCTGACGTAACTGTAAGCCATAATTTTAGACATGATTTGGAAAAAGAATATTTACACCTCCTGCTCGAACTTCGTCTAAAGTCCCGTGCCATTATTGAATGACATTTCTAAGACCGTATATGTTATCGATACCAGAAGCCATGTCTTTTAGAAAAACAATATTTTTGGAATTTTTCAAATTTTCTGATTTTTATGGGTTTTTGTTGATTTTATATTTTTCTATTTTCTTTTTGTTGATTTTATATTTTTGTATTTTGGTTTTTGATAAATATTTACAAAGATAGAGAAATAGTTTAAGAAGATGATGATAGGAGTACCAAGATAAGGAAATTGTACAGCACTTTGTAGAAGTTTTAAACTTTTACCACCAAAGCATTCGAGGCTCTTGAATCGTCGCAAGAACTTGAGCCTTCTAAAAGTTAATCTTTGGCAGCTTCCTCCCAAACCGACAGTCTTCGTAAAAAGACCATTTCCCCAAGAAGAAGAAGTGAAGCAAACAGTCTCATTGCATGAAGCTCAACACCCCGAAGAAGACGAGAACACTGAAGTAACAAGATAACACGGATAATCTCTACGATTATCAAACCCGAAATAAATGATTAAGCCCGATCACATGATCCTGTTGTGCGTCCCCGATGTACACATTTCTCTTCAAGTTTGAGCAGTTGTCAATTCGGGAGAATAATACATCAACATCTTCATTTTACCAAGTGCATTCCAGTTATCTTCCATTTTACCACTCAACTTGATCATGTGAACATGTTGTGTGTCCCAAATGTACACATATCTCTCCCCTGATGGTTGCCATCTCATCGAAATCATCATTACATTGTGTACATGAGTCAATAACCGGAAGCACTTTATCATAAACCGTATAGAAGATGTCGATAAGCAGTATCATCTCACGTTCCAAATATTCTGTGGAAAACTAGAAGGGGGGGGGGGTTGAATAGTTTTTCCAATTTAAAACTTCCTTTTAAATATTTAGATCGACTTATGTCAATCTATTTAGTTGTTTATGTTGGACATTGATAGATAGATATATAAACGTGTAATGAAAGATAAAGGGTAAAAAGCACATCACCACGACACAAGTATTTATAGTGGTTCGGCTACAAGGACACCTTCCTTGCCCTACTCCACTCTTTGAGTCACCTACTCAAAAGTTCGTAAACACTACACCAACTCCTTATGGCGGAGAAGGATTCACAACGTCGCTTAACCTTTTTCCGGTACAAAGCTAAATACCGAGTTCCTTCACACCAAGGCGAACCACACCTAACACAACGTCGCCTACCCTTTATACGGTGCTAGGCTAACCACCGAGTTCTTTCACACCAAGGAGAACTAATCCTATCACGACGTTGCCTACCCTTTATTAGGTACTAGGCTAAGCACCTAGTTCCATTACCATGGAGGAACTACTACCCTTCACAACACAACACCTAATATCAAGGAGATCCACTCCTAGTTACAACACCATCAAGGATATCACCATCCTTGGAAATAAACAAATACTTATATGTATAACGATGCACCTCATCGATTATACGACCTACGCATTCTTCCCAAATGCCACTTAATTTGATTCATAGGCATCCTTCACTAATGCCTTTAACACAACGCTTGGCACCCTTTACTAATGCCTTCATCTTGACACCTTTAGCATTCTTCACTAATGCTTTTGACACGGAAGATAAGCACTTTTCACTAATGCTTTCATCTTGACACTTTCGGCATCCTTCACTAATGCCTTCAACCCAACATCTATGGAGAAAGAAAGAACTATCAACAAGAGAACCTTAGTTGTCTTGATGATGACGAAGCATGGCAACTCATGGACTTGAGCTTGCTCGTCTTCAAGAAGTGGTGATCTCGCCTTTAAGAGGAACCTAGAAGATCACACAAAAACAAAAGACAAACTACATAGATCACTTGGATATGAGGTTAGAGGGTTATAATACTTGGGGAAGTATGTGTGTAAAGTGGTGAGTAGAAAGGAAGAAATGGCTCTCTATTTATAGAGGAAATTTTCTACTGTTCCCCGGATCCCGCGGATCCCTCCCACAAGGGATCCGGCTAGCACAAAGCTAGGGATCCGTGGGACGCTCCTCTTTGCCCATGGGTATTTTTGGTTATGGGTCATGGGTTATGGGTTGATCCATGGTTTTCTTTCTAGATACAATTTATCTTAAGGATACAATGAACTTGGTTAAGTGGTATATATAAAACCATGGGTTATGGGTCAATACCATTAGCTAGTTTTTACCCATTTAGTGTATACTTGTTTTTACCCATTTTAGTATATACTTGTTTTTACCCATTTTATTATACTTAGTTTAAGTATAGGCTAACCAAATATGTAAACACTAGTTGTTGTACATATGTATCTAAATCATAAAATCACTTATACTTGTTTTAGTGTTTTATGTGAAAACGTAAGTGTGTTAGGAAACCATTGACTCAAACTATTTACGTATTCTATTTGTTTTTTTTAAATAATTTTACGTTTGTTATCGACAAAACATTAGAAGATCGTAAAATATAAATAAACGTTTTTACGGCTTATTTGTATTAACAATCTCCCCCTTTTTGTTGATGACAAAACTTAAAATTATCTTAAGAAAAACTAAAATTCGTAGCAAATTTGAATTAGTAGTTTTTACTTTCTTCTCCCCCTTTTCGTCGAGACAAAAAGTGTTAAAAGAAACTAACACAATTTTTAAAAGAAAAATATGTAAAAATGTAAAGAGAGCAAGTGACGGGAATGGTACTCGTCTTAACTCCCCCTTGACGAGTCCATCCGTTTGAGAGGGCGTCAAGGACATGACGTAAAATAAATAATTGTGTTTGCAAATATGTTTGCAAATGGTTCGTCTAAGTGACGAAAACGTGCTCCCCCTTGAAGATTGCAAAGTTGCAATGGGGTGTCATGAAGTATAATCCAAAATCGGATTAAGTTGCAAATGTTTTTGCAATATCGTTTGACACAAAGCTCCCCCTAGCTTTATGGTGTCAAAATCTTCATATGTATTTTGAAAATCTACAAAGTAAAGGTTAGAAAACAAGAGTATAGTGCATAATTTCCAGCAAATAAAATTCAAGTTAGTAGAAATTTGTGCTTCTGTACCACGGATCCCACGGTTCCCTTCTTGGAGGGATCCGTCTAGGGATTTTTGAGGGATCCGGCTGTCTGTTGACAGTTTCTTCAGCAATGAGTGTGTTTCAATCAATGCTAATGAAGATGTGAAGTAGTATATGATATAGCAAGCACAAAACACAAAGCACATAACAATTATGGCATATAGATATTCATTCAATAAAAACAAGAGATGATCAACTAAATTTCTAAAACTAAGAGAATGAACTAGCCATACAAGTGCTACTAATGCTAATGAGTTACCCAAACTCAAGATTCAACTAAAAGCTTAATGATGATCAAGGATGATATAAGTTTCCTAAACATTCTAAGTTTGAGCTTGTGACTTATGATGCTCATTGTAGTTTAGGCTTGTTGACCTCTTCGAAACGTTCGAGGAGGTGATAAAACATGAAACGTTGCTCTTCACGTAGTTCATGTATCAACCTTTCAACATGTTTACAATGATAGCAATCTTTGTCATGGTTTTGAATTTCTTGAAGTGGAAGTTCAAGTGAAGTGGGTTGAGGATCTTCAAATGAAGGAGGAATTGGTGGAGGCTCATTAAGTGATGGCTCTACAATGTTTGAGGGTGGAGGTAAAGAAGCATCAACTTCCATGTGGTCGGGTGGTTGACTTCGATGTCTTCTAATAAACAAAAATGGACTATTGGGGGGAATGAGAGAGTTGACATTGGATCAAGTGTTGATTCAATATTTTGATTTTGTTGCCCAACCTTTTCAAGTGAGTTTTTTGGTAGTGGTGGAAGGTGAGATGGCCAAGGAGGTAAGTCTTCTACATTGTGAGAATGTGGAGATGATTGTGAGGTGGCTCTAGGCACCAATGATGTTGGTTGAGTTGTGGAGAGTATGTTTGGTTTGGTAGAGTTTGGTGATGAAATCCTAGTGGGAACAATTTTCTTGGGGATTAGTTTGATTGGTTTCCTTGGTGTAGGAGAAATCCTAGCATTAGTGGACTTAACCGGAGATGACTCAGTTGAGGAAACTTCGTGTATGATCCTAGCAAGTTTCTTTGGTAGTTATTGAGTGGATGAGTTAGCACTAGGAGCCTTTCTCATGATGAAATGACTAAGTAAGATGGTTGTAATTGCTGATAATTGTGTTTGTGTTTGATGAATAAAGTGTTATTAGCAATATGGCTTATAAAGGGAAGAGCTTGGCAAGTGCATTTAAGACTTAAGCTACTAAGATTCTTGGAAATGTGATGATTAACATGCACAAGGTTGAAGTTCAGAGTTTCACTGATCTAGGAACTCATTTAAGATGAGATGGAGTGTTTGAGTTAGGAAGATGAGTTGAAATGATTGTTTTAGCAATGTTTGACATAAACTGTCACCCGGATCCCACGGTTCCCTCTCTTGAGGGTTCCGTCTAGGTTAATCCTAGGGATCCGGCTCTCAGCAGTTATGACAGGTTAGAAATCATGTTTCTAAAAGCTAGATCCTATAATATTTTTGAGTGTTTCAGTCCTCCTAAGTTCCTAAGATGAGGGTACACTTGAATGATCAAGAGTAATGAGTGTTGTAGCAAATGGTTGCTTTTTATGGAAAGAAAATGGGACTAGATGACTACCAATGGATGTTCAAGGATAACACTAAGGGTTTTAGTGATGTCAAGTCATAATAAATGATCCTAGAGATCAGATTTTAGCTTGAGGTGAAATTTGAAAAATCCTTCAAAATTACAAGAATTGAAAAACTAATTTTTGACCCACTTTGAGATAAAGATGACTAGAAACAATTTCCTAAAATTGTTCAATATGTTCACTTAAGTGTTTCGAAAGATGAGAAACAATTTGTGAGTATTGAAGCGGAAATATGGTGAGTTTAGACGCGTTGACAAATCAAGAGGCATTTTGACTAAGATCTCAAGTAAGCCATAAGTGAGTCTAATCCTTTCTCATCCTTGAAGTGGACTTAGTTGGGTTCTAATATCATGTGTTTAGCAAGATGTGATGTTATCTAGAAAGCTATCTTGATGTAAGGGATGCTGTATTGCTGATATGATGTCACGGATCCCACGGTTCCCTCAAGGGAGGGATCCGTCTAGGCTAATTCTAGGGATCCGGATCTAAGATCGAATCTTCCACGAATTGATGTGCAGATTTTGCACACTAATAAATCGTTAAGCTAAGCAATAAGAACAAGCATGTCATCACAAAGCACCACTTATAAAAACATAATAAAGTAATAATATCCAAATTACCACAAACCAATAGTGCAAAAGCGTAATCATTCATACATAAAATAAAAGAAAATAAGCATATTCCTAATGTCTCTTTCGTAAATCCTTTCTTTTCTTTTTTGACGGCTTAGTGAGGTTGTAAGCAAGGTTTTGAATCATACCCCTCAATTGTTTGAATTCCGCGGTTTCATTTGAAATGGTTGGAAGTTGATCATAGTAATCAAAGGGTTCTAATTTGATGTTGGCTATGGGGTCGAAATCTTCTTCTTCTTAAGTTTCTTCTTCTCCTTCCGAGGAGTCCGAGAGAGCTTTAGGTTTCTTTCCATTGACTTTGAAGTGTTTAGAGGGTATTTTGGTAAGAGGTACCATTACATGATCGGCAAGGAAATGATCATTGTTGATAGGGGATGGTTGCAATGCACTAACATACTTACAAAGTCGTGTTAGGAGCATACCATATGGAAGTACCATGTTGGAGGCTTTGAATACCCCAGCCATTCTCCTTACCATGTAATAGGCGAGATTAAATGGCTTTTGGTGGATAAGACAATATATCATTTGCACAAGACATGCGTTTGGATGATCTTTGTTTCCAACTAGGGTTATGACGTTTTCCCTAAGGATTTCTTCCCATTTTCTATACATGGGATGGATTTCGAAAAGTTCCATTTGAAAAGGATTACGGTGAATGAGTTTCTTGTTTCGGTCGAAACGGGATTGGTCGGCTCTTATTTTGAAAATAGTGTCTCAGATGGTTTTGGGTTCATCAAGAGGAGTATGGTACATTGGTTTAGAATCAGGTGCAAGGTTTTAAGTGTTAATTGCCCAATCTTGAGAGTACATACAAATTCCTTCACACGGAATGCGAAGAATTTGAGCAAAGGTGTTGAGAGGAAGACTAAAGTTTCGTGTATTGATGATGAAAGCGATTGAAATGCTATCATCGACGTTTCGAATGATCCTAATGCTTCTATAAAACTCAAAGATGAAGACCGGACAAATTTGTTCATCAATGTCAAGAAGACAATCAAAATTGATTGCCGAGAAGACTTGACGAATGTCGGTATCCTCAAGGAAACATTCCTTGATTACACGACCTTCGTGGATAAGTCGTTTTTCGAGCTTTTTGAAGACCTTGCGGTCGGTTTTTGAGAATTCCTCATTACGATAATAATGAGTAAGGTAATGGAAGGTATCATGATGATCTTGTTGAGTGGCTTTAGGCATGGTTGGTCCTAAAAACACAAAATTTTCAATTAGGTAAGATTAGTTGAGGTGGGTTTATGGTTTTGATTTGTATTAGCAATGTTGTGAACACAATGTGAACTTAGTTATGTTAAAAGCCCCTTTTCATGATTAATTTTGAAAAACCCTAATTAAACTAATTGATTAGAGATTTGTGAAACCATAAACCCTAGAATGAGGATGATGAAAGTTAGAACAAGTTAATGTAATTACATAAAATGGTGTTCTAGGAAGGAATACATGAGAGTATGGAATCCAATGACGATGAAATCAGTGGTTTGGACGATTTTGTGTTATGTGAGTAGAGGGAAAAAAAATCAGTGGTGATTTTTGGCGTATAGTCTGAGTTCATTCCACGGTTCCCCGGATCCCTTGTATTTGGGATCCGGCTAGTATAACTAGAGGATCCGCTCTGTGTGACAGAAAAAGGGTTGTTTGGAATTATTTTTGTAGTAGGCTTATAAACTAGCTTACTAAAAAATAGTTTGGAGGTATTAGATGAAGATTGTTTTTGGATGACGGGTTTTGAAGAATCACATATCGAGGGTTCATTTGTGACGACGGCGTTAGTTTGACGAATCAAAAGGAATACTATTCCCGATGATGAATAAGACGGAAAAAGTGACGAAAGAGACTTCTAACGATGCTAGTAATTATTAAACAAAGAGAACTATGAAATAAATTAAACTCATGTAACCTATCTAATGAAAAGTAAGACATACCTCTATGCTTCTTGGTTTGGCATAATACCAAAAATACTTCATGAGCTTTTAAAGTAATCCTTTGTACTTGGTGTACGTAAGTTGTGATTACTTTTTAGATCCTTCCTTGAAAGTTGACTTCATTATTCTTTGAATAGAGATGAAGATTTTGGAGAGATTCTAGCATGAAGATTTCTTGAAAACAAAAATTGTTAGAATGATCTATCAATGTCCAACAAAATGATTTAAAAGAAAATATGACCTTTAAAAAAAATCCTTCTTTGTAGTTTTCAAACATACACGGATCGTATCAAGTCTTTAAAGTACAACATACTTTAAGAAACTTGGTAACGAAGCTCTGATACCAATTGTGGAAAACTAGAAGGGGGGGGGGGTTGAATAGTTTTACCAATTTAAAACTTCCTTTTAAATATTTAGATCGACTTATGTCAATCTATTTAGTTGTTTATGTTGGACGTTGATAGATAGATATATAAACGTGTAATGAAAGATAAAGGGTAAGAAGCACATCACCACGACACAAGTATTTATACTGGTTCGGCTACAAGGACACCTTCCTTGCCCTACTCCACTCCCCGAGTCACCTACTCGAGTTCAGAACACTACGCCAACTCCTTATGGCGGAGAAGCCTTTACAACGTCGCTTAACCTTTTTCCGGTACAAAGCTAAATACCGAGTTCCTTCACACCAAGGCGAACCACACCTAACACAATGTCACCTACCCTTTATACAGTGCTAGGCTAACCACCGAGTTGTTTCACACCAAGGAGAACTAATCCTATCACAATGTTGCCTACCCTTTATTAGGTACTAGGCTAAGCACCTAGTTCCATTACTATGGAGGAACTACTACCCTTCACAACACAACACCTAATATCAAGGAGATCCACTCCTTGTTACAACACCATCAAGGATATCACCATCCTTGGAAATAAACAAATACTTATATGTATAACGATGTACCTCATCGATTATACGACCTAGGCATTCTTCCCAAATGTCACTTGATTTGATTCATAGGCATCCTTCACTAATGCCTTTGACACAACGCTTGGCACCCTTCACTAATGCCTTCGTCTTGACACCTTTAGCATTCTTCACTAATGCTTTTGACAGGGAAGATAAGCACTTTTCACTAATGCTTTCATCTTGACACTTTCGGCATCCTTCACTAATGCCTTCAACCCAACATCTATGGAGAAAGAAAGAACTATCAACAAGAGAACCTTAGTTGTCTTGATGATGACGAAGCATGGAAACTCATGGACTTGAGCTTGCTCGTCTTCAAGAAGTGGTGATCTCGCCTTTATGAGGAACCTAGAAGATCACACAAAAACAAAATACAAACTACATAGATCACTTGGATCTGAGGTTAGAGGGTTATACTACTTGGGGAAGTATGTGTGTAAAGTGGTGAGTAGAAAGGAAGAAATGGCTCTCTATTTATAAAGGAAATTTTCTACTGTTCCCCGGATCCCGCGGATCCTTCCCACAAGGGATCCGACTAGCACAAAGCTAGGGATCCGTGGGACGCTCCTCTTTGCCCATGGGTATTTTTGGTTATGGGTCATGGGTCATGGGCAATGGGTTATGGGTTGATCCATGGTTTTATTTCTAGATACAATGTATCTTAAGGATACAATGAACTTGGTTAAGTGGTATATATAAAACCATGGGTTATGGGTCAATACCATTTGCTAGTTTTTACCCATTTAGTGTATACTTGTTTTTACCCATTTTAGTATATAATTGTTTTTACCCATTTTAGTATACTTAGTTTAAGTATATGCTAACCCAATATGTAAACACTAGTTGTTGTACATATGTATCTAAATCATAAAATCACTTATACTTGTTTTAGTGTTTTATGTGAAAACGTAAGTGTGTTAGGAAACTATTGACTCAAACTATTTACGTATTCTATGTGTTTTTTAAAATGATTTTACGTTTGTTATAGACAAAACATTAGAAGATCGTAAAATATAAATAAACGTTTTTGCGGCTTATTTGTATTAACAATCTCCCCCTTTTTGTTGATGACAAAACATAAAATTATTTTAAGAAAAACTAAAATTCATAGCAAATTTGAATTAGTAGTTTTTACTTTCTTCTCCCCCCTTTTTGTCGAAACAAAAAGTGTTAAAAGAAACTAACACAATTTTTAAAAGAAAAATATGTAAAAATGTAAAGAGAGCAAGTGATGAGAATGGTACTCGTCTTAACTCCCCCTTGACGAGTCCATCCCTTTGAGAGGGCGTCAAGGACATGACGTAAAATAAACTAATTGTGTTTGCAAATATGTTTGAAAATGGTTCGTCTAAGTGACGAAAACGTGCTCCCCCTTGAAGATTGCAAATTTGCAATGGGGTGTCATGAAGTATAATCCAAAATCGGATTAAGTTGCAAATGTTTTTGCAATATCGTTTGACACAAAGCTCCCCCTAGCTTTATGGTGTCAAAATCTTCATATGTATTTTGAAAATCTACAAAGTAAATGTTAGAAAACAAGAGTATAGTGCATAATTTCCTGCAAATAAAATTCAAGTTAGTAGAAATTTGTGCTTCTATACCACGGATCCCACGGTTCCCTTCTTGGAGGGATCCGTCTAGGCATTTTTTAGGGATCCGGCTGTCTGTTGACATTTTCTTCAGTAATGAGAGTGTTTCAATCAATGCTAATGAAGATGTGAAGTAGTATATGATATAGCAAGCACAAAACACAAAGCACATAACAATTATGGCATATAGATATTCATTCAATAAAAACAAGAGATGATCAACCAAATTTCTAAAACTAAGAGAATGAACTAGCCATACAAGTGCTACTAATGCTAATGAGTTACCCAAACTCAAGATTCAACAAAAAGCTTAATGATGATCAAGGATGATATAAGTTTCCTAAACATTCTAAGTTTGAGCTTGTGACTTATGATGCTCATTGTAGTTTAGGCTTGTTGACCTCTTCAAAACGTTCGAGGAGGTGATAAAACATGAAACGTTGCTTTTCAAGTAGTTCATGTAACAACCTTTCAACATGTTTACAATGATAGCAATCCTTGTCATGGTTTTGAATTTCTTGAAGTGGAAGTTCAAGTGAAGTGGGTTGAGGATCCTCAAATGAAGGAGGAATTGGTGGAGGCTCATTAAGTGATGGCTCTACAATGTTTGAGGGTGGAGGTAAAGAAGCATCAACTTCCATGTGGTCGGGTGGTTGACTTCGATGTCTTCTCATAATCCAAAATGGACTATTGGGGGGAATGAGAGAGTTTGACATTGGATCAAGTGTTGATTCAATATTTTGATTTTGTTGCCCAACCTTTTCATGTGAGTTTGTTGATAGTGGTGGAAGGTGAGATGGACAAGGAGGTAAGTCTTCTACATTGTGAGAATGTGGAGATGATTGTGAGGTGGCTCTAGGCACCAATGATGTTGGTTGAGTTGTGGAGAGTATGTTTGGTTTGGTAGAGTTTGGTGATGAAATCCTAGTGGGAACAATTTTCTTGGGGATTAGTTTGATTGGTTTCCTTGGTGTAGGAGAAATCCTAGCATTAGTGGACTTAACCGGAGATGACTCAGTTGAGGAAACTTCGTGTATGATCCTAGCAAGTTTCTTGGGTGGTTATTGAGTGGATGAGTTAGCACAAAGAGCCTTTCTCATGATGAAATGACTAAGGAAGATGGTTGTAATTGCTGATAATTGTGTTTGTGTTTGATGACTAAAGTGTTCTTAGCAATATGGCTTATAAAGGGAAGAGCTTGGCAAGTGCAGTTAAGACTTAAGCCACTAAGATTCTTGGAAATGTGATGATTAACATGCACAAGGTTGAAGTTCAGAGTTTCACTGATCTAGGAACTTATTTATGATGAGATGGAGTGTTTGAGTTAGGAAGATGAGTTGAAATGATTGTTTTAGCAATGTTTAACATAAACTGTCACCCGGATTCTACGGTTCCCTCTCTTGAGGGATCCGTCTAGGTTTATCCTAGGGATCCGGCTCTCAGCAGTTATGACAAGTTAGAAATCATTTTTCTAAAAGCTAGATCCTATATTATTTTTGAGTGTTTCAGTCCTCCTAAGTTCCTAAGATGAGGGTACACTTGAATGATCAAGAGTAATGAGTGTTGTAGCAAATGATTGCTTTTTATGGAAAGAAAATGGGACTAGATGACTACCAATGGATGTTCAAGGATAACACTAAGGGTTTTACTGATGTCAAGTCATAATAAATGATCCTAGAGATCAGATTTTAGCTTGAGGTGAAATTTGAAAAATCCTTAAAAATTACAAGAATTGAACAACTAATTTTTGACCCACTTTGAGATAAAGATGACTAGAAACAATTTCATAAAATTGTTCAATATGTCCACTTAAGTGTTTAGAAAGATGAGAAACAATTTGTGAGTATTGAAGCGGAAATATGGTGAGTTTAGATGCGTTGAAAAATCAAGAGGCATTTTGACTAAGATCTCAAGCAAGCCATAAGTGAGTCTAATCCTTTCTCATCCTTGAAGTGGACTTAGTTGGGTTCTAATATCATGTGTTTAGCAAGATGTGATGTTATCTAGAAATCTATCTTGATGTAAGGGATGTTGTATTGCTGATCTGATGTCACGGATCCCACGGTTCCCTCAAGGGAGGGATCCGTCTAGGCTAATCCTAGGGATCCGGCATTTGCAGATCAGAATCTTCACAGAATTGATGTGCAGATTTTGAAAACTAATAAATTGTTAAACTTAGCAATAAGAACAAGCATGTCATCACAAAGCACCACTTATAAAAACATGATAAAGTAATAATATCCAAATTACCACAAACCAATAGTGCAAAAGCGTAATCATTCATACATAAAATAAAAGAAAATAAGCATATTCCTATTGTCTCTTTCGTCAATCCTTTCTTTTCCTTTTTGACGGCTTAGTGAGGTTGTAAGCAAGGTTTTGAATCATGCCCCTCAATTGTTTGAACTCCGCGGTTTCGTTTGAAATGGTTGGAAGTTGATCATAGTAATCAAAGGGTTCCAATTTGATGTTGGCTATGGGGTCGAAATCTTCTTCTTCTTCATTTTCTTCTTCTCCTTCCGAGGAGTCCGAGAGAGCTTTAGGTTTCTTTCCATTGACTTTGAAGCGTTTAGAGGGTATTATGGTAAGAGGTACCATTACATGATCGGCAAAGAAATGATCATTGTTGATAGGGGATGGTTGCAATGCACTAACATACTTACAAAGTCGTGTTAGGAGCATACCATATGGAAGTACCATGTTGGAGGCTTTGAATACCCCAGCCATTCTCCTTACCATGTAATAGGCGAGATTAAATGGCTTTTGGTGGATAAGACAATAGATCATTTGCACAAGAAATGCGTTTGGATGATCTTTGTTTCCAACTAGGCTTATGACGTTTTCCCTAAGGATTTCTTCCCATTTTCTATACATGGGATGGATTTCGAAAAGTTCCATTTGAAAAGGATTACGGTGAATGAGTTTCTTGTTTCGGTCGAAACGGGATTGGTCGGCTCTTATTTTGAAAATAGTGTCTCGGATGGTTTTGGGTTCATCAAGAGGAGTATGGTACATTGGTTTAGAATCAAGTGCAAGGTTTTGAGTGTTAATTGCCCAATCTTGAGAGTACATACAAATTCCTTCACACGGAATGCGAAGAATTTGAGCAAAGGTGTTGAGAGGAAGAGTAAAGTTTCATGTATTGATGATGAAAGCGATTGAAATGCTATCATCGACGTTTCGAATGATCCTAATGCTTCTATAAAACTCAAAGATGAAGACCGGACAAATTCGTTCATCAATGTCAAGAAGATAATCAAAATTGATTGCCGAGAAGACTTGACGAATGTCGGTATCCTCAAGGAAACATTCCTTGATTACACAACCTTCGTGGATAAGTCGTTTTTTAAGATTTTTGAAGACCTTGCGGTCGGTTTTTGAGAATTCCTCATTACGATAATAACGAGTAAGGTAATAGACGGTATCATGATGATCTTGTTGAGTGGCTTTAGGCATGGTTGGTCCTAAAAACACAAATTTTTCAATTAGGTAAGATTAGTTGAGGTGGGTTTATGGTTTTGATTTGTATTAACAATGTTGTGAACACAATGTGAACTTAGTTATGTTAAAAGCCCCTTTTCATGATTAATTTTGAAAAATCCTAATTAAATTAAATTGATTAGAGATTTGTGAAACCATAAACCCTAGAATGAGGATGATGAAAATTAGAAAAAGTTAATGTAATTACTTACAATGGTGTTCTAGGAAGGAATACTTGAGAGTATGGAATCCAATGTCGATGAAATCAGTGGTTTGGACGTTTTTGTGTTATGTGAGTAGAGGGAAAAAAAATCAGTGGTGATTTTTTGAAAGCGTATAGCTGAGTTCTGTTCCACGGTTCCCCCGGATCCCTTGTATTTGGGATCCGGCTAGTACAACTAGAGGGATCCGGCTACTGTGGACAGAAAAAGGGTTGTTTGGCATTATTTTTGTAGTAGGCTTATAAACTAGCTTACTAAAAAATAGTTTGGAGGTATTAGATGAAGATTGTTTTTGGATGACGGGTTTTGATGAATCACGTATCGAGGGTTCATTTGTGACGACGGCGTTAGTTTGACGAATCAAAAGGAATACTATTCCCGATGATGAATAAGACGGAAAAAGTGACGAAAGAGACTTCTAACGATGCTAGTAATTATTAAACAAAGAGAACTATGAAATAAATTAAACTCATGTAACCTATCTAATGAAAAGTAAGACATACCTCTATGCTTCTTGGTTTGGCATAATACCAAAAATACTTCATGATCTTTTAAAGTAATCCTTTGTACTTGGTGTACGTAAGTTGTGATTACTTTTTAGATCATTCCTTGAATGTTGACTTCATTATTCTTTGAATAGAGATGAAGATTTTGGAGAGATTCTAGCATGAAGATTTCTTGAAAACAAAAATTGTTAGAATGATCTATCAATGTCCAACAAAATGATTTAAAAGAAAATATGACCTTTCAAAAAAATCCTTCTTTGTAGTTTTCAAACATACATGGATCGTATCAAGTCTTTAAAGTACAACATACTTTAAGAAACTTGGTAACGAAGCTCTAATACCAATTGTGGAAAACTAGAAGGGGGAGGGTTGAATAGTTTTACCAATTTAAAACTTCCTTTTAAATATTTAGATCGAATTATGTCAATCTATTTAGTTGTTTATGTTGGACGTTGATAGATAGATATATAAACGTGTAATGAAAGATAAAGGGTAAGAAGCACATCACCACGACACAAGTATTTATAGTAGTTCGGCTACAAGGACACCTTCCTTGCCCTACTCTACTCCCCGAGTCACCTACTCGAGAGTTCGTAAACACTACACCAACTCCTTAATGCGGAGAAGCCTTTACAACGTCGCTTAACCTTTTTCTGGTACAAAGCTAAATACCGAGTTCCTTCACACCAAGGCGAACCACACCTAACACAACGTCGCCTACCATTTATACGGTGCTAGGCTAACCACCGAGTTCTTTCACACCAAGGAGAACTAATTCTATCACAACGTTGCCTACCCTTTATTAGGTACTAGGCTAAGCACCTAGTTCCATTACTATGGAGGAACTACTACCCTTCACAACACAACACCTAATATCAAGGAGATCCACTCCTTGTTACAACACCATCAAGGATATCACCATCCTTGGAAATAAAAAAATACTTATATGTATAACGACGCACCTCATCGATTATACGACCTAGGCATTCTTCCCAAATGCCACTTGATTTGATTCATAGGCATCCTTCACTAATGCCTTTGACACAACGCTTGGCACCCTTCACTAATGCCTTCGTCTTGACACCTTTAGCATTCTTCACTAATGCTTTTGACACGGACGATAAGCACTTTTCACTAATGCTTTCATCTTGACACTTTCGACATCCTTCACTAATGCCTTCAACCCAACATCTATGGAGAAAGAAAGAACTATCAACAAGAGAACCTTAGTTGTCTTGATGATGACGAAGCATGGCAACTCATAGACTTGAGCTTGCTCGTCTTCAAGAAGTGGTGATCTCGCCTTTAAGAGGAACCTAGAAGATCACACAAAAACAAAAGATAAACTACATAGATCACTTGGATATGAGGTTAGAGGGTTATAATACTTAGGGAAGTATGTGTGTAAAGTGGTGAGTAGAAAGGAAGAAATGGTTCTCTATTTATAGAGGAAATTTTCTACTGTTCCCCGGATCCCGCGAATCCCTCCCACAAGGGATCCGGCTAGCACAAAGCTAGGGATCCGTGGGACGCTCCTCTTTGCCCATGGGTATTTTTGGTTATGGGTCATGGGTCGTGGGTTATGGGTTGATCCATGGTTTTCTTTCTAGATACAATGTATCTTAAGGATACAATGAACTTGGTTAAGTGGTATATATAAAACCATGGGTTATGGGTCAATACCCTTTGCTAGTTTTTACCCATTTAGTGTATACTTGTTTTTACCCATTTTAGTATATACTTGTTTTTACCCATTTTAGTATACTTAGTTTAAGTATATGCTAACCCAATATGTAAACACTAGTTGTTGTACATATGTATCTAAATCATAAAATCACTTATACTTGTTTTAGTGTTTTATGTGAAAACGTAAGTGTGTTAGGAAACTATTGACTCAAACTATTTACGTATTCTATTTGTTTTCTTAAAATGATTTTACTTTTGTTATCGACAAAACATTAGAAGATCGTAAAATATAAATAAACGTTTTTACGGCTTATTTGTATTAACATATTCTTTTCACATTTCTTCCAACTGAACGCTGAAGTAACATATACCAAAAGTCTCCAGAGACCACTTCCCCCAAATAGTTGGAATAATACATTCTTCCCCCAAATATTTGGAATAATATATCCTTCCCCCAAATAGTTGAATAATACACCAAAGGCTACGAGTTAAACACTGAGTTTCTCTACGGTTATGACCTTTGTCTTCCCGGGATAACTTCAATCACCTAGAAGTGTTAAGTTCATCATGTGTACTTGTTGTGCTTTTAGATGTATGTCTCCTTCCCCCTTGCTGGTTTTGATACCTCAGAATCAGCAACACATTATACATACCCAATATTCATGAAATAGAGAAGAACAAAAATTTGCTTAAAAGTATCTTGTGAGAATCAACTGCTACGGAAACTCTCTCTGACTATCTTAACCAACCCAAATGTAGACAATTTGAAGTGACCACTGGTGAAGCAAACCCGATATACCAAACTTGAAACTAAGGTAGAATTCCCCGCATTTGTATCTTAAGCTTGCACTTATGTAGGAAGAACGGTGTCGAGAATTTATGCTTCAAGCAAATCTCTAAGTGCTCAATACTCAACCAAAGTATGAGACATTAACACCTCTTGCGATTATCCACAACTACATATGCGTGTGACACTGAGTAAAACTACGTAACTCCTAATAGTGATAGTTAACCAGGTCTTCAAACATCCACCTTGACTGCTGGTAACTAGATAAACCAAGTCTTCAACTTAAATTCTTAACCACGAGCAAGTTATCATTGAAAGTCATGCATCCAACCAACCCCGACTTCAAGATAAGATAAGAACACGTCTTTGTGAAAGACAACTTCAATTTCAATAAAGTGATAAATGATTAACTCCGAAGTAGTCTCTTTGTGTCAAATGCCCAACACTTGAATAAACATACAATCAAATGTACGTCAATCTACTGAATGAACCAGAACAAATGATTCCTCAACATCAATGCATTCTTCCTAAAGGTATACATGTAGAGACTGATCTGGAATATTCACCAATAATGTCTTCGAGCAGATGAGGTAGTCATTTTCCATGAAATTCATGTGGTTGATTTATAGCGTGCACGTTGAGAGGAACAATAATCCGTGAAGATTTGGCAAAGGAATACCAAAGAGCGGATCATTATTCATGAGTGCAACTGCAATATTATGATAGCCATTATCAACGCCTTGAGGAATAACTGGAGATTGGGCTTCTTGAGTAGCCTGAGATGTACTTCTTAGATGATCAACATTCGTTAGCGGTTGGAAATACTCATCAAACATATCTTGAAACAATGAATCCCAAACAATAAATCCTATTTATCCTTAGTAAGTGAAACATTAGGCGTTGGAGGAGAGTCGTATGGCCATTATTCAAACATCCATCAACATGTAGTATATTCACTCTTCTCCCTCTCAAAAATTGCATCTGAAGTTGCCATTTTTGATTTAACCAGTGAATAAGAATATACACTAATGAACGTAGATCCACTTGAAGATTGAGTGATCATGGAAATCATGAAGCTTGTTGATGAAGAATGTCGATGAGAATGGTCATAAAAATGAAGATTTCTCTTCTTCTGAAGATAAAGCGCACTGAGGCGTACACTCTTCTTTTCTTTGAGGAACGGGGCCTGAAGTGTTATCTACAGACGCCATAATGATGAAGTACGAGGCCTGAACTGATGTGAACAGACGTCATAGCCGATTGAATATCAAGGTTGAGTTACTTGAACCCGGGAGTTATGAGATATCAATCCTTTTGTTATCCATACTTTAAGCCACTCCATGTATTGAAGGATCGGTATCTCAGAATCGAGTAAGGACTACCTGCACTAACATTACAAGCTTGATTGCATATACATTGGTTAGTGACATTAGTATCCAAACCATTTGGGGTTTCACATTCAACCTTGATTTTGCCATCGGTAAACAACTTACCGGTAGGTATCCACCTAAGTCTAACATTTTTAAAAATTCTACCAGATGGTATCCACTTATGGCAAGGTCTAGGATTGTTAGGCTTCTTATGCATAGTGGAAGACTTATCCTTATTCCTAGTTTCTAAAGATTTAGCAGTTGGAATCCATCTAGGCGAAGTTTTCGGTTTGTTTTGCTTCATATGCATAGTAGATGACTTAGTGAAAATCCTAGACTTAACAAGTTGAACCTTTTTATGAGCATTTACTTTCTTTCGGGATTTAGAAAAACAATTATCATGATTTTCCTTAAAGATGCATTTCAGACAATTTGAGCAAACAGCTTGTTTGGATTCGGAAAATGATTTAGAGTTCTTAGAGTAATTTGCTATGGGAATAGATTTATTCAAAACGCAACTACTCTTAGATACAAGCCAATCCCTAGTCTTTAGTTGAGTGTTCCTAGGTAATGGTTTAAAACTACTAGTAGTGCCTTGAAATCTCGTAGAATTCATCACCCTAGGTCTAGCACCTAAAATTCCATCTTTTTGAATCTGTGCCTTTTTCCTAGCTTCTTCTAGATCATAGTTCTTGAACAAGTCATTCATATCATGTGAATTCTTAAGCAAATAAGGTGAAGTGACTGGTTTTGACAAAACTTGTTTCACATCAACTTGGGAGGCAAACCGTGTTTTTGAAAATTTTGTTCTTTCAAATTTAAATGCGAGGGCGCCTAACAACAGATCGGTCTCTAATGGAATGAGAAACTGGCTTCCCCAAGGTTGATGGTTTTGTAAAGTTAGTGTTCACACTTTTCCCTACAGTTTTTCTAAGCTCATTCTTTAAGGCAACTATTGCAAAACTCTTTTCCTGAAGTTGAGCTTTGAGTTCATCAATTTTTGCTATCAAAGATTTTGTTTGTTCCACTGACTTAGTTCTAGTTTCATTGACAGAGTCGCTTAGTTCTATGTGATGCTTTCTCAAAGACTCATTTTCCTTTAGTAATTTGGCCACACAAACCGCTAATTCATCATTTCTCATTTGAATATCATCAATAGCATTAACATCAGAATTACTTGTAACCAAATTACTTTTCACATGCATATCAGAAATATGTTTCTTCAAATTTTTGATAGTCGAGTTTTGGCCCTGAGCTTTCAAAGTGTTTATTTCAAAAAATTCACAGACTTCAGGAAATTCTGGATTTTTGCATGGTTTATGAGATTGTAAACTTTCTTCTTTACTTTGCATTGCGATTTCAAGCGAAATGCAATGTTTTTCAAGTTGTAAAAATCTGTTTGAAAGTTCATCGTACGTTTTCTTATCAACCATATTGTTAGTTTTGAAAACACTAGTATAAGACTTCAGTCAAAGAACATTTGTTAGAATCATATTCAGCAACGTGATCAGTTTGTTTAAGAACATTAGCAAATTCATTATGTTGTTCTATTAAGGGTACCTCATCACATGACACCTGTTCATTTGTCGGTCTGATATTTGCATCCACATCATGTGTAACAAGAGTCACTGAACAACTGGTTGTTTCAAGCTTATCTGTCTCTGAGCCTCTGTATTCAGTGTAAACTGATCCATCACCCGATGCCTTACTGGTCTCATCACTACAATTTATTGATTGTACCCGACATTCATTCACCTTTCTGATCACAACATCCACTTCTTGTGTGACAGGAGTTACTGAGCAACTGGTTACATCATTTTTTGTTGTCTCTGACATTCTACATTCAAAGAACACCCGATTCTTCAACTGATACATTAACCAACTCATCACAACTTTCTGTCAACTGCACCAGACTCTCATCCATTTTATCATCTTTCTGAGTAACTTCCTCTATATACTTTTTCACATTATCCATAAGTTGAATAAATGTGTTGATGAATTCATGAATTTCCATTCCAGTATGTTTTTTGAAGGAAATTCCAGTAACGTGTTGATCGAAGTCAGCAGAATATTCCCCATTGATAAATGGCTGAAATTGGTTGTAGATAACCTGAAGTGCAGCAATGGAATCATCCATTAATACCTTCCTTTTGGTAATTTGAAGCTTTAGTTGTTCTAAGTTCAGCAACAAGGTTCTTGTCAATGTAGGTAGGTCCTGGCGGAAAAGAGCACTGAATGTTCGATCCCCAGTTGTGGATAACAGTTGTAGAAGGTTCAGATGAAGTAGTTGATAAGGCTCAATGTTGCATTCCATTTGCTTTGCATCACGTATCATTAACAGGTGTGATTCTTTAATATCCGACTCAGAGTGTGAAGTGTATTGGTCATAATCAGCTGAATCAATCATGGTTAAACATTCTGAGTAGCAAACAGTTTCTTTGTTCTGTGAGGTATCATAGAGTTCAAGCACTTTGGAGATTAAAAGGTCAGTGATGTAAGACATTGTGTTGATGGATATTAGGCACAAGTTGTTTGCATTAATTCACCAAATCGCTAACTCTCTTGAAGATAAGTCGCTGCTTACCCAAGTCGCTAGGTACTCAAGTAGCAATGAATCTTAGAAACAAGTCGCTAAGACACCAAATAGCTAAGCAGACAAGTCGCTAAAGAGCAACTCGCTAAGTATCCAAGTCGCTAAGGATCAACTCGCTAAGAACAATAAGGACAAGTCGCTAGAAATAATAGAGACAAGTCGCTACACCAATCAAGTCGCTAGCCGAAGTGGAACATCCACTACGTTTTACTGTTTGTCGGCTTGTCTCAATAGACAAGTCACTAGGCTCAACTCGCTGGAAATTAACACACCAAGTCGCTACGAAGAAACATATCCGAGAGCCAAGTCGCTAGGAAGAAAACCCTATTCAATCCAAAACAAGCTCTACCACAGTGATTCAAGCTTTCCAAATCAAAACCCAAGCACTTACAATGATTCTAAACACAAAAGTACACTCAAAATTCAAACTTTAACACAAGAAATGATCCAAATGATGCAAAAACCACTAAACTTTTTTAAAACCCAAAAACCATATAAAACCACTAGAAATCCAAAGATATGTAAGAGAGATGATCAAACCATGGCTCTTAATACCAATTGTTACATATTGGATTTCACAAACACACAAACAATCAAAAATAAGGGGCGTACAATATGAGGTTTTAGAGAGAGAAAGGGGAAGATGGGAGCCTTTCTAGAGAGAGAAAGTAAACAAAAGAAAGAAGGTTAGATTGAGTGAAAGGTCCAACCCTCTACCTTGGGAGGTAGAGGGTATTTATAGTTTTATATAATACGCCCTCCTGACGGGCTGTAGATCAAGCATACAGTGAGTAAAGACCCATCCTTCCTCCACGGTGTTACACTAAACTAAACTAATAACTAAATAACTAACTAAATAACGTAAATAACGACACGTCTACGAGCTAACATATGCTAGACCCTAATTGGGGTGACCGACACTTTAACATGGAATTTCCAATTCCTAACATTTGTAATCCCAAGGAAAATGACATTTGTCCCATCATTGACATTTGAAATTTGGAGCCCATCTCCTTAGAAAAACGGTCACATTCATTGGGGTCAGTCGAGGCAAAAATAATATCATCAACATACTTGCAGCATTAGCCAAGAAGATTCCGATTGCCTCGATACGAGCAACTAGAGCAAATGATTCTTCAAAGTCAATACCCTCCTCTTGATGGTATCCTTTTGCAACCAATCGAGCCTTGTTCTTTAATACATCACCATGCTCATCAAGTTTTACTTTGAAGATCCACTTTAGGGCAATGATCATAGCGGTCGAGCGGTACTAATTCCCATACATCTAGTCGATCAAACTCATGAATTTCTTCTTGCGTGGCATTGAACCAGCTGTCTTCATTCATGGCAGTTTTAACGTTTTTTGGTTCGACCTTGGATAGTACGAAGTTGAAGAAGCACCATAAGGCATTAGTTGCAAGTTGTTTACGAGTAGATACTGGACGAGAGGGATTTCCAATGATGTTGTCCAATGGATGATCATGTGTCCATTTTCTAAGGTGTTCGTGTGGTTGTTATTGAAGAACTGAAGTAGCAGAGTCGATTTCTCCTAATGAAGATGGTTCGATGATGATTCGGAGCAAATATGTTTTCAAAGGGGCATCTTCGTGGGAGTAGCAAAGGGATTATCTCTATCATAGGTGCCAGACACAATTCCATGATGTACACTCGATGATTGATGATTTGTTGATGAGACAGAGTGATCAGCAGCATGCGCTTCTTGACTTAATGACATAGAAACTGAAGGGTTAACTTCATTGACAGGGATAGGAACGTACCTCTGTTTATCGAATTGACATATTATCAGCAATTGGCTCATAGTGTTCATCAAACATTGGATCAAACAATTTCTTCAAATCATCTTCCGAAGGAGGTACATAAGGAGTTGCTGGTGAGGGATTTAGTACACGAGTAGAACTGATGGGACTACTTGATGAAGGTTGAGATGCGGGTCCAGAACTGGATTGTCCTGGAGCCATTTGCCCGGACAGCTCATCGAACGTGACGTGAATAGTTTCCATGATATCTCGAGTTCTTTTGTTGTAGATTCGGTAACCCTTCTTGTTTGATGCATAACCTAAAAAAACTCCAATGTCCATTAGCTCTTTATTTACCTAAATCTTGACCGTCATTCGTTGGATAGCACAACGCACCAAACACACGAAGGTAGGAGAGATCAGGTTTTCATTTATGGAAAGTTCGTATGGAGTTTTTCCATGAGATGTGTATATGAGGGAACGATTTTGGGTGTAGCAAGCAGTGGCAATGGCTTCAGCCCAGAGAAACATTGGAACCTTTGAATAAATTAGCATTGTTCTTGCGGCTTCCACAAGAGTTCGATTTCGTCTTTCAACTACACCGTTCTGTTGAGGAGTTCGTGGAACACTTCTTTGATGATTGATTCCAACACTTTCATAAAATTGACTTAAGTCTTTGTTAACGAACTCTGTGCCATTGTCTGTTCAAACAATTCTAACTGTATTGTTAAGTCAAACCTGAAGCTGCTTGATAAGTTTGAAGATGACATCAGGAGTTTCATCCTTTGTCCTAAAAAACTTTACCCAAGTAAATCGAGAGTAGTCATCAACAACGACTAAAATATATTTCTTCCCATTAATCGTTTGCACTCTCATTGGTCCGCACAAGTCCATCTGAAGGGTATGCAGAACTTCCATTACTGAGTTTGTGGGTTTGGGTTTGTGGGCATATTTCTTGCTTTTTCCCAATTTTCATGCTGAACAAAGATGATCTTTTTCATACTTTAATCTGGGTAAGCCTCTTACAAGATCCTTTCTCGAAAGATTATTAATGGTGCCGAAGTTCAAGTGATTGAGACGACGATGCCATATCCATGATTTTGTTTTTGAAGCTTTTGACAGCAAGCAGATTGGAGAAGACTTCATCATGTCTACGATAGAGATGGTGTATAGATTTGAACCACGAGTTCCTCTTAACAGTTCCACACCATCAAGTTCTCTAACGAAACAAGTATGTTTTCTAAATGCCACTTCTAGATCGGAATCACAAAATTGTCCAACAAAAAACAAGTTATGACCAAGACCTTCAACATAATATACCCTGGAGATTACACTATTGCCAACAACATAGTCTCCATAACCCATAATTGCTCCAAAATGGTCGTTCCGAATCTAATAAGTCCGATGAATTTACTCACGAAGTTCATGAGCGAAGCGATCTCCAGTCATATGCTTGGAAAGCCAGTCCGGTACCACGTAACGATTTGAATGATCTGCAGTTGAACACACACAAGAATGGATAACTGGATAATTGGGATCCCCATGCAAGAATGGGTTCCATTTGGTTAGTAACAATAATTGGAACACCCACATCGGAAGTAAAAACAATGAAATCATCAGGGATTGATCCAGTGCTAGTGTATGCATTCGACCTATTCAAAGTATGTTCACTTCTTAAGGGAATAATTCTACCAGTAGGCATCCATTTCCTAATGGGCATTGATCTAGATAATTTAGGGCACATCTCATTAAGATTGAATTTGCATCCAGTAGGTATCCACTGATAACCTATGTTACTAAATTTCCTTCCTGTGGGTTTCCACTGTTTTCTAACCTTCTTTAGCCATTGCTTTCTACCCTTCTTAGCTTGATTTTTTGCATTAACAATCTTAACAGGGCATTTAACAAAGATTAATCAAATCATTCACACCACATTCATTTAACAGAATTCGAATTAATTACAGTACACTTATAGCTAATATTAGAATCAACACGATTCATTTTATTCAACACAAACTTAGTGTTCCTAGGGTGGTCTTCTACTCTCTTCCAATGCACATTCTTAGCTTGCGAGGTCCTATCTTGCTTTGTATTGCCTGGAGGCTTTGACCCTCTTTCTTTTATGTCACTGATTACTTCTGTAGAGGGAATTATGGGAACATTAGTTGGTTGAGCTACTTTTTGCATTCCTGAACTAGACGTGCAAGGATCTGAACTACTTGAAGGCACTTTAGAGTTCACTTTCTTAATACTGGGCATAGAATGGGTTGCATACTTGGAAC
The DNA here is from genome assembly GCA_910596185.1 of Chrysanthemum makinoi. NCBI lineage: Eukaryota > Viridiplantae > Streptophyta > Magnoliopsida > Asterales > Asteraceae > Chrysanthemum > Chrysanthemum makinoi. The sequence continues at coordinate 280,793,170 of OU343225.1, read as the reverse complement.
TAGGCATAGAACAAGGCATCACAACTTTATCTTTTGCACCTAAGGTTTTAGGACATGTTGCTATTAAACATTCTAACTCTCTGAGATCGTTTGGCCTGAATGCAAGCAAACCTAACTTCTCTATCAAGTGGCTTATTTATGAAATCCTCTTCTACAATCTCACGGAGATATTCTAGACTATCCTTAAGGTGAGCGAAATAGTTATGAAACACAAGTTTGTTATTTCTAAGATGAGGAGGAATGTATTTAACAGTCACAGTATATTTAGGGTCTGCAGATGACTTTGATGCAACATTCTCATTAAAGACAAGTGGCATTTTCCTTTTTTCCTGACTCTTCAGATTCTCAATTTCCTTTTGTAAAAACGTTATATTTTCGTTGTTCTTGTCACGAGTGACTTTCATTGAATCATATAACTCTTTAAAGTGTCATTTAACTTTTTCATTTTCTTCTAGAAAACTCTCATTTTACTTTTGTAAAACATTAACCAAGTTTTGAAGATGAAAAGTTTGAGAACACTGAGAATCTAAAGGAGGAGGCATTTGGGAGCCAGTCACATTGTTCTTTTCACCCTTTAATTGTGAGATTTGGGCTTTTAATTTTCTGATCGTGTTACAATGAGCTTGAATTGGTTCATCACGTTTGTTTATTTCAAAAACTGCATCAAATTCAGGAGCATCTGAGGATGTCTTGATATTTGAGGTTTTAACATTTTCTTTAAGATGTTGATATTTCAGTTGTAAATTAAAATGTTCAACTTCCAATTTAGAAAAATGTTTGACCAAGTTATCATGATCATCCTGTTCCATTTTATCATGCAGTTTTGAATTTGCAGTTTCAAGCTCAATGACACGATCATGGGAAACTTTCAAAGCAACAAATAATTCATGAAATTGAGAAGCAGTAATAGAATGCTTTGTAACAAAGATAAAATAAATCTTAAGCCACACAACTCAATACTAAGTTCTCATTTAAGATATGCAGATTCTTCCTTTCAATTTCATTACATTTGAGTTCCCGTTCATAATCATTGACCTCAACAATCATTGCATCAAATTCCTTTTCCATTTCTTTAATATCCGAGTTTATCCCTTTTTGAAGACTTTCAAATTGACCTTTTAATTGTTTAAAGAAAGGCATGACTTTAGTTAAATAGCATTATTTAGTTTGCTCAAAACCCCTTTCCCCTTCAGTAATCCATGTAGGTGTAATTCTCTTCTTACATGTCTTCTCAAAATCAACGAATAGTTGATAAACAACATACAGGCTGATTAAGGTCTTGCTATTAGTGGAAATAGTTCTAGGAACTAAATGCGTTGGTGTATTCGGAGGATACACAGTAGCTGCAGGCACTTTCCTAAGGGGAGTGTTTGTTTCAACAAGTATGTTTGCCTTTTGTTTATCCATGTCTTTCTTCCAAAAAATTTGTTCTGGGGTTAATTGAGTTTGAGGCTTAAATCTGTTCAGGGAGATCTAATTTTCTTTTGTGTAATCATGGGGTTTGATCGTTATGTTATTATTTTTACACTCAGGATCTTTTAGCTTCTTATCCATTTTCTCCCTAGAGGCATCTTCTAATTGCATATCTTCCTCAATACACTCAAGAACTAGGTTTCTGCCTAGGCTTAAGGATTTCAATGCCATCATAGATTACCTTCTGAGCCTCTCTAGCTATTTTACCATACTTAGGATTGGGTTTCTCAACGAGGGGAATACTATGCTTATCGCTTAAAACTCTGTGCTTAGTGATCATGTGAGCAGTCTGAATGGTATTTCCTTGTACGTACAATTTATTTTCAAGCTTGTTTTTCAAAGTTTTTAGATTGGAAAAATCATTCAAAAGTTTTGATTCCTTAGCATTAAATTCTTGTTTAAGCACTTTAACATTGTCTTGAAGTTCTTGCTTTTGCTTAACAGTTTTTGAAAGCTTTTCTTGTAAGGAGTTTAACTCTTGTTTTAACACTTCTTCTCTAAAATTACTTTTTCTAATAATTGTACGCATTTGTTCATCCATTTCCTGCTCACTGGTAGTTAACTCAAACTTAGCACGTTGTTCATAAATAGCAACTTGTTCTATATAGGCATTCAGTTCGAGATACTTGAGAATCATCAGGGCACATGCACGGTGTATTCATAAAAACATAGTCATCATTGAATGCAGAAGATACATCACTTGGTACAATCTCACTTTCACTTTGTGTCACATATTGATCATATGGGACAATGTTACAATTACCCTCATTATCAATATCCGATTCATAAGTTTCAAGAGATTGTACTTCGTTATGTATCTTTTGCTCATCAACTTCATCATATAGTTTTAATACCTCCGAGATGATTGATTCTTTGGATGGACCAGCTTGTTGTGGTGAAGAGACCTTTGGAGAGACCATAGGTGAGATGCTTGCCATGAAGATTGTCGGCAAGAGGTTCATCATCGACATCTGAATCAAATGCATCACAGTCTGCAACTTGAAAGGCATTTTGATGATTGTGACCCATTCTTGAATTGGTTGCTCATCTACATCGCATCATAGGTTTTGGCATTTCCTCGAAGAAACAACAACTCTTCTTCATCCAAAACCGCTCCACTGTCCTGAGCTTGTACCAGCAGCATCTTGTCCGTGAAGTACTCTGCATTTTGAGGGCGTTTTGGAGATGTGCAATTCCTTGCAATGTGTCCATCACCATCACAGTTGTAACAATTGATTTGCTTTGCTCGTCCTTGATTTGCATTCCTTCCACGATTCTGATTAGCCACATACCCTCCACCAACTCCACCTCTTCCCTGTTCATACTGCCTTCCTTGAACTGGTTACACCATAACCTTTCCATCTCTGACAATAGCACGATTGTGAAGATTGGATGCAGTTCTGATTTCGTTGTTAGTGTAAAGACTGTTAGTATGTGGAGTAGGGGTCAAGTTTTGTGTTGGGAATAATTCGTTACCACGGATAGTTGTGGTTTACACTGCTCGGATTAACACTAGCAGTGGAAACGTATTACCACTGCTGGTACATTATTACCACTGCTATTAGATAATGTTTAGTTTAACGCGTCTAGATAAGTATAGAATAGATCTTGTGTATATTCTATAATGTTAGCTTTATACTTATCTTGTAAAGGACTCCTTGTTGTATAAAAGGAGGTCCTAGGTCATTGTCTTAGGTACTTTTCAAATTACCTACGTATTACTCAAAAAGGCTTCAAGGTGTAACCCTAGTGATAAGCAAGATCACTCGTATTATTCATCAATAATATTGGAGCTTAGGTTTTGTGTTTAATCTGTGTTTACATACTATACATAATACAAATCCATCTTCTAAAGTATTACTAAGTAAATTCTGCGTGCTTAATAATATCATACAAAATATCATTGACACAAGGTGTGTGTCCAGATCCGTCAAGTGGTATTAGAGCGCAGGTTCTGATATTTTGTTTTAGAAGATCCAAGGAATAAGCTTAACCTACTCACTTAATCCAATGGAGATGGAAAACAACCAGTCCAACTCTTCTACACCAAGGCTACCTAAGCTCAAACTTAATGAGTTTGAGATGTGGAGGATACTGATTGAGCAATACTTTCTCATTCAGGACTATGCTCTTTGGGAGATCATTCAAACTGGTGATTCTTTCATGCCCGTGATGGTACTGTGAAGGTTGGTGAAACAGATGTTGTGAAAGTTTCGTTCTGAATCTAGTATTGAAAAAGCTTGCGGAAGAATGATCTTAAGGCTAGAAGTTTGTTGTGATGACTCTTCCTAGAGATCGATCATTGCATTCACAAGTACAAGACTGCTAAAGAACTGTTTGAAGACGTTTGCTCATTGTTTGCTGGTAATGATGCTACTAAGAAGACACAAAAGACATTGTTGAAGCAAAGTTATGAAAACTTCTCTGCTTCAAGCAATGACTCACTTGATAGCATCTTTACGAAACTTCAGAAGATTGTTACACAACTGACTGTGTTTGGCATTGAGGTAGAAAAGGAAGACCTCAATTTGAAGTTTCTAAGAAGTTTGCCTTCAGAATTTCAAACTAATGTTCACCTGGGGAAAAAATCAGACATAGAAACAATGAAGCTCAATGACTTTTACAACAACTTCAAACTTATTGATCAAAAGTTGAAGAAGGCAGGGAAACTTGGTACAAGCTCTAGTAGCTTGGCATTGTTGTCAACCTCTGTTGACAATGATGATTCTGAAGATGACAGTGATGATGATGTTGCCATTGCTGGTTCTAAAGTTTCCACTGGTAATGTTAATGTTACCACGCAGGATCAAAGAAGAAGGTTGCTAGTATTGGAGATCCTACCTTTTATGCTTTCATCTCTACTCAAGTAGATGGCTCTGTCTTAACTCATGAAGACATAGAGCAAATTGATGAAGATGACTTGGAGGAGATGGATATTAAATGGCAGATAGCTCTTCTTAGCATGAGGGCTAGGAAATTCTACAAGAAGACTGGCAAGCCTATTCACATCAATGGGAGTGAAACTGCAGGTTTTGATAAGAAGAAAGTGGAGTGCTTTAACTGCCACAAGTTTGGATATTTTGCTAGAGAATTTAGAAGACCAAAGACCAAGGACAACAGGTCAACTTGGTACAAGCAAAAGAAGGAACCAACTATGGAAGAACCAAAGGCAATGTTGGCTATTGATGGTGTAAGCTATGATTGGAGTTTCATGGCTGATGATAAAGAAGAAGAACATTCAGATGTCTGCTTTGTTGCTACTGAATTTGCTCTTATGGCTTTCTCTGACTCTGAGGTACAAAACTTTGAAAGTTGTTCTAAAACATGTAGGGCTGCTAGAGAAGTTGAAAGACTTAATGATTTATATTCTAATGAAAGACAAGAGTTGTATACTGCTAATTATACTGTGTCTAACCTTAAGAGAGCCATAGCTGTATTGGAAACTTAACTAAAAAACTATCAAGATAATGAGTCAGAATACAATGATGATATGATTCTTCTTAGAAGAGAGGTAGAACATACAAAAGCTGTAAATGAAGCATACCAAAAAGAGTTTGAAAATCTTAAAGAGAAAACTGAGAATGTTAATTTATCTGTTGACACTTTGTATTATCAGTCAAAGTCAATTGATAAAATTTGGAATGCTCAAATCATTAATAAAGCTAAGTCTGGTATGGGTTATAAAACAGTGCCTCCACCACTAAGAGGTGTTCCATCACCTCCAGGTATAGATTTAGCTCATACAGGACTAGAAGAGTTTAAGGATCTTGAAAGAGAATATGGTCCTTTAAAGGACACAGCTGTGAAAAATGAGAATGAGGTTAAGTATGATAATGATGTTTTTGAGAGTGCTAGTGACTCATCTGTTGTTGATGAGAATGTTAAAAAGAATGTAGAGGCTTCTATCCCAAAAGTTGTTAATACTGTAACAGAGGAACCTAGGAAACCAGTTAATAAACCTAGACCAACTGTAAGGTATGCTGAGATGTATAGGAACAAGTCTACAACTCCTAGGGGTAACTAGAGGAGTTGGAATCATGTTAAAACTCAACAACTAGGTTGTGATTTTGTAATGTACAATAAGGCATGCTATATTTGTGGTAGTTTTGATCATTTACATGCTTATTGTGACTATCATGTTGGGAGAAGGGAAGTCCAAGGGAATAAAAGGGTGAATTCTAACATGTTTCAAAATAATGTACACCCTAATTCTAATTTCAAAATGGTCCCAAGAGCAGTTCAACTAAGAAGTGTCCTCAAAACATTTGCCACTGCAAAAACTGTTAACACTGCTCACCCTAAGTCACCTGTTAAAAGTGCAATGTTCAAAACAACTTTTGCAAAATCTGCACAAACAGGGAAAGGAAATTTTCAAGCTAAAAAGGTTAACTATAACCAACAGTGGGTAGCTTAAAAGAAACCAGCAGTTTCCACTGCTCATTCAAAAGTTACCACTGCTAGGGGTGTAAACAAGAAAAGGGGGGACATGGGTAATGCTGTGAAGGCCTCAGCACGTTGGGAATGGAAACCTAAAGGAAATATCTCTACAACCAATCCCAATGGTGTATCAATGACCTTTGATAGATTTAACTATATTGATACACGAGGCAGATCCAAGTCAATCATGGCTTGGGTCCCCAAAAGAAACTAACTCTTTACTCTTATGTACAGGAACATCCAAGAACAAAAAGATCAGATCAAGGATATACAGATAGTGGGTGTTCAAGGCACATGACTGGCAACAAGTCCTATCTTTCTGATTTTGAGCATTATGATGGACAATATGTCAGTTTTGATAATGAAGTTAGTGGAAAAATATGTATGATGCAGGAACACAAATGATAAAGGAAAACATGGATCATTATTATTATTTCACAAAACTGTATACAGAGTGCAGTAAATACATCCATGGAATACTGATTACATTCATCATTACATCAACTGAAAACCAACTACCAACTACCTACCCCAGATACAAGCTTCATAACCCATTCCCAACCTAACCACCATCTATCTATGGTTTCGTTGGAAAGCCCCACTTTGGCATCACCTTAGGAGCTCCACGCATGTCAATCCACTCATACACTCTAGGGCATGCTAACCCCCTCACCACTTCTCTGACTGGTAGAGAAGATGATGAAGGACCAGCTGCTGGTGGTGCTGCTCTCAAGGCTCTTGCACGTGGTGCTTGAAGCTCTTCATTAGGGAGCATTGCAGCAAGGGGAGGCACACTCAAGGCTCTTGTGGAAGTCTCATCATCTGTTTCCTCATAGGGAGAAATATATGAACTTATTGAACTATCTCCCTTGGTCAAAGCATCTTGAGGTACTGGTTGCAGAGTAGATGGACCAGCAGATGATGGGGTGATACTCATAGTCATATGAGATCTTTTTCTGGATGACACTTCTTCAAACTCTTCTTTCTCTACTCTGCTTGGGTTGTTCAACACAAAGTCATCCCATGCACTGTCTGAAAATGAATTGTCTGAGGAAAGATCGATTGGATTGGATCTGCTCATGGTGATCTTTTGGAAATCTTTTAAGAGAAAAGTGTTTATGTGGTAGTATTATGTGAGATATGTGAGTAAGATGCACATTAATAGAGGTTATGTTGTAACAAGAAGTTAATAAGGGGAAGGTGTAAGTAGTTGAGAAGTAAATGGAGTCCTGTGGCCTTGGAAAGTGTATCAGTGTCTATGAGTTGAGTTAATTGAGTATAGCCACGGCTATGTTCATTCCTTTATATACACTAACCATTGCCAAACCTCAACAGTGATTCCAATGTTTGGTTTATGTTTGTGATTGGCAGATTTGAAGGATTCTTTGTTTACATTGAATAGTTACTCTTTGGTGTTTGACTTTCTAGTTGTCCACTGATGTTTATGCAGAAATTATTTTAACAGTGGGAACTATATGGAAACCAGTGGTAACAAGCTTGCTTTTACAGTGGAAAAAGGAAAACAAAGGAACTTCATTTCATTAATAAAACATGATTCATTAAAACCAAAGTGAAAGTACTTCTAATCATCAAAACACAAAAGACTGCAACCTAGCACATCCTACACCTAACTTCAGCTACTCCATTGGCTTCTTGCCTTTGCCCACATAGTCATGCTTGTTTTTCTGTGTCCTCTTCCTTTTGTTCTCAAAGGTGGATTGCATTCTTGGACATGGAAGACCAAGAACTTGTGGAGGAGGCTTTGGTAGCATTGCAGACTTTGTTGGGATGGATATCTGCTTCATATTGGAGATAGCTGTCTCCAGTGCTATTGAAAGAGCTTTTGGCAAATCTTTGGCCATGGAATAGGTTTCATCATTCTCCTCATCATCATCTGATGAGCTGGAGTAGAACTCAAGAGATTTTACAGGTTTTGCTGCAGGCACACGCTTAGCGCTTTGGTATACTTTTTGGAAGAAGTGCCGCCCTGGTGGAAAGTATCCAAACCATCCTGATGCCTCGAGGAAGTCTCACTGACATATTCTTCTTCTGAATCAGAGGAGATGTCGATGATGTTGGAAGGATTGCTCATGATTATTTTTAGGGATATTGTATTTGATTGTGCTTTGATGAAGATTACAAAAAGTCAAGCCTCCTTATATAGACAAAGTCGGTTGAAAGGGTTAATTAATGATTATATTTATTTTTTCCTATTTTGGTAGGTTAAGGAGTAAATATAGATATTATTGGGTTGACTTTGGAAGATATTTTACTTGGGTAATGGTTTGGTTAAAGGTAACTTTAGTTAATAACAAGTTGGTTATTCCTCTTTGAGATACATAACCAAGCTTAGCTGGGAGTTGAATTTAAAAGGTGTATATCTGAGATACACAACAAATGGTTATTGATTCACCATGTCTTATACACATAAGAATCAACTAGTCCAGAGCAAACGGCTACTGGTAAAGACTTGACAAATCCGTTTATGGTTGATAGTTTACCAAAAACTATATGGTTATCAACTCACCATATTCTTTATGATTAAGAGTTGGCTAGTCCAGAGCAAACGGCTCATGCTAAAGACATATCAAATCCGTTGATAGCTGGTAGTTTGCTAAAAACTATGATAAGAGCAGTCTTGTTTTCAAATGATTTTATTTACCACTCCTCTTTGAAATTTTTGTGAAAAATTACCACTGCTAGTTCACAGTTTCCACTGACAGTGTTATTTTACCACTGTTGTTCTAGCCGTTACAACTGATTGTGTCAGTAACTTATTTTTTACTAGCCGTTGAAAGTAATTACTGTTGCCATATATATAGGGTTAAAATTTTAAGTAAATTATCTTCTTTCCATATTGTGATAAATACTTTCTAAAGATAATTTTACTTGCGCAATAATTCTAAACCCTAACCCTATATATCTTTCTCTCTCAATTGGCTAGTTATTCTTTCAATTCTTACTGACATAATATCGTTTTTCATCAAAAGTTTCTATGGCACCTTTGAAATTTGCAGATGAGCACAACCTAGTGGCCTACCTACATAAGTCTAACGAGAAGAGTGGCCCTGTTTTTCATCAGATTGTGGATTTTCTCAATACCTCTCATATAAGGTATGCTTTGCTTTTAAACCCCACAATCTATATCTCACAAATCAAATAGTTTTGGACTTCTGCTCAGTCCATAACACTTGAAAATAGAGATACACATGAAACAATGGATGCTCTAAGAGCCACTGTGGATGGGGTAACTATTGATGTTACTGAGGCATCCTTAAGGAAAGTACTCCAATTGGGTGATCTCAATGGTTTCATCACATTACCTATGCCTGAAATTCATGATACTTTATCATCCATGGGGTATGATACCACTGACAAAAAGGCTACTTTCAAAAAGAGTGGTTTTTGTCCCCAATGGAGATTTTTGATTCTTACTCTGTTACATTGTCTCAGTCAAAAGAAAATATCTTATGAGCAATTTAGTTCAACCATGGCTTACCCTTTGGTTTTTTTAGTCACTGATAAGATTTTTAACTGGTCAAATTATATTTTTACAAGTATGAATGGCAATGTACAAAGTAAAACAAAATGTTTAATGTATCCAAGGTTTGTGCAAGCAGTGCTAAATGAGTTTCAACTGCAACCCTATTCTAATATTTATAAAATCAGTTGCCTAAAGCCTAAAGTTTTTCAAAATTTGAACAAAGATGGCAATATGATTTTTACACCTCTTCTTCCTTAAATGCTTGCTAAGATTACCACTGAACAAAACACACCCATAATTAATGTTCCAAACATTGATTATACTCCACCAGTTTCAAACACCTATGAGAAAAGGTCTAAACAGCCAACTCCTCTCATGACAACACAACAAGTTTCTGAACCTTTTGGTCTAGGAACAAGCAGTGGTGGTTTTAGACTTCAACCTAGTCCAACTAGGGAGGAATCTGAGCCAATGCCCCATGATTCACCTCTCCCAACAAAACACAAAGAGGAAGTGATGAGGGCAGTGGGCAACAATTGGAATTGATGGTTTTGTGTACAAAGTTAGCCAAGCAGGTTGAATCTCTCCAGAAGGATTTGGCACATGTCAAGAAGCAGCATGCCAAGGATGTTACACACTTAAAAGAAGAGATTCAGACTTTGAAGGAAGAGTTGCAGAAGTTGAAAAAGCACAAGAAGACTGCAAAGTTGGTGATTTCATCTTCATCCTCACCTACTGATGGTGATTCAGCTGATCATGATTTGGGAAATTCTCCCAAACAGGGGAGGAAAACTGGTGCTGACACTGAGGGGAGGAAAATTGATTTTGAAGATGAAGGAGATTCTAATAAAGGAGCAAAGGAAGCTAATACTCAAGGAGAGCAACTTGATGATCAAGACATTTTCTGTACTGCAACTGATTTTACCACTGAAGAGCCAAATATTGCATTTTCTGTACTGCAACTGATTTTACCACTGCAGAGCCAAATATTGCCACTGCAAGTGAACAATTTGATAAACTGAAGAAAGACAAAGGTAAAGCAGTTATGGAAAGTGTAGAGCAAATCGAAGAAAGATTTCAAAGAAACAACAAGCACAGATTGCTCTTGATAGAGAAATTGCTGAAAAGTTTAATGAAGAACATGTTGCTAAAAAGAAAAAGCTTGAAGAATTGGAAGTTGCAAGCTTTTTTGAGGCTAAAAGGCTTGATAGATTGGAAAATCCAATTTCCACTATTCAACCTACAATTCTTAGAGAGAAGACTCCAGAGTTTAGTTATGTTCCTACTGAAGATGATATTGAGTTCTTGATTGCTAATAATCAAATAATCAAGAAAAAGGCAATTGACCTGGTAGCTGATGCATCCTTAACTGAAGAACAAAAAATTGCTCAGTTGAAGGATTTCATTCAAATGAAGAACAATCAAGCACTTGAAGATGTGATTAGTACAGTCAAAAAAGGCCAAAAGAAATCAAGACAACCAACCAAAGCACAAATTCTTTCATATATGAAGACTTATTGTTGTCATGTTGGTGGTTGGAAGAAGCATCAATTCAAAGGAATGGCTGATGATCAAGTTGAAAAGGCTTACTACAGAGTTCAAAAACAAGATAAAGATTTTACTCCAATGGGCTCTGAAGAAGAAGCAAGAAAGTTTCCTGAATTGAAGAGAAAGGCCAAAGAAAGTGATTCTCAAACTGCTAAGAAGACTAAGGTTGTGAAGAACAAGAAATTCCTACTGAGAAATTCACTGAAGAACAATTGACTGGAATAATTGTGATTGTAGAAGAAGATTTTTATCCAGAACCACTGCAAGTTCAACATCCTATCATTGATTGGGAAGTTTACACTGCTAGCAATTTTGCTCCAACATGGAAGATCACAAGGCTAGGTGGTGAAACTTCATCATTCATTCAATTTGAAGATCTAATAAAAGCTTTTGACAGATATGACCTTGATACACTGTGGAGGTTAGTTCAAGAAAGGTTTAATGCTCAAGATCTCAAAGATACAAAGGAGATGCAGTTATGGATTAATCTTAGAAGGCTTTATGAACCTAATGTTGATGATGATTTCTGGAAGTTCTCATGCACATGTCCTGGTACTAAATGGTTTTACTATGATTCATGTGAAGTTCATCATGTCTCTACAGCAAATGGAGTTGATGCATTTATGCTTGCTGAGAATGAATATCCACTCAGAGCTGGAACTCTCACTGTGATGTTATGTACAACAATAAGAGTTCATGAAGACAATGAGAAAGTCAGAGCATTGTTACATAGGCTTCAAGATCAATGTTCAAGAGCCATACAGAAGTTAAGGAAGAAGTGAAGTGTTTGATTGAATTCCCCAAATCCTTGAAGATAATGCAAACTTATTGATTTGCAAAGAAATCATAAGTTTAGGGGAGGATTGTTGGGAATAATCCGTTACCACGGATAGTTGTGGTTTACACTGCTGATTAACACTAGCAGTGGAAACGTATTACCACTGCTGGTACATTATTACCACTGCTATTAGATAATGTTTAGTTTAACGCGTCTAGATAAGTATAGAATAGATCTTGTGTATATTCTATAATGTTAGCTTTATACTTATCTTGTAAAGGACTCCTTGTTGTATAAAAGGAGGTCCTAGGTCATTGTCTTAGGTACTTGTCAAATTACCTACGTATTACTCAAAAAGGCTTCAAGGTCTAACCCTAGTGATAAGCAAGATCACTCGTATTATTCATCAATAATATTGGAGCTTAAGTTTTGTGTTTAATCTGTGTTTACATACTATACATCATACAAATCCATCTTCTAAAGTATTACTAAGTAAATTCCGCGTGCTTAATAATATCATACAAAATATCATTGACTCAAGGTGTGTGTCCAAATCCGTCATTTTGTTTAACCATAAGAGCCAGTTGATTGATGAAGTGTTCCATGACTGCATCAGCATCAGGTTGCTTGAACCTCGGATCGGGAATGAGTTTGTGATTACCGTTTCCAGTAGGTATGACTTGAGAAGCTTTGGTGGTAATTCCAACATTGGTGTAGAAGGCTGTTGAATCATTTGACGAACTTGTTTCTCCCTGTTTAGATTTGAACTGTTCAAGAATCCTTCGTTCAAACATAGCATGTCTCTCATTCTAAAGAAGGAAGGCATACAGTTGCTCATAGTTGGTGTTCTTTAATCCTTTGGTTAGCTTCACAGAAGTGACAAATTTGTGCCATTCGGGATTCATATTGTTCACAAACTTTGAGTTCAGCTGAATATTTGGCATGGTCATTTTGATGTTCCTCATGTCATTTACAATGTTGTGGAATCTCACGTAATATTCATAGACACTTTCTTCTGGTTTCATCTTAAAATGCTCAAATTCATCATACAGTTGTGATTCTTTGTCTTCCTTGGTTAATTCAGAACCCGAGAGAAGCATCTTGACATTGTCCCAAACTGCCTTAGCTTCAGTGTTGTGATTGATTAGCTTGTAAATGTCCTTAGGTAAACCCTGAAGTATGATGTTAGAAGCTCTGATGTCTGCATCATATCTCTTCTTCTCTTTATCAGTCAGTTCATCATACATTTTAGGTCTGTCCAGTCCTAATATCACCGTGCCATCAGCAGCAGTCTCAAGTATGTCTCTGGCTATCTCAACTTGATACGGTCCTTCATCAATTGACTTGAGAATGTTGACTCCATTTTCTTTTCCCAAACAGTACAACCTAATTCGTTGAGCCCATGAGTCATAGTCAGTTCTGTCAAGCATAGGTGGACGAGTATCTGATCCAGCTGCTTGAACGTCCTCAGCAACAGAAGAGATGATTGTAGGTATGTTGGTAGACATGATTACAGATTTCACGGGGTTTTAAAACTCTATGATTAAACCGGGAAATAGATTCTTTCACGAGATTTTACTGAATCAAGAGAAAACCGTATTAGAAAAAAAATTAACCAAGTCGCTATAACCCTTGAAGACAATTCGCTAAGACACCAAGTCGCTAAGTAGTAACTCGCTAAAGGCTCAAGTCACTGTGGATCAAGTCGCTAAAGCAGCAAATCACTAAGCTGACAAGTCGCTAAAGAACAACTCGCCAAGTAGACAAGTCGCTAAGGAACAACTCGCTGAGAGGTCAAGTCGCTAAAGAGTAACTCGCTAGTAACAACAAAGACAAGTCGCTAGAAATAATAAAGACAAGTCGCTACGTCAACCAAGTCGCTAGCCGAAGTGGTGTCTCCACTACTTTGTACTGTTTGTCGTCTTGTCTCAATAGACAAGTCGCTAGGGCTCAAGTCGCTACTTTTTCAACTACAAGTCGCTGCAAACTAATGAACCAAGTCGCTACGAAGAAAAATACTCCGAGACTCAAGTCGCTAGGTTGAAAAATTTAAATACAACCCTTTTCAAACCAAAACAAGCCCAACCACAGTGATTTAAGCTTTCCAAATCAAAACCCAAGCACTTACAATGATTCTAAACACAAAAGTACACTCAAAATTCAAACTTTAACACAAGAAATGATCCAAATGATGCAAAAACCACTAAACCTTTTCAAACCCAAAAACCATATAAAACCACTAGAAATCCAAGGATATGTAAGAGAGATGATCAAACCATGGCTCTTGATACCATTTGTAACATATTGGATTTCACAAACACATCAAATCATGATTACAAGTAGGCGTATAACTTGAGGTTTAGAGAGAGAAAGAGTTAGAGGTTTGGGAACTTAGTAAGAGAAAGTAAAAGTATTATTATGAGCTCCAAACCTCTACCTTGGGAGGTAGAGGGTATTTATAGTCTTACATAAAACGCCACCTACGGGCTGTGGATCAGGCATACAGTGGGTAAAGACCCGTCCGTCCTCCACGGTGTTACTAAACTAAATACTACCTAACATTAAATAATTACGACTACGAGCTTTCTAACGATTACATATACTTGAGGTGACCGATACTTTAATAATTGGATTTACTAAATCCTAACAATTTTACTAATCAGAACAGTCTGACGTAGAACCGGAGGTCATCGATGAAAATAATATCGATGACTTAACTATGGAGCAGTATTTGGAATGACCAAATGAGAACTGCCAACATACCTTCGCACAGGATTCTAGTACTAAAAAATACTCTATTCCAGATCAATTTATTCGAGAGTTACACGAACTTAAGTTTTCTGGAGATGAAGATGAGGACGTTCAGAATTACGTAGAAGAAGTACTCTACTTATTCTCTCTTTTCAACGCCAGAGGCACCCCGAGCTATTCGGTCACCGCAAGGGTCTTTCCTATGACTCTTACTGGAACTGCGAAAAGATAGTATAAAAAACTCCTTAACGAACGTAAAGGAGCATGGGATAAACTAAGAAGAGAGTTCGTCCAGCAATTTTTCCCTCCTTAAAAAATGGCCAAACTTCTTGGTAAAATCTATCAATTCGTTCAAGTTAGAGAAGAAACGCTTTACCAGGCATGGGAAAGATTTAATGAGCTACTTTATCGATGTCCCACTCATGATTTGAACAAACATCAGATCGTCTACGTCTTCTACCGTGGAATTAATGCGCTAACACGAGAACTACTCGATTCCCCGAGACCTATTCCTAGCATGACCTCTAACCAAGCCTTGGAATGTATTCAACGGATTTTTGAACATTGCTACAAATGGCATATGGATACAGGGTACGGACCTAGATACAATTTTGATCATAAGGTAATAAAGACATTAACAAAGCAAGAATGCATTTATGGGAAAGTTTTTGAAAAACGAGGGTTAGAAAGAGAAGGCGAGGCATGTAGGATTGAGAAGGTTAAGAGTGTATATGGGACCAAAACCGGGATCAATCTTGAAAAAAAGATTCTTGACCACATCAAGGAATCAAGAGAACGAGATGATAGAATTGAAAAAATAATGAAGATATTCGTGGATAATACAGTCTCTTCTCTCAAAATTCATGAAGATAGGATTAAGGGATTGGAAAAGAGTGTGAGCTCATGTTCGCAAGCCATCACTGATTACCTAGCGGCTCGGGAAGAGGAAGTTGTCAACACGGTGGAAACTATCCTTGAAGAACCGACGACCTTTTCGGAAAAAGTTAAGCGACGAATCAGCATTGAGAGACAATCACTTATGGACCAAGCTTTACCGGTAAAATCCCCTATTGATAATTCCATTAAAGCTAATCATGATGATATTTCGCAGGAATTAAGCAATGGTGAGACTATTCAACTCAACGAAGGATGTTCAGCGGTTTTGAGAAACGAGCTACCACAAAAGGAAAAAGATCCAGGATGTTTCACTCTCCCTTGCTTAATTGGGAGTTTCAATATGTGCAATGCCCTAGCTGATCTTGGAGCGAGTATTAGCATAATGTCTCGTTCAATGTTCATACGTATGGGGATTGGTGACTTGAAGCCAGCCAAAATGAAAATTGAAATGGCCGATCGATCTATTCAGTCACCGTTAGGCATCGTTGAAAATGTGTTGGTGAAGATTAAGAAATTCCTTTTCCCGGTTGATTTTTTGATTCTTGACATTCCTAAGACAACAGAATTACCACATTTTAGGTAGACCTATGCTTGCCACTGCCCATACAAAGGTGGATGTCTTTGCTGGAAAACTAACTCTTGAAGCTAATGGAGAAATTGCAATGTTCGGACCAAATGAACTCCTGTCTACTCCTCAAAGGGTATGTGCGGTTGACCCAGTATGCAGTTTTGGTGACGCTCTAGAAGAATTTCTTAGTAACCCCCCAGATCCTGGCGAGATAGATTCGGGGAAAGATTTTGATGTTTTCATCAACTTCGAGGAAGAGGATAATTTAGGAATCAGTACTGACGACTTCTCAAGTGACGTCGAAATGGCCCATTGGCAAGACAACTCGGTGAAGGCTTTTTCGCAAACCAATCAACCTAGATTTTATGAGGTAGGAACCCGCATACATCATAGAAACCCTTATTATCTGTTGGATCGATATACTTTAATCAAACTAACTTAACTAGCTTGTTAAGGTTTAACAACCTCGGATAAATCCTAAGTTATTAACAAAGAAACACTGAGCAATTTTTATCAAGTACGCGGAATTTACTTAACAAAGCTAAGAAGAATAACTTTTATTATTAACTCTAAATCTGCTTATTATGCAGATACTCTAAACAACTCTAAGATTATCGAACTTCTTTCTAAAACACTAAATAACTTGTGAATTCGTAAACTCTAAAACTCATAAACTCGTATGTCTAATGCCAATCTAGGACTCCTTTTATAGGCTCAAGGATATCCTAGTCGGTTTACAAATTGTATCCTTGTACGACAAGTACTCTAATACAGAATATTCTAGAGTTACAATACTTTCCATAAACGAATATAACAGTTCTTTGTTCTTGCAGTACTTTGACTTTGTTGTGCAGTACTTTGACTTTATATTTAGCAGTACTTTGACTCTTTGACTTTTTCCAAGATTTTGCAACTTACTTTATCTTCAGACTTTCATATCTTCAAGACTTTCATATCCCAACAATCCTCCCCTAACTTGAATTCTACTTGCTTGACTTCAAGTTCCTTTGTGAATTTATCTTTAACAGCTTCATCTTTAAGGACAGATTATTTCTTAGTCTTTGGATTGTATCTCTGTAGTGTCTGTGCTTGTCAAAGTATCTCTAGAATTATTCTTTCACAACAGCATCCAGCAAGCTCCATCTTTTCAAAGAACACAGAACATATGACAATTTGTACATTAATTCAGTTTAAGTTGCATACTATTCTCATCACTTCCAGGTGTGTTAACTCCTGTGAGAGGTGAATCATTGAAAATTTAATAGATTTAGATCTTTTTACCAAAGCCATTAACTCTGGAGTAGCCAAATGTTTTGGTGTGTAAGACCAAGGTACATTGAAAACCATATGATTTTTAGCAAATCATCAGCTATCAACAGATTTGAGTTATCTTTACCAAAAGTTGTACCCTTCTGGACTAGTTAGTTCTTCTATCTAATGGTGAACTAATTACCAATAATGGTTTTTCCACAGCCTTTACCACAAGCCATTTTCTTGTGGGCTAGCCAACTTTTCACATTAACAGATATGGTGAGTTGATTACCATACAACTTATTAGCAAGTTGTCAACTAAAAACGGATTTGAAATATCTTTAACAGAGCCGTTTGCTCATGGATTAGCCAATCCTTTTATAGCCATGGTGGATTGATGACCTATTGATGTTGCCATCTCAAAAACCATTTATTTCATTTAACCTTTGTTTCAAAATATTTGTTACTTAACAAAAGGTTTCTTTCAAAAATCACTTAACTGGTTTAAAGCTGCAAGCAGTACTTTGATGAAAGTACTGTTTGATCAGCAGTACTTTGAATAAAGTACTGATTTATCAAAAATAATTTATTCCAATAAGATTCATACCAGTTATTCATCATCTTCAGCAATGGTAGTCCAGTTGATAAACAAATTGATAACCATGCAAGCAGTTTCATTATCCTCTTCTACTTCCATTCCATGTTCTAGCATCCTTCTCATAAGCTCAACAGTAAGAGGATATCTTCTATTTACAAACATGTGTATCATTGTACCATTTTCCAGCTCTAAAACATGAACACCAGACTCTTCAAAGAATCTCCAGCAGACAATTTCCCAATTCTCATGATTCTTCCAAATATCATCAGTGCTCTCTTCTTCAGTTTCCCATGCAGTTGTGAGATCTCCAAGTAAAACTAAACCAATCCCTTCTAATGGATTATGTTCAAAGTAAGCTTTAACCACATGATATAAATAGAATAGATCCACTCTATCTATAATGTGCAATAAATCCCATAGCCTATTGAAAACTCTGAAGCTTTCATCTTCTTTATGAAAAATTATATAATCTCCATCTTTAGATTCCACAACTTCAAAAGCACTAATCTGAGATCTGTTCATCTTCATGTCAGCATCTTCTTTTGAATATTCAAAATCTACTACTCTGAGATAATTCCTTAGTTCATCCTAGTCTCGATCTTAATTCAACTTTTCCTTTCTTTGAGAACTGAACATCTGAACTTCAGCTTTTCCTTTTTCTTTTAAACTTCTTCTTTCTTCTTCATCCAATTAGCTTCTTCTCTAAAATCTTTGATGCCTGCAACATCCTTCTTATAAGCCTCTGTTCAAAGATCATATAGTCTTTTCATATCAACATAATTCGCTTCGCAATCCTTTATATCCTCGACCTTTCAAATAAGCCATCATAGCATTTCTGTCTTTAGCTAAATTAGGTCTTCTTGGCATATATCTAACAGGAGTAGGTGATTGTAATGGTTCAGCAGCTTCAGCATCTAATTCATCTTGTAACTTCTTAGCTGCTTCTCTACTCTGAGCTTTTTCAGCTTCCTGAGCTTCTCTATCTTTAGCATTTAACTCCTCTTGAAGCTTTCTAGCTGTAGCTTCATTCCTAGCAACTTTAATTGCTCTAAGTTCTGCCAAAGTTAGCTTTTTCTTCTTAGTTTCAACCAGAACACCCTTTCCTTTATCTTTAGGATCAATTGTAGGTTGAGAAGCTCTTGGTTGTTCCTCTTGAACTTCAAAAATAGTAACACCACCCCTTGGTTGTGATAAATCTTGCAAAATCACAGCAATGAACTCATCATCACTTGCAGAATGGATGGGTTTGAGTGTAGCTTCCTCCTCTTGTAAAACAGTTGAGGGACCAACAACTTCTTCATGTACAGTTGTTGAAGGACCAGCTTCCTCTTCAAAGTCTAATACTCTTGGAGTTATTAACTCTTGTCTGAAGGATCTTTGTTGTTGAAGAGCAGTACTTTGTTGTTCAGTACCTTGATCTTCAGTACTTTGAACTGGAATTTGAACTTGCTCTTCAAGATATCTTGAATGTTCTCGTTCTTTCAGCTTTTCATGTTCTTCAGTACCTTCAGGTTCTTTCTCCTTCTCAACATCTTCTTTCAAATTTTCTTCTTCTAAATTCCTCCCCAAGTTGACAGAAGATGGTTTATGAACCTGTTTGCCTTTTGTTGTCTTCTTAAATTTCCTTCGGCGCTTGTGTTCTTCCTTAACCCATAAGCGATATCGTTTAATAAAAGGTGCAACATAATTCTTTAACCTTCTATACTTGACCTTCAACCTCTTAATTTTTGTAGCCTGATCTTCAAAAGATTTCTTCAACCTTGTCAATTCCCTTGTTAAAGCATAATTGTTGAGAATTTGACCTTCAGGCTCCATAGTTGGTTCATCGCCTCCAGATGACAAAGGTTCTGCATGTGGAGATACCTGTGGAGATGGTTGTGGAGATGCTTATGGAGATGAAGGTGGTGGAACTTCAATATGTGCATGATCAGTACTTTGTGAAGCAGTATTGTGTGAAGCAGCACTTTGAGATGCAGTACTTGCAGGTGCAGTACCTCCACTATCTTCATCTTTTCTAGTTTCAGCTCGAACAGCTTCAACAATTTCCATCATAGAAGGAGTTAATGGAGTATCTTGACCTCTGAATAAAGCACTCCTTCTTGACATAAAGGTAAAAATCTTAGATTGTTGAACAATAACAGGCCGTAAGTCTGTAGGTTTTGGTACATCAGCAAGTTGCTTGTTCAAGAAGACCTGTATAAACCTTGGGTACATTAGCCAATTAGATCCATGTGAGATATGTGAGAGCATTCCATCCAGTATTAGCCGTGAGAAGTTAAAAACCCGATTTGTAGCTAACCCAACTATAGCAGATGCTATATTTGACCCAAACTGCTCCCAAGAGGTACTCTTAGCACTTATGCAATGGAGCAACACATGAACCAAAAATTGCCAATGAGGACAAAATAAGGGTTTCTTGAATGTTTGTTCTATTAAGGACCCTTCATAACCAAGATCCCTAAAAGTATCCCAAATCAGTTGTTTGTCAAACGATAGCCCCTTCTTCATCACCAAATAATAAATCATCTCAATAAAGGCTTCTGTAATCGCCACAGTTCTTCCAAAGAACTGTTGATCGAACATAATATTCATCATTCTCCATGTTATCCCTAGCATTAGCCCAAAATTCTTGAATCCAAGGTGCAATTATATCCGGCTCCACTAAAAGAGCATAACTGATTGGCGACCCAATAAGATAATCAATCATATCATGAAAGACCACATTCGCCTCAGTCTTTTCCAAATTAGCTACCATATTATGCTTTGAAACAGTAGGACGATTTGCCATTGTTGATTATGTAAGCACAATAAGAGTTGTAATCAAATAATATAGAGATGATGAGAGAAATATGGAAAAGATTCTAAAGTATCAATATAAGAGGGAAAATCGGAGAGTAGTTATTTATAGGTGAGATTTGAAAAATCACAGCCCATAATAACTAAGTTACCGTTAGCATTAATTACCCCTCAATATAACCGTTGGAACAGTACTTTAATAAGACAAACAGTACTTTCCACGTATGCAGTACTTTCCAAAGTAGTACTTTCCAAGCAAGACTTTCATGAAAAAACAGTACTTTTCCAAATTCTTCAGAACACTAAGTATACATAAATAGCCTCCCCTCAAGCAATGCACAAGACTATACTAATATTAAATAGTCCTCCCCTTAAATGTAGCTCAGTAGTTAATCATGCCAATGCTCACCACCAAGTGATTGAATCTTGAAACATCAAAGCCTTTGGTGAGTAAGTCAGCTACATAACCTTAACCACATTAATGAGCCTGTGCTCATAGCAATCTTTGATAAAGTGATGCCTAATCTGTATGTGCTTGGTCTTGGAATGATAAACTGGATTCTTCACAATACAAATGGTACTCTCATTATCAATGTTGATAGGAGTATTCTTGAAATTGAATCCATAGTCCAAGAGTTGATTCTGCATCCACAAAACTTGTCCACAACAGCTTGCGGCAGCTACATATTCAGCTTCAAGAGAGGATGTTGGCAATTGTTTGTTTCTTACATTGCCAGGACACTAACCTTTTCCAAGATATTGACATCCTCCAGTGGTTGATCTTCTATCATAGTTATCACCTGCATAATCACTATCCGAAAAAGCTTCTAAGTGAAAAGGTGACTCTTTTGGATACCACAACCCCAACTTTGGTTGTTGCTTCAAATAACAGAAGATTCTCTTCACTGCATTCATGTGAGAGATCTTTGGTGAGACTTGATGTCTTGCACATAAACAACCTCAAACATGATATCGGCCTTGATGCAGGAGATACATAAGAGAGCCAATCATTGATCTGTATAACTTGACTTCAACTAGTTGTCCATCTTCATCTTTGCCCAATGAATTGATAGATTTAATAGGTGTAGTAATAGTCTTCATATCATCAAAATTGAACTTCTTAAGTATGTCTGTAACATACTTATCTTGACTGATAAAAATACCTTCCTTTGACTGCTTAACCTGAAGTCCCAAAAAGAAAGTCAACTCTCCCATTGAACTCATTTGAAATTCCTTCTGCATCAGCTGCTCAAACTCTTTAACCATGGACTATTTGGTAGCCCCAAAGAGGATATCATCAACATAGACTTGAAATAACATGATATCTTTCTTGTCTCTCTTGATAAACAAAGTCTTGTCAATAGCTCCCCTTCTGTATCCATGTTGCAATAAGAATGTAGAGAGTCTCTCATACCAAGCTCAAGGTGCCTGATGAAGGCCATAAAGAGCCTTAACCACTTTGTAGACTTTGTTTGGGTGTTTAGGATCTTCAAAACCAGGAGGTTGTTTGACATAAACTTCCTCTGTAATCTTGCCATATAAAAAGGCACTCTTGACATCCATCTGGTAAACTTGAAATCCCATATAAGAAGCAAAAGCAAGAAATATTCTAATAGCTTCTATTCTTGCTACAGGAGCAAACACTTCATCATAATCTACTCCTTCTTCTTGTCTGTAGCCTTGTGCTACTAACCTTGCCTTATTCTTGATAACATTACCTCTTTCATCTCTTTTCCCATCTGGAAGATCACATAAAACCCAAACTTCTTGAAGTTTAAATTGAAGAAGTTCTTCCTGCATAGCTTCAACCCAGCTTTCTTTAGTCAAAGCTTGAGCAATATTCTTGGGTTCCTCTTGAGAGATAAAACAAGTAAATAGGCAGGTTTGATGGTCCTTATGATTTAGCCTGTTTTGTTTATACACAAAGCTAAGTAAAGCATTATGAGGTGTAGAATAAGTCTTAGCTCTGTGTCTAGTCATCACTCCAGAAGTAGAAGGACCAATGATTTGATCAGAAGGATGATTCTTATGAATTCTTAAGCTTAGAGACTGTGGAACTCCATAAGTATCCTCCAAATTTGTAACATCAGCACCTCCATTGGAATTTGAGAAAATACCTTCATCTTCAAACTCATCATCAGTTTTTTCTAATCCATGCATGGTAGGATCATCCAAATCTTCTAAAGTACTGTCAACAGGTACAGCAGTAGTTTGGTCGAAAGTACTGTCCAAAGTACCGTGAGAGTACTCTGCAGTCTTGTTGTTCTTCTTTTCCTCTTCATAAGCTCTCCTTTGTTTATCAGTGTAAGAATGTGCTAAAACATCTTGAAGAAGCATCTGATTAAGTTCCTCTTGAATAGATTGATCCTCAGCATACAATGAGGATTGTGGTGCAACAGATTCTTTGTGGAGTAACAAGACTTTGCTTTGGAACATCAAGACTTGTTTTGGACTAACAGATCTTCATCGGGACAAAGATCGGTCTAATATGAACTCCATGAACAACATATTGTAAATCTTCTCCATTGTGCACATGTTGATTTTCTTCTCTAACAGGTACATAGTTCATTGAGGGAGTTAAAACCTCAAGATCAAACATCCAATCAGGACCTTTACCTTTCTCATTGTCTTGATCTTCTAAAAACTCAACATGAAGACAATCTTGAACCTTCTTAGTAACTCTATTGTACACTCTAAAGCCCTTACTGTTAGTGCAATAACCCAATAAGTATCCTTCTTCTGACTTGCCATCAAACTTCCCCAAATTATCAATTATATTTAAAATAGTGAGAGGGCATCCAAAAGGCTTCATAAAACGAATGTTGGGTTTATTGCCCATCAGTAATTCATAAGGTGTCTTCATCTGTGGTTTGGTGACTGAGACTCTATTAAGTACATAGCAAGCAAGTATTTTACATTTCACGAATTGAATAGGTAGATGAGAATCTGCTAGCATTGTTCGTGCTGCTTCAATCAAAGTCCTATTCTTCCTCTCTGCAACACCATTCTGCTGTGGTGTTCTTGCAATACTAAATTCCCTCTTTATGCCTTTGTTTGCACAAAATTCATCCATAAGCTTGTTCTTGAATTCAGTCCCATTATCACATCTAATACCTCTAACCTTGAGTCTCAATTGGTTTTCAAGTGCTATTATGAGAGTCTGAATAGCATCAAAAGTATCATCCTTAAATCCCAAAAAGAATACCCAACTGAATCTGCTGCAATCATCTGTTACAACTAAGCAGTACTTTTTCTTGTTTAAACTTGCCACAGAGACAGGTCCAAACAAATCCATATGTAACGTACCCAATGGTTCTCTAATATCTCTCCTCAAGCTTCTTGCAGGAAGCTTTGTGTTGTTTACCCTTCTTGCATGCCAAGCATGATTGATCATTCTTGTAAGTCTTTGAAGGTAAACCTCTAACTAGATTGCCTTTGACAAGTTTGTTGATATTCTTGAAATTGATATGGCCCAATCTTCTATGCCATTGATGTGCCTCTTCAGATGTTTCTTTAGCCACCAAACATGTGGCTCTTCCATAAGAATGTAGACTCTTCATGTCTAAGCTATATACATCATTTGTCCTTGGTACTCTGAGTACTACCAAGTCATCTCAACAGGCTTAAAGTCAGGGGAAAGGATGAGACATTCTGTGTCAGTGAATAACACAGGATGCTTTTTATCACAGATTTGAGAGACTGATAATAGGTTGAACTTAAGCTCCTTCACATATCTAACATTCTCAAAATCTATAAGCCCTGCTTTGATAGTTCCTTTTCCAGTAATCTTTCCTCCACTGGGATCATTCCCAAATGCAACTCTTCCTCCACTAATATTTCTAAAATCAGACAGGATCTCTTTGTCTCCTGGCATACTTCCAGAGCAACCACTATCCACAATAAGATGATTTTTAAGCTCCTCTTCTGGGTTGCCCTGCACAAAAACAAAAGAGTTAGTGATCTTTAGGAACCCAAGCCATTACTGACTTGTGTTCCCTTGTGGAGTTACAAACTCAAATTCTTTGAGTATGTAATTTCCACTATCTTTCAAAACATGATCCAGAATTATCTTTTGATTTTTAGCATGTGGATTTTCAAAACTTTCTGGGTTTTCAACACAACTTTCTTTTACAAGATCATTTGCTTTTTCTTGTATCACAAAAGCATCAGATTCACTTTTGGTTGAAAGTACTGTTTGTCCCTCTACAGTACTTTCCCTCTTAACCCATTCTGGTTTAACACGTGGTTCCTGTGATCTAGATCCCCTATGTGAATTGTAATACCTTCTAGGTTGTTAGTGAGATCTCCTAGGACTCCTATTCCAAATAGTGTGATCGTACCTTGTTTGGCTAAGCAAAGTACTTTGAGAAAGTACTGGTCCAGAATTAACAAGTACTTTGGAAAGTACTGTGAGATACTGGGTTTTAAAAAGGTCTTCTTTGGTGTGGGTATCTATGATCCGATGAGAAATTTCTGTGATTGACCCTATTTGAATTATTCCAAACTGGTTTATACTCTCTAGGTGTCTGATGACTGTTCTTTGGAAATTTACTAAGATATTCTGAGTGATGTTCACAATCCTTGATTAAATGAGTAGGACTAAAACACACAAAACACAGTTTTTGACCCATACTTCCAAAGTGACATCTTCTATGTCTATGCCCAAAATTATTTTGCCTTCTTGGTGAATGATTAAACCTGTTTTGACCAAAGTTATCCCAAAAAGGTTTAGCAGTACTGTTTTGAAAAGGTTTTGTAGAAGGTATGCTTGGGAGCAAGACTTTGATTTGAAGGTACCGCTTGACTTTTGAACAATGTTTTCAAAGTCTTCTTTGGGTTTTTTGGACCTAGATTGAGCTACAAGCTTTTTCCTAAACTCTAGACTGTCTACTCCAAAACGAGAAACATCAGGCCTAGGGGTTGATGAATGCCAGTGGTATGAGGAACTGCATGATAACCATTGTCTTTCTTATATTCAAGAGGTGAGTCACTTATTGAACCCTCATTACTAGATGTATCTACATAATTAATGAGTTCATCATCACTAGTGGTTATATCCTCAAAATCACCTTCATCCTGATCACTAGGTTGGTTTTCATCTATGTTACTAAAATCCATTCCAAAACCTAATCCAGTTTTTAGGTAGGCTCTTTTCTCGTTTTGAACATAAGTAACATGTGACACTGATTCACCCCAAGCAAAGAAATTTAGCTAACAAATCATCTCTTTCCTTAGTCAATTTCTCAATTTCAGCAATTTTACAGTTTAATTTCCATTCACTTAGTTTTAATTGGTAATCCTGTTGTTCATATTTTTCAGACCAAGCTACTTCATTAGTTTCATGTGCTAAAATTTTGGCTTCCATAGATTCTAAGGTTATTTGATAACCAGCTACCTCAGACCTAGCCCTAACACAATTATCTTTTTCAATCACATAACCGCTAAGTAATTTTGATAAAAATCATAACAGTTTGAGCATACCTCGAGATAGGAGATGACTTGGTGAAGTAGCCACCATTGCAAGAAGAACAGGAGCATCTTCACTTTCCTTGCTCCAATCAAATCCTCCAAAGCCATCATCAGATTCCAAAGCAAAGATGTTCAGGTTCCTCATCAAAAGCAAAGGCTCAAATCCAATGCTTCCACTGATTCTTCAACTACTTCTTCCATCTGCTACCATACAAGAAGTCACTGGTTCATCATCAAACTCTTCACTCCAGTAACTTCGATAACTTCTCTTGAGCAACCAAAGCCTTTGTTTCAGTAATTGGAATTTCTTTGAGCCTAAGTTTTGGCTTCTCGTGATGTCATGTTTGCTTGATACTTAGCAAAACTGCACTCCCTTGCAAAGTGACCAGTCTTTTGACAATTGAAGCATTCAATTTTAGATTTGTCAAAAGTTATTCCTTGTTTTGGTTTGAAATCAATGCTTTTGCCTGTCTTCTTCATATATTTTTTGATCCTTGCAGTGATCATAGCAACTTGCCACCGATATCAATTTCTTCAAGTGCATCTTCTTCAACTGCTAGATCTTCTTCATAAGTGACATGTAAACTAGCTTGTTGTGCAAAGAATGAGCATACAACTTCATCTGAGTGCATAGTGGTAGTTGGTGGGGCCTGCTGAGCATATGAGGAGGGGGTGTAAATAAAGAAGCTTGTGTTACTTTGAGAAACAAGATTTTGATGGAAGTAACGCCCTTCTTTCAGATGATAGAAAAGCAATACTGTGAGACTTGGAATTTGCTTGACCACTCATCTTATGCTCACACACCTTCAGTTGATGATAGAGATCATCAAAGTCCATGACATCCAAACCTTGTTGTCCTCAGATCATTGTAGCAATCACATGCCATGTAGATGGCAAGCTCCTTAGAAACTTCAAATTAGCATCCTCAACTGATACTTCTGCCTTGTATAACTCCAACATGTTGAGGAGATTTTGAAACCTATCATATGCAGCATCAAGACTCTCTCTTTCACCAACTGTGAAAGTTTCAAACTGTTGCTTCATCAAATTTCTGTGCATCTTCTTAGAAGCTTCATTCCCTCCAAATCTGGTCTTGAGAGCAGCCCAGAGCTGCTTAGCATCTTTAGCATCATGAAATTTGAGAAGATGACCATCTGGAATAGCAGATAATAGAATTTTTAGTGCCTTCTCTTGATTCCTTAAGGTTGATGCTGGTAAGACTGGTTTAGGTGCTTTGGGTTGTCCAGGAACATCAATGGGTTCTGGAACTACTTCATTGCCATTAACAATTGCATTCCATAGAGCATGGTCTCGTAATGGCAATATACGCCTCATCTTCATGCACCATAGATCATATTCTCCCTTCTTGATAATTGGAATTCTGAGTGAGGTGATTGAGGGTGGTGGAACAAATCGACATCTTGAATATTGTTGTAGTAGGGTTTCTTCCTAGTCGAGTTTCCACACAAGCTCGATACCACTTGTTGGATCGATATACTTTAATCAAACTAACTTAACTAGCTTGTTAAGGTTTAACAACCTCGGATAAATCCTAAGTTATTAACAAAGAAACACTGAGCAATCTTTATCAAGTACACGGAATTTACTTAACAAAGCTAAGAAGAATAACTTTTATTATTAACTCTAAATCTGCTTATTATGCAGATACTCTAAACAACTCTAAGATTATCGAACTTCTTTCTAAAACACTAAATAACTTGTGAATTCGTAAACTCTAAAACTCATAAACTCGTACGTCTAATGCCAATCTAGGAGTCCTTTTATAGGCTCAAGGATATCTTCTAGTCGGTTTACAAATTGTATCCTTGTACGACAAGTAATCTAATACAGAATATTCTAGAGTTACAATACTTTCCATAAACGAATATAACAGTTCTTTGTTCTTGCAGTACTTTGACTTTCATGTGCAGTACTTTGACTTTATATTTAGCAGTACTTTGACTCTTTGACTTTTTCCAGTACTTTGCAGCTTACAGTACTTTCATATCTTCAGTACTTTCATATCTTCAGCACTTTCATATCCCAACATTATCTGAAGATCTCATGCAAAATCGGGTTCATCGATTTCCACCCATTTATTGACACAACTTCCCCAGTCAACATCATGTCAAAAGAGTGCTACAACCGAGTTATGAAAATTAGAATATAAAGGGAATGACTTTCTTGGGTTTGCAACTAACATCCATGTCTTCGTTGGAACTCATTCATTTTCGGTGGACTTTATGGTTCTGAGACGGCGTAAGCGAATTTGTGGAAGATGGACTTACGGGAGTAATTTTAGGAAAACCTTTCTAGGAAATGTCAGGGTTAGATAAAATGAAAAGAAGGGTAAGTATGGTTAAATATAAACGATGATAAGACTATTTTCAAAATGCCGAGAACCATTAAGAATTTTAAAAATTGGACCAAGAGGCACTTAAGCCAAGCCCAACCATTCTCGATATCATTAGGAAGACAAGGCAAAAGTATTGCCACTTTACCAAAAAATCAAGAGCTTGCTGGGCTATTTAGAATTAGGGGATGACTACAAACGGGATGAGAACGATAGTTGGATCCAACGTGGAATTAAGTATCCCGCGAAATGACCAACAAGCACTGGTAGCCTGTGGCTCACGAGTCTAACTTAAAGACTCTTAAATAAATAAAGGTGCTCTTTGAGAATGGCAGAGTATCCCTTTCTTTTATTTTGTTTCCATTTCGTAGGGTTTTGTGTTTTTAACCATTTTGCAAACGGAAGTGATTGCTCTTTGCTGATGTCTTACGTCGATTCTAATTCGGACGTAACCAACCCTTTCTGCAGTGATATTTTAGACGCATTACCAATTACGGCGTAATACCATCTTAGTGGTTTACCGTAACCACTAAACTGCGGCATATGTCGGGTTTTGCGATTTGCGGCGTAACTCCCTCAAGATTACTGGTAACTTTCCTCTGCTACTTACTTTCTGCATTTTAAAACACAATAACGTATTAGTATTTTAAAGAAATGAACTTTGTGGGTGTGTTCCTGTTAACCCTCGAGACTTCACTTTCGTCAACTTGGGACACCAAGTGGTTTAAAAGGCTTGTTGCATATGCTAAATGCAACCGAAGTGATTCCTAGAAAATTGAGTTAGGTTTGTTTTATTTTTTTATTTTTAGAATTATGCTTGTCGGTAGTGTGATTTCAGGGATTGAAGTTAGTTCATGATGCTTATCTGAGAAAAAGTCTCTTTTTCATGGGCCTTCTCTTTTTGGACAAATTTCGAAGTTCTCGCTCTAATTCTACTTTTCTCTTCACCTTTATTTAATGCTTAGTACAAAAGGGACTTTGTACAATTCTAGTGGGGGCGGGTAGATTATCTCTTCAACTTTAATTTGCCCTCGTTTTTCTAATTTATTTTGAAAAATTATGCCATTTTTAAAATTTTGACATGTTTTTCTTAACCTAACTAGATTAGACCTTAGCCGAGCACATACAACCCTTGATATTATATGGTGAGATTAGCCTTATCCGTTTCCAATATTTTACCCCAAATCCACGAATTTTTAATGTGCCTGTAGCTTGTTAACTTTAGAACTTGGCCTTTGCATCATTTCGAGACCATAGATGAGGTATGTTGAGTTAGCTCGATGTATTTGGACTTTTCAGTTTTGGAAGGCAATATTATAGGATTATCACCCAAATAGCCTACCATTGTGTGTCTATCGATTAGTCACCTCAACTTCTCGACCCCCATGTGAAACCCTTTTGTTGCACTCACCTTTAGTGCAAGATACCCCCAAATACACCCATCGATCCATTCCTTTCATTTTTTATCCCAATATATTGTTTCGATACACCTACACCTTACCTACCTAGGTCTTTTATTTGTGATTGGGAAGTCATCATTTGCCTAACTTCAAGGTTCAAGTGGAAAGGTTCGGAATCAGCTTTTAAGTCGACGACATATTCACAAGATTATGAAGACTGAATTCCCATTGTTCACCAGTGGGGGATATTATGTTTAGTTATTATTGTTATGTTGAAAAAAAAATAGTTGTTATGTTATTTAGTTATTGTAAAAGTGCATTGTTATAAGCACTATGTTATGGAAGCTTTATAGATTTAGTATCGAGGAGGCCACCTCGGTGCATTCGAAGATTGGGTTGGTAATGTGCAGGTTGGATAAAGGTAGTGTGCCCATCACGACGTCCTCTAATGACACATCTACCAAGTATTTCATGATCCGGTTTCTTGACTTCAAAGCTTGAACTTTGGGTGGGCGGTAAGTGGTGATGACTTGGTTATAGATTTAGACTACACCTTGATTTTATTTTACACCATTTATATCCCATGTCTTATCCACCCTTTTAGTCGCGTGTCTAGGTGATCAGCGAGCAATATTTGGTGTCGCTGGATTTGGTGTATCATTGATTTTGTCCACCGAGGCGTGACATATTGTTAGTAATGTGAGTCACCCCTTCACCTTTGTGTGTCTACCCATATTGCCTTGAGGTGTTTAGCATAACTCTAGTGGTGGAGATTTGTGTAACCGCCAAGCTTATGATAGAATACATGCTCGGTATGCGATTGGTGATCACCCCAAAATTGACACTTAGAATAGTTGAGAGATTTGAGTGTTTCGTTCCCATTTAGTGAGGTGTTCGGCTTTGTTTTATTCTAGCATAAGTTGGTAAACTTCATTTTCTAGGTTATGGGATATGTTTTTAGGAATCTTTCTAATAGGTCTACTTGAGGGCAAGTAGAGTTCAAGTGGGGGATATTTGATAACATCAAATAGTCTTGAATATCAAGTGTCAATTTCCCCAATAATGCTTAATTTATATCATTTTATATGGATTTACGCTTGTTTTTCCACTTCCGAGGTAAATTCACGAGCATTGGGCTAAAGAGGCGGAATTGGAGAAATATCAAAGATTTATTGTTAGGAATTAGAAATTCCAGGTATTAAAGAGTCGGTCACCTCAAGTATATGTAATCGTTATTAAGCTCGTAGTCATAGTTATTTTATGTTAAGTAGTATTTAGCTTAGTAACACCGTGGAGGACGGACGGGTCTTTGTGGAAAACTAGAAGGGGGGTTGAATAGTTTTACCAATTAAAACTTCCTTTTAATCTATTTAGATCGACTTATGTCAATCTATTTGGATGTGTGTGTTGGATGTTGATAAACAAGCATGTAAAGGTAAATAATGAAAAGATTAGAGTAGAAGCACACAAAACCACAGCAGTATTTATAGTGGTTGGCTACAAGGTCACCTTCGCCCTTTTCTCCACTCCCGAGCCTACTCGAGTTCGTAATCACTACACCAATCTCCTTATGGCGGAGAAGCCTTCACAGCGTCGCCTACTCTTTTTTCGGTACTAGGCTAAC
Source organism: Chrysanthemum makinoi (assembly GCA_910596185.1). Lineage (NCBI taxonomy): Eukaryota > Viridiplantae > Streptophyta > Magnoliopsida > Asterales > Asteraceae > Chrysanthemum > Chrysanthemum makinoi. The sequence goes on along the minus strand of OU343225.1, from coordinate 280,761,743 downwards.
CATCGGGTTCTTTCACTCCAAGGTGAACCACACCTACACAACGTCGCCTACTCTTTATAAGGTACTAGGCTAAGTACCTAGTTCTTTCACACCTTAGGTGAACTACACCTTCACAGCGTCGCCTACCCTTTATTAGGTACTAGGCTAAGCACCTAGTTTCATTGCAATGGAGGAACTACTACCACACTACACCAACGACTAATCCCAAAGGAGATCTACTCCTTTACAACATCATCAAGGATATCAATATCCTTGGATCTAAAACTAGTCTATCTAGTACATCGAAACACACATATCGAATGTACATCTAAGGCACCTTTCACTAATGCCTTTGACTAGATCTACAAGACACCTTTCACTAATGTCTTGTGTCTTCACTTCTAAGCACCTTTCACTAATGCTTCTTTGTCTTGACTTCTAAGCACCTTTCACTAATGCTTCTAGTCTTGACTTCGGCACCTACACAAGTGCTTTATCCTATAGACGATAGATACCCTTCACTAATATCTTCGTCTTGACTCTTAAGACATCTTTCACTAATGTCTTCAACACTACACTTCTTTGAAGAAAGAAAGGAATCATCAACAAGAAGACTTCATTAGCCTTGATGATGAGGAAGCATGGCAACTCATGGACTTGAGCTTGCTCGACTTCAAAGGTGGTGATCTTGCCTTTAAGAGGAACCTAAAGATCACACAAAAACAAAACTACAAACATAGATCTCTTGGATCTAAGGTTAGTGAGATTTAACTAAGGGGAGAAAGTATATTGAAAGGGGTGAGAAACAATGAAGAAGTGGCTCACTATTTATAGAGGAAAAACCTCTTGTTCCCGGATCACGGATCCCTACCACAAGGGATCGGCTAGCACAAAGCTAGGGATCCGTGGTCCGCTCCTCTTTGCCCATGGGTATTTTTGGTTATGGGTCATGGGTCATGGGTTATGGGTTGATCCATGGTTTTCTTTCTAGATACAATGAACTTGGTTAAGTGGTATATAAAACCATGGGTTGTGGGTCAAAACCATTTGCTAGTATTTTACCCATTTAGTATATACTTGTATTTACCCATTTTAGCATATACTTAGTTTTACCCATTTTAGCATACTTAGTTTAAGTATATGTTTAACCCAATATGTAAACACAAGTTGTTGTACATATTTATCTAAATCATAAAAACACTTATACTTGTTTTAATGTTTTATGTGAAAGTGTAAGTGTGTTAGAAAACTATTAGTCAAACCATTTCATTATTTTATTTGTTTAGTTAAAATGATTTTACTTTTGGTATCGACAAAACATTAGAAGATCGTAAAATATAAATAAACGTTTTACGGCTTATTTGTATTAACAATCTCCCCTTTTGTTGATGACAAAACATAAAATTATTTTAAGGAAAAAGCTAAAATTCGTAAAATTTGAATTTGTAGTTTTTACTTTCTTCTCCCCCTTTTTGTCGAAACAAAAAGTGTTTGAAGAGAGGCAACACATTGGTTTTAAGAAAAAATGTGAAAGAAAAATAAAAGAAATAGAGAGCAAATAACGGGAAAGTCTCGTCTTTTACTCCCCCTTGCGAGTCCATCCCTATGTAAAAGGCGTCAAATAAATGATACTAATCTAGTTTGTTTGCAAATAAGTTTGCAAAAGATATCAACTCTGAGGCAGACGATGCTCCCCCTTGAGATTATTGCAAAGGATGTCACGAAATGTAAACCTAGTATTGCAAGTAATTTGCAATGTATTGCTTTGACATAAAGCTCCCCCAGCTTTAGGATGTCAAAGTCTTCATATGTAAATTGAATAACTACAAAAAAAAGGTTAGAAAGCAAGTATAATTCACAATTTCCTGCAAATGTTATCCAGTTAGTAGAAAGCTTTACTGTTTCATGGATCCCGGTTCCCTCTAGTAGGGATCCGTCTAGGCAAATCTGAGGGATCCGTCTGGCTGATGAATCAAGTCAGCAAAGATTGGTATAACAAGAAATGTTAATACTAAAAAGAGATATGGATTATATAGTATACTCACATACTCAAAAATATAGCAAGTAGCATGTAATTCCATTTAATAAACAAGAGTTATGATATACATGACTCGAAAACAAGACAATAGACAATACATGACTAGGAATTTCTAGATCCATATGCGCTTGAAGCTAAGACACCACTATAATCTTCTAGCTCAAGTTTTGTTTAGGTTTAATCTCGTTGAAACGTTCGAGGAGATGATAGAACATGAAACGTTGGTCTTCTCATACTTCATGTATCAAACTTTCAACATGTTGACAATGATAGCAACTTTGTCATGGCTAGGTAGTGGTGGTGGATGAAATGAAATGTCTTGATTCAAAGGATCAAGTGAAGCGGCTTGTGGAGCTTCAAACGATGGAGGGATTGGTAGAGGTGCATTTAAGAATGATGGTGGTGGTAGAGAAGTGTCAACTTTCATATGGTCGGGTGGTTGATTTTGATGATTTGTCATAATCCAAATGGGATTATATGATGAAAGCGCCGAGAAAGGAAGCGGGAGCAAGTGTTGACTCAACACCTTGATTTTGAACCATTATTCCTCCTAATGAGGAGAATGTTGTCGGTGGAAGCGGATGAGACGGCCTAGGAGGCAAGTCCTCTAAATTGTAGAGGTGTGGTGATGAGAGTGGGGATGTAAATGAAATAGCTCTAGGAACCAATGGTGATGGTTTGGTGGAGATGACATTGTTTGGCCTAGGAGGTATGGTGGTATTTGGCATAGGTAGTTTTATGGGTACTATCCTTTTAGGAATTGGTTTGATTGGATGATGAAGGGTTCTATCATTTGTTGGTTTGATGGGAGATGATTCGGTTGAGGAAATTTCGTGTATAACACGAGCTCTTTTCATGGGTGGTTCTTTGGTTGATAAGTTACTACTTGGGGTTTTCCTCATGATGAGATGATTTCAAGAGTTTGCAAGAGCTGAAAGTTAGGATGAAAGTGATGATTATGGAGGTCCTAATAAGGTCGTTTATAAACTAAGAGATTTGGCAAGTGCATTTAAGCTTCAAGCCACTAGGATTCATTAGAATGTGATGATTGACATGCACAAGAGTCAACTTCAGAGGTTGCACTGATCTAGGAACTCATTTAAGATGAGATGGAGTGTTTGAGTTAGGAAGATGAGTTGAAATGATTGCTTTAACAAGATTTGACCTTTCTTGTCATCACGGATCCCACGGTTCCCTCCTCGGAGGGATCCGTCTAGGCTAATCCTAGGGATCCGGTCTCCAGCTGACTATGAAGATTGGAAATGATGTTTCTAAGATCTAAGACCTATATCATCTTGAGTGTTTCAGTCCTCTAAGTGTTTTAAATGAAGGGATGCTTGAGTACTTGAAGGTAATGAATGATGTAGCTAATGATTGTCTTTTGTGGAAGGATTTGGAACTTTCAAGAGTACCAATGGATGAACAAGGATGACACTAAAGATTTAGAATGTCAATTGAAGCTAGATGATCCTAGAGATCGGGTTGTGTCTTAGGATAGTGTTTTGGAAAATATCCTAGAAGCTTTAAGATGAGAAAACTAGATTTTGATCAATTTGATTAATTTTGGAGGTGAGGATGATTTATGATCAATTTGCCATAATTGAAAGATTTCTAAGACTAGATGTGAGGGATCAAGTAGAAAATAAGGTGTGAGTTTAAGAGCGGAAAAGTAATGGATTAAAAGCAATTGTTAGATCTACAAGCGTTTTTAGAGTGTAACCTCGGTGAGTTATGTATGAATGGAAAAGATTAACCTATCTTGATAAGGACTTAATTTGCCTTAAGACACTATGTTTAGCTTAGTGTGAGGTGTTCTAAGAATGTCTTTGAAATACAATGATTGTAATTGCATTTTACGTTCGTGCCGGATCGGTTCCTAAGAGTAGGGATCCGTCTAGTGTAACTTTGGGATCCCCATCTTTCAGCGAGGACCTTTACTAAAGGTATGCAATGATCTTGACAATGTATTATATCTCAAGGATAGTCTAAAAAGAGTTCTAAATACTAAGATATCAAATGTTTTATTTCATGAAGGAAATTGGATTACATTGATAAATCACGAGTACAATAGATTTGATCCTATTTTGAAATATTATTAGTTTCCTTGAGTGTTCTCGCTAGGAGGATCATTAAGTGATTGATGAGTGTTGGTGGAGTCAAGAATGAAGAAAGTCTTCATGAGGGATATGTTTAGCGGTTTCATCATTTTGTTCACAGAATGCATTACAGCGAACTTTGAAATTGAGGATGGAAGTGCATAACATTATGATATAGGCGTGTCAAGAACATTCCATAAGGGATGAGTTTATTCTTGGAGCCTTGAAGATTTGGAATTAAGCCTTGCGAAGAAGTAGGCGAGATTGTATGGTTGTTGTGTTGCAAGCGGTACAACATGTAATGTGAGCACAACAAGCGGGAAGGATTTCTCGATTTCCCCTAAGACTCCAAACATTTTCACGTAGGATGAGTGCAAGAGGCTTGTACTCTTCCCGGATATCCCTTGTAAAGATAATGTTTGGATCGGAGTAATATGGTCGAGGTTTGCATATTATGCGATTTAAATCTTCTGAGGAGGGTATGTGTGAACAATATGGACTATTTTCTTCACGAAAGTTGAAGAGAGAATCAAGAGAACAATCTTCGGTGAAGGCACATTGTCCATGATTTGGAATCCGGAGGATGTGAGCAAAATGCCGGGGTTAAAGAGTGAACTTTTGGTTTTGATATAAAACCAAAGACATAAGAAGCGATCCTCGTTATGAGCGAGTTCGACTTGACGGAAGAATTCCATTATGAACCTTGGACATATCTTCGTTGATTTCAAGAAGACATTCTAGTCCTATGGCTCGGAAGGAGGTATTGATACCTTCTATGAATTGTAGAGAGGTGTACAATCGTCCCATGGAAGTGCGGTTTTGAATTATTGAACCTACGGACATGATTGCCGGCGTGTTGGGTTGAGAGATGTTGAAGTGTAAGCGCTAGTGAGTGAAAAATTAAACTCATATTCATGCGTCATAGTTGAACCTATAGAAATAACAAGTTAATAAAAGGAAATGTTTGTGGTCAACGTATGTTAATCTAATGTTTTACTAGATTTTTATTAACAATGGGTTTTAACAGGAAATACACTTAACTCACTTATGGTTTTGACATACAAGTGGAGTATTACTCTTAGACGAAAAGAGGTTTTTGATTTGCATGAAAACTGTTTTCCATTAGGGCGGATCCGGTTCCTTTTCAAAGGGATCCGGCTAGTATAACTTCAGGGATCCGTGGATCTGTAGTATGGCTTAGATTTTGAAGTTTTTTATACCACAAAAATATGTTTTATCCTACATTTTCCTTTAGCATGCATACATGACTTCTAATGTATCACGAATGAAACATATAAATCAAAAGAAATGATAAACACACTATAACAAAACAACCTAGATAATCTAGATCATTAATAATATTGCATTTCAATGCTAAGGATGATACAAAGGTTTGGGTAAATGACCCCAATATAGATTAACAACACAAAGTAAATGTCTCAGGTATGAACTTCATCATAGGGAACACAAGTGCGATGAGTGTTATGGCGATGAGCACGAATGCGATGTAAACCATGTTGGCAATGGATCTTCTTGGTTTTGGTTGAGATGGAATGAAGAGGAAGATGAGTTTTGTTTAAGTGAGGGAATTTTTGAAATTGGATGATTTGAAAAAGGTGAGGATTTGATAGATAGATTAAATGGTGGGAGTTTTTATAGGGAAGGAGGAATTTTTGAAATTAGTGTTATGTTTTATTATTGGATTTAAAGGAAACAAAACATAAGTTTTATGTACCACGATTTTTAGGCGAAATAAAACATTATGTGAGAAAAAGGCTTCCTAATGAAGCTTCATGTAAAACATGTATAAGCACAAAAGATAATCATATAAATACCTAAATAGGTATACTTAATTATCAAGCAAAATAAAGAGAAAATCATACCTCTAGAGTACTTAGGAATGTCTTTACAAATGACACAACAAATGTCACTTAGACGATTCCCGCTCCTTTAAGATACCTTCTTAAGTAAGGTATTCTTGTTACCAGCGACTCCTAAGCTTGGTGGGTATGACTTTGACTAATCAACATGACAAAAGATTAGTGCAATTAAAATAAAAAATATTTGTTATCAAATCAACATCCAAACATATAGTTTTAAAAGACATGGTGTTTGTTTTTATGAAAAGACCTTCTTTGTAGTTTTCAATTAACCGTGGATCGTATCAAGTTTTAAAGTACAATATACTTCAACAAACTTGGTAACAAGCTCGATGCCAATTGTGGAAAACTAGAAGGGGGTTTACCAATTAAAACTTCCTTTTAATCTATTTAGATCGACTTATGTCAATCTATTTGGATGTGTGTGTTGGATGTTGATAAACAAGCATGTAAAGGTAAGTAATGAAATGATTAGAGTAAGAAGCACAAAACCACAGCATAGTATTTATAGTGGTTCGGCTACAGGTCACCTTCCTTGCCCTACTCCCGAGTCACCTACTAGAGGATTATTAATCACTACACCAATCTCCTTATGGCGGAGAAGCCTTCACAACGTCGCCTACTCTTTTTCCGGTACTAGGCTAACCACGGGTTCTTTCACTCCAAGGTGAACCACACCTACACAACGTCGCCTACCCTTTATAAGGTACTAGGCTAAGTAACTAGTTCTTTCACACCTTAGGTGAACTACACCTTCACAACGTCGCCTACCCTTTATTAGGTACTAGGCTAAGCACCTAGTTCCATTGCAATGGAGGAACTACTACCACACTACACCAACGACTAATCCCAAAGAGATCTACTCCTTTACAACATCATCAAGGATATCAATATCCTTGGATCTAAAACAAGTCTATCTTGTACATGAAAAACACCATACGAATGTACATCTAAGGCACCTTTCACTAATGCCTTTGACTAGATCTACAAGACACCTTTCACTAATGTCTTGTGTCTTCACTTCTAAGCACCTTTCACTAATGCTTCTTTGTCTTGACTTCTAAGCACCTTTCACTAATGCTTCTTAGTCTTGACTTCCAAGCACCTTCCACAAGTGCTTTATCCTATAGACGATAGATACCCTTCACAAATATCTTCGTCTTGACTCTTCGACATCTTTCACTAATGTCTTCAACACTACACTTCTTTGAAGAAAGAAGGGAATCATCAACAAGAAGACTTCTGTAGCCTTGATGATGAGGAAGCATGGCAACTCATGGACTTGAGCTTGCTCGACTTCAAAGGTGGTGATCTTGCCTTTAAGAGAACCTAAAAGATCACACAAAAACAAAACTACAAACATAGATCTCTTGGATCTAAGGTTAGTGAGATTTAACTAAGGGAGAAAGAAGTATATTGAAAGGGGTGAGAACAATGAAGAAATGGCTCACTATTTATAGAGGAAAAACCTCTCTTGTTCGGATCCACGGATCCACCACAAGGGATCCGGCTAGCACAAAGCTAGGGATCCGTGGTCCGCTCCTCTTGCCCATGGGTATTTTTGGTTATGGGTCATGGGTCATGGGTTATGGGTTGATCCATGGTTTCTTTCTAGATACAATGAACTTGGTTAAGTGGTATATATAAAACCATGGGTTGTGGGTCAAACCATTTGCTAGTATTTTACCCATTTAGTATATACTTGTATTTACCCATTTTAGCATATACTTAGTTTTTACCCATTTTAGCATACTTAGTTTAAGTATATGTTTAACCCAATATGTAAACACAAGTTGTTGTACATATTTATCTAAATCATAAAAACACTTATACTTGTTTTAGTGTTTTATGTGAAAGTGTAAGTGTGTTAGAAAACTATTAGTCCAAACCATTTACATATTTTATTTGTTTTGTTAAAATGATTTTACTTTTGGTATCGACAAAACATTAGAAGATCGTAAAATATAAATAAACTTTTTTTCTGACTTTTTGTATTATGATCTTTACCATTTGTATGCGATCCATGACTGGATTGTGTGGCGTTTTATTGTAAGACTATATATACTCTCTACCTTCCAAGGTAGAGAGTTGGAGCTCATAATAAGATTTTTCTTTCTCTCACTAAAATTCCCTAAACATCTAACTTTCTCTCTCTAAAACACATTATACGCCTATTTGATCTTATGGTTTTAGTGTGTTTGTGAAATCCAATATGTTACAAATGGTATCAAGAGCCATGGTTTGATCGTCTCTTACATATCTTTGGATTTCTAGTGACTTTAGGTGGTTTTAGAGTTTGAAAAAGTTTAGTGGTTTTTGCATCATTTGGATCATTTTTAGTGTTAAAGTTTGAATCTTGGGTGTAGTTTTGTGTTTAGAATCATTGTATGTGCTTGGGTTTGATTTGGTAAGCTTGAATCATCGTGGTTGGGTTGGTTTTGGATTGAAAAGTGGTGTTTATGTGTTTTTTTCTAGCTAGCGACTTAAGCCACGGATAAGTTGTCTTGGTAGCGACTTGCTATGTAATTTGGTAGCGAGTTGCAGTTGAAGTTCTTAGCGAGTTGAGCTAGCGACTTGTCTATTGAGACAAGCCGACAAGCAGTACACTTAGTGGATTCTCCACTACGATTAGCGACAGTGAAGTTAGCGACTTGTACTTAAGTTTGTTAGCGACTTGGTGTTAGCGATTTGGTGCTTAGCGGATGCTCTTTAGCGACTTAACAACTTAGCGATTTGGTGCTTGCGAGTTGCTCTTTAGCGACTTGACAACTTAGCGACTTGTGCTTAGCGACTTCTTTGTCAAAATTTTGCTAGCGACTTGGTGCTTAGCGAGTTGTTATTTAGCGACTTGGTGCTTAGCGACTTGGTTCAGTTTTTCTTGCGACTTGGTTGACTTCTGTCACGTATCACGGTTTTCTCTTGATTTAGTAAAATCCCGTGAAAGAATCTATTTCCCGGTTTAATCATAGAGTTCTAAAATCCCGTTTAATCTGTCAACATGTCTACCAGCGTTCGACAATCATCTCCACTTGTTGTCGAGGATGTTCAAGCTTGGTGGTTCGATCTTTCGTCCACCCGTAGCTTGACTACGACTCTTGGGCTCAACGAATCAGATTATCTTTTGCTTTGGAAAGGAAAATGGAGTCAACATTCTCAAATCCATTGATGAAGGACCGTATCTGGTTGAGACTACTAGAGACATAATTGATACAGCTGAAGATGGTACATTGATTTACGGAATGGACAGGCCAAAGATGTATGATGAGCTCAATGATAAGGAGAACAAGAGATTCGATCAGGATATCGGGGCTTAACATCATATTGCAAGGTCTTCAAAAGACATATACAAGCTTATCAACCACAACAGAAGCAAAGGCGTATGGGATAATGTCAAGATGCTTCTCTAGGGTTCGAATAACCATGGAAGGCAGAGAATCTCAATTATATGATGAATTTGAACACTTCAAGATGAAACCAGGATAGAGCGTCTATGAGTATTATGTGAGATTCCACAAGCTTGTTAATGACATGAGGAACATCAGAATGACTATGCCAAACATTCATTGAACTCAAAGTTTGTGAACAACATGAATCCCCGATGGCACAAGTTTGTCACCTCTGTGAAGCTAACCAAAGGATTGAAGAATACAAACTATGAGCAACTCTATGCCTTCCTTCTTGAGAATGAGAGACATGCCATGTTTGAAAAAGGGATTCTTGAACAATTCAAAACAAATCCAGGAGAGACAAGCTCATTAAATGATTCAACTACCTTCTACTCAAACATTGGGATTACTACTAAAGCTTCACAAGTTATACCCATGGGTGATGAAACTCACAAACTCATTCCGATCAATGTTCAAACAAGCGATCTTGATGCACCGTGGGTAACTTCATTAATCAACTGCTCTCTGATTAGTCAAAACATGAACTCTCTCCCACACACCAACAATAACCTCAGAATAGCGTCTAATCCACACAATCAAGCCACATCGAGAGATGGGAAGGTTATAGGTGCAACCCGGTTCAAAGGCATTATGAACAAGGGAAGAGGTGGAGTTGGTAGAGGCTTTGTGACAAATCGGAATAGGGGAAAAATGGAAATCAAGGACAAGTTAGGATCACAGCGCCCTCGAGAATCTTTGAATGCCGAGGATAAGATGTTTGCTTGTTCAAGCCCGGGATAATGGTGTAGCTTTGGATGAAGAAGAGTCGTTATTTCTTTAGAGGGTAATGCCAAGGCATATGATGCAATGTGGATGGCGACCAATTGGGAGATAGCCATAATCATCGAATGCCTTTCAAGTAGTGATTGTGATGCATACGACTTCGATGTTGATGATGAACCTCTGCACAAACCATTTTCATGGCTAGCATTTCTCCAATGGTCTCTCCTAAAGTCTCTTCATCACCACAAGCTGGTCCATCCAAAGACAAACTCATTTTTGAGGTACTAAAACTATCACGATGATCTTGATATGCAAAAGATGCATGACAAAGTACAATCAGCTGAAACTATTGAGTCAAATATTGAAAATATGGGTAATATCAATGTTGTCCCATATGATCAATATGTGAAACAAAGTGAAATGAAGTTGTACCAAGTGATGCATCTTATGCGATCAACGATGACTATGTTTTTGATGAATACCGCATGTGCCCACGATGATTACGGTATCTCGAACTTAATGCCTATAAAGGACGAGTTGCTATTTATGAACAACGTGCTAAATTTGAGTTGACCACCATTGGCGGGGAAATGGATGACCAAATCGTGCAACCTATTATTAGAAAAGTAGGTTTAGAGAAGAAGTATTAAAACAAGAGTTAAACTCCTTACAAGAAAGGCTTTCTAAAACTGCTAAGCAAAAACAAGAACTTCAAGAAAATGTTAAAGTGCTTAAGCAAGAATTTCATGCTAAGGAATCAAAACTTTTAAATGATTTTTCTAATCTAAAAACTTTGAAAAACAAGCTTGAAAATAAGCTGTACGTACAAGGGAACACCATTGGTGCCCACGCATGATCACTAAGCATAGAGTCTTAGCGATAAGCATAGCATTCCCCTTGAGGAACCAATCAGAGAGGTCATTAAAGGCTAGAAATGCTCATAAGGTACTTTATGATGGCAATGAAATCCTTAAACCTAGACAAAAACCTAGTTGCTTTGAGTGCACTGAAGAAGATAAGAAATCTGATGAAGTCACTAGGGAAAAGATGAACAAGAAGTTAGATGATCCTAAATGTAAAAAGAAGAAAATAAATATCATGTGATTACAAGAAGGAGAATTGGATTTCCTTGAACATGTTTAAGCCTCAAACGTTGTTAACACCCGAACAAGTGTTACGGAAAAGGATTTAGATAAGCAAAAAGTAGAGAATCTTGTTGAAACAAACCCCTTTGGAAAATGCCTTATTTGTGTATCCTCCATACACCAATGCATTTAGTTCCTAGGACTATTGCCACTAAAAGCAAGACCTTAATCAGTCCAATGTATTCTTCAACTATTTGTTGATTTTGAAAAAACTTGTAAGAAAAGGATCACACCTTGGGATAACGAAGGGAAAAGGGTTTTGAGCAAACAAAAGAATGTTATCTAAGAGGTCATGCCTTTCTTTAAACTACTAAAAGATCATTTTGAGAGTCTTAAAAAGGGGATAGATTCGGATATTAAAGGAATGGAAAAGGAATTTGATGCAATGATAGTTGAGGTTAGTGACTATGGGCGAGCATTAAAATATAATGAGATTGAGAGGAAGAACTTGCATACCTTGAATGAGAATCTTATTTATGAATATATTACTCAAGATGTGTTTTTACATGCTACTGATGCTCCATTAATGCTTCTCAATTTCATGAATTATCATTTGCTCACGAAAGTCTCTCATGATCGTGTCATTGAGCTTGAAAAGATTAATTCGAAACTTAATGAGAAAATTGATCGGGATGATCACGATAATTTGGTAAAGCATCTTTCTAAACTAGAAGTTGAACATTTTGATTTACAACTAAAATATCAACATCTAAATAAAAATGTTAAAACCTCAAATATCAAGACATCCTGGATGCTCCGAATTTGATCACGTTTTGAAATTAGCAAACGTGATGAACAGATTCGAGCTCATTGTAACACGATCAAAAGGTTGAAAGCCCAAATCTCTTAATTAAAGGGTGAAAGAACAATGTATTTGGATCCCAAATGCCTCCTCCTTTAGATTCTCCGTACTCTCAAACTTTTCATCTTCAAAACTTAGTTAATGCCTTACAAAAGGAAAGCGAGAGTTTTCTAGAAGAAAATGAAAAAGTTAAGCGACACTTTAAAGAGTTATATGATTCAATGAAAGTCACCCGTGACCAAAACAACGAAAAATAACGTCTTTACAAAAGGAAATTGAGAATCTGAAAGTCGAGGAAATGGGAAATTGCCACTTGTTTTTAATAAGAATGTTGTTTCAAAGTCACCCTTAGATTGCAAATACACTGTGATGGTTAAATATATTCCTCCTCATCTTAGGAATAATGAACATGCGTTTCATGACTATTGTGCTCACCTTAAGGATAGTCTAGAATGTCTCAGTGAGATTGTTGAAGAGGATTTCATTAACAAACCTCTTGATAGTGAAATTAGGTTTGCTTGCCTCCAGGCCAAGCGATCTCAAGAGTTGCTAGAATGTGTAATTGCAACATGTCCCAAATCCTTAGGTGCAAAAGGCAAAGATGTGATGCCTTGTTCTATGCCTAGTGCCAAGCATTCAAACCATTCTAGGCCCAGATTTAAGAAAGTGAACATCAATGTGTCGTCTAGTAATACGAATCCTTGCACGTCTAGTTAGGGAATGCAAAAGTAGATCAACCAACTAATGTTCCATAATTCCCTCTACAGGAGTAATCGGTGATTACATTAAAGGCGAGTCAAAGTCTCAAGTCAATACAAGGAATGATAGGACCTGCAAGCTAAAATGTGCATTGGAAGGAGTAGAAGAGGAACTTTAAGTTTGAGTAGAATAAAAAGCGAAATTGTGGATTCTAGTATTAGCCATAAATCTTGTAATTAATTGAATTGATACTATTTGCAAACCTTGTAATGATGTGGCAGATTACATTTGCTAATCATGAATGTGGTGTGAATGCTTTGTCTAATCTTGTCAAATGTCCAGTTAAAATTGTTAATGCTAATAATGCGTGCAAAGCTAAAGGCAAAGGCGAAGATTGTTAGAAAGCAGTGGAAACCCACGGGAAGAACATTTATAAAGATAGGTTATTATTGGATACCTTTTGGCCATAAGAATAATCGGTTTTGCCCTCAAACTGCTAAGACTATGCCCACTAGAAAATGGATGCCTCTTGGTAGAACTATTCCCTTAAGAAGTGAACATACTTTGAATAGGTCAAATACGGACACCAACATTGCATCTATTCCGAATGATTCCATTGCTTCTAATTCTGATATGGATGTTTCTATTTCTGATGTGGGTGTTCCAATTCTTTGTTAACCAAGTGGAACCCATTCTTGCATGGGAATCCCAATTATCCAGTTATCCATTCTTGTCACGTGTTCAGCTGGATCGTTCAAATCGATTGGTACTTGGACTCGGTTTGTTCCAAGCATATGGTGGAGCCGGTCGCTGGCTCATGAACCGTGAGCAAATTCATCGGGGTGTGGATTCGGAAATGATCATTTTGGTGCTATTATGGGTTATGGAGATTATGTTGTCGGAGATAGTGTTATCTCCGAGGTATATATTATGTGGAAGGTCTTGGTCATATTGTTCTCTGTTGGTCAATTCACTGATTACGATCTAGTAGCCTTGAGAAAACATACTTGTTTTGTTAGAGAACTTGATGGTAAGGAACTTTTAAGAGGAACTCGTGGTTCAAATCTATACACCATCTCTATCGAAGATATGATGAAGTCTTCTCCAATTTGCTTGTTGTCAAAGGCTTCTAAATAAAAGTCATGGTTATGGCATGTCGTCTCAATCACTTGAACCGGCACCATCAATGATCTCC